>JAJHSJ010000002.1:7265415-7619655 GCA_021015155.1 Magnolia officinalis
AAAATCAAAACTGGTTAATAGGCAACATTTAGTAATTAAAAAATGAACAAAAGCAACGGCTAGGATTGTTTGATTAGGTGTTAATAGCCGTTACTGAAACATGGGCCATACATGATTTGGCCTAATAGAAGATGGACAGTCCTGATTGACTCAATCCTGTCACGTGTACTGTGGATGGATGGTTCACTTTAGCCCATCTCTTCCGGTTCTACACGTGTCATCTGCATAGACGATGGTCTTTGATTAACAGTCACGCACGGCTATCCAGACCATCCAAATTGCCGGGCACGTCGTGGATGGATCATTTCTATAAAATAATACGCCATTCAAGAAATCCTAACCATCCAATTGATGGCATTGGGATGGATGGTTAAAGATAAAGTAGTGATTCTGTTAAATTCAAAGGAAAAAAATTAAATTGTTTCTATCATGTTTTAACCGTAATTTTTGGTGAGCCATTCTTCTTCACTATTCGTTGCGCAATTTGGACGGTGTAGATTTCCGAAAAACTATGCCACGTGTATAGCTGAAGAGTCACCACCATTTCTAAAATGGCAATAAACAAGCATAGTAATCCCGTGCATCCACGTCATTTTCCTCACATAGACATCTACCATATACAGACCGTATTAATGGCCAGAAACAGAAAAATTAGATAAAAACGTTGATATATCTCACTATCAGATTGGTAAACGTTTATTGAAAACGGTCATTTATGATAATTATCCAATGGTCCCTACTTCAACGAACAATGTGTCCAAGAATCAAACGTCAGGATTGTTCAACCAATCTGAATTTGGAACTTTACTTAGAGACAGGAGGTTCGGTAATTTAGTTGGTTTAATTTGTGTTAATGTATGCCACGTGTACAACTTTGAGTGCCAGTGTATCAAGCAGCATAAGCTGCCCGAGTATCACATAACTCCCCTAAAAATTAATCTTTCAACGTAGTGAACAATTGGACTATAGACAACTAATTTTCTCTGATTGAATAGTGAAGATTGTCCTATCAAGGTTTCCTTTTTTCTTTTTCTTTTTTGAAGTGGACAATCAACGAATGACTGGTTAGAATCTCATCCATATATGCCACGCTTGCAATAAAAATAATGTGGACGGTGGAGATACATCCCGAAGGCAATATTGGATGGGCTCAATTATCATATGCTTGCATGGAATGGTTATCCACACGGATAGACACTCTACACGTGTCATTCATGTCTGTAAACACAAATGATTGAAATGGGTGGGCCTGACTAAGAAGGGTATATTCCAAAAGATCACCCTCAATGGAGGATATATAGGATCATCCAATCAATCTGATATCGGGACTGTGACCCATCTATAGTGGGGCCCACTACTATATGACACGTGTGAAATGGATGTGTACGTGTGGATCAACTGTCATAGTTTTTCTTCTTATATATCCATTGAGAGTTTGAAGCTATCATTACCATTGTCATATATAATGATGATTATTAACGGTTATGATTGCTGTGTTTTATGTCCCACTGAAGTTGCAGAGAAATCTATCTCGTAAAGGGTCAGGAAGAGGAGAAAGGAAGGGTGCGGCCCAGAAAGAAAAACCAGATACACCCAAAGGTAAGGTTCTTGTAGTATGGTGCAAATTCCTTTGTGGGGCCCACGTGAGCATAGGATTGCACATGTCCACAAAATTATTCTGATCCTATTAACGGTGTGAAATAAGCACGCGTAATTGGATGGTTGTGATCAGCTGATCAAGGTAGTTTTTTGGACTATGTGTAGGCTCTGGTGGACCCTTCCTATCCAATGGTCGTTGGTGATCATAGGTGGTTACACCTGGGCCATAGAGGAACTAGCAGCAAAATGGTTATTTATTTATTTATTTATTTATTTACGCCCACCATAATCGGCCCAAATACAATATAGAAGTTTTTAATGGTGGGTGTCCCATCCTTCCCTCGTGTGGTCCTTGTGATAATAGATGAGCTGTTTTTTAGAGCCACATGGAAGCATTAGAGGAGTACATGATGGATAAATTGAATGTACCATACATATTACGGTGGGCCCCACATATCATGAGTGTATATTAACCATTGTGTTCTAACATGTATAATGTATTTTTAGCTATAAAAGCTTTACCAAACACGCTTTTAATGGGTTTAAAATTACATGCATCAAACAGCCCTCTAATCAGATTACTTGTAATCCTTTACAACTTAAGGACTGAGGAAGCAAACCCTGAGGGGTTGTGGCTTCAGGAATCCATATCTACGGGATGCCAGATCTACGGGATCGCTCAGTGTTGAGCTCACCTTATATATATATATATATATATATATATATATATATATATATATATATATATATATATATATATATATTATATATATATATGCCATACATCAACCTCATTTTAAGGCATGATCAAAAAAATGAAGTAGATCTAAATCTCATGTGCACCACACCGCGAAACAATGGTGAATGAATACCCACCGTTAAAAAATTGGGCCACTGAAATGTTTATTTACCATCCAAACCGTTAATAAAGACACAAAGACCTGGATGAAATGAACACAAATATCAGCTTGATTCAAAATTTTTATGGCCCACAATATATTTTTAATGGTCATTCACCACTGTTTACAATTGTATGATCCACCTGAGATTTAGAACTACTTCCTTTTTGGGTCATGCATAAAATCAGCTTTCAAAACGGATGGACGGCATGGATGTAAGGAACATAGATCAATGTGGGCCCCACAGTCAGGGATCCACCCACGTTGATGGATCCCCAGATCAACTGAAGCCGCGCCCATCCGTCACGGGAACGTTCAAAAATACAAGAAAGGTTCAGGAAACGAATGCCAAAGATTAGATGGTTAGAATTTGAACAGAACATTAAGACTTTTGTATCACACCCATCTCAAAGTGTGGCCCATCAAATGAATGGTCTGATCCAACTGCCCATTTATAAACACTGGAGTGTACAATGATCCATGATCCGTTTAGTTCTTTGGGTGGGTCCCACCATGAATCCCCCATGGAGAGACTCCATCAATTGGATAGTGAGGAAGCAACAATCCACGTCATATTCCGGCATTCACTCCTCTATCATCATAGCCGCCTTCTGTATTGGTTCGAAAAAAACAACAGAAGAGACAGAGAGAGAGAGAGAGAGAGAGAGACGGCCCTCTCGGTTTCATACATCGCCGCCTCAACACGTATTCCTTGACCCACCAAGATGAACGTTACATATGGTGGGCCATTTTTCCTCAAGTTAGTTTTCCTTCCACGCAACTCTTATCTTTCAGAGGAGGGATAGTGATAGGAGAACCGTTCATCTCTTGTCTCTCATCAGGAGGCAGGATTTGTAGTGTTGTAGATCACTCTTCTGTCTTCTAACGTTTTTATTTTCCACTGATGCCCCACTTCAGTAGAAAATCCAGTACATATCATGACGATCACATGCAGAGAAAATTGAAACCATCCACTCATCATGGCCCACACACATCCACTAATCATATCATCGACGACCCATTGATTTAAATGGTGTAACCCATTGGTTCAATGAATTACACTGGTTTTCATCCCTGGTCATCTTTATACTGCTGACTCCCTTTTGCACGGCTGGGATCTGATACACAATTCGGTACCTTTACAAAGACAAGGACCGTTTCGAAAGGGGAGACTGAAATAATAATAAAATAATACATCAATGCATTTCATTTTACACTTATTTTCAAATAGTGTAGTTATTTAAATAATAGTTGTTGATAAACCATGAACATCTGTCTTATTTCGACAAGACCATACAAATGAATCTTTTCAATAACCAAATGGCCCCTCAGGTTGGCACATCAAACGACATGTGTTGACGTAAATAAAATTGATTTCTAGTGCTTTCAAGCCTGTCAAGTAGCAAAAGTGGTTGTGTACTAAACAAGTTTGTTTTTTTTTTTTTTTTTTTGGTTGCTTGTTAGTACACAACACTGTCAGTTCACACTTCACTGTTGGCCACCCTACTAGGGATTGATACCAAGACCTCGGTGTTGAGACGAGGTCTCTTTCACTCTGTCTACCACTTGAGCCATGGATCAGGGTGTAGAACTAGACAGGGTGATAATGTTATAATTGGGTTGTTTGTCAAACAACCAAAATGTGGATGGATGGTAAGCAATGATATTAGCATATGTAGGAGGATTTGACATTTGATAGTAGCACATGTGAGGCACTTAAAAATTAATGATAGTACTTGTGATACATGTCGGGTGTTTGAAGATGGATAATGAGACTTGTGAGGCGCTTGATTATTGAAAGCGACAGGCACATCGTGTGTGTCACTTGAAGATAGACTGTAGTACATATGGCATATCACATTAGCACGTGTATGACTTGTGTGGGATAATCTATCAGTGGTGTCACATGTGGTACTGGTTAGTAGTCCAACAGTCTATACTAGAATGGAGTGCACATGGTACGTGGGTCCACCCTTCTTGATTTGAACGGTTCTGGACTATATAGGCATCATTATTACTGGCCAATTGTGTAAGTTTATACTGATTAGACAACCTATAATTAGTGAAGTGTGAACTGACATTTGGGAGTAGTAACAAGCCAAAAAAAAAAAAAGAAGAGAGAACCTAAAATTAGTGGGTTTCCTTGTATATTATCCTCAATGCCTTTTTTCCATTTGCTTAATTACGTAGGACCTCCTAAGTTGAGTATGCTAGTTTCCTAGTAGAATCATCCATCTTCTCAGCACACCATGTGATGTGCATGTTCTAAGCCTCCCTTACGGGGAGCGGATCAGGTGTTATCCGGGTGACAAGTTAGTGGGTGTTGCCCTGACCATGGGACCCAACTTGATGTGTGTGTTGTATATCCACACGGTTTATCAGTTTTCCAGCTCATTTTAGGTTATGTTTCCAAAACTAATGCAGATACATATCTCAAGTGGACCACACCACAGGAAACAGTTGTCATTAAACATCCACCATTAAAAACTTCCTATGGCCCACTATAATGTTTATTTCCCATCCAACCTGTTGAGAAGGTCACATAAACCTGGATGAAGGGAAAACACAAATAGCATCTTGATCCATAACTTTTTTGGCACCCAAGAAGATTTTAATGGTGGGCATTCAATCTCTACTGTATGGTCCACTTGAGATTTGTATCTGCTTCATTTTTTGAACCATACCCTAAAATGAGCTGGAAAAAAAAATGATGGATGGTATGGATATACAACACATACATCAAAGTGGGCCCCACAGTCATAGCAATATCCACTAATTCCCGGGTAACACCTAAACCGCTCCCTCTCTTACCCAAATGTCAGCTGGACTGACTCATCCGAGGTGAGGCCCACCGAACATTCAAGATCCCCAAATGGATGGTCACGCATGAATTTTAATTTTGAAATTCAGAAAAATCTGGTGTCCCCTTTACATGCAGCCTTTTTCCAAGAGAGGTGTTTGCTAGAATACATCCAGACGTATTGCAACACATCCAAGATGTATTATAGAAAACCTCTTTCCAAGATACACACAGCAACATGGAATGTGTGCAAGTTCCTTCCAGGCCATTCATCAGATATGTGCCATCATGAAATTTCTCAGCCCAAAAAATCATGTTGGCCGAATGTAGATAGTGGGCCTTTTTCCTTATTTAATCAATGATTTTTACAAATTTATTATGGATAATCAGGTGGTTTGGGTGGGGTTTGCACACCCGAGAAATCAGTTGCCGTTCCCTTGTTAGTGACCACAGCAGTGGACCCCATCATCATAGTGGATACCCGATATAGGAGATCCAACAGCTGCAACAGGCGTTCTTCTTGGGGCGACCCCAGAAGGATACTTTTCTTCTTTGCCACCTTGTAAGCTTCCCTTCTCTTCTTCTTTCATGCTACGCATGGCCCACTTCACACCTCTAATATGGACGGTTGGATTACATGGCACTTGGAAAATGTTGGTATCCCGGTAAGTTATGATGTTATGCTTATAGAAACTGGGAAAACCCTACTCCATGTTCCCACATGCTAGATCCTAGCCGTTCATCAGGTGGGGTACATAAGGTCCATTTCTTCTGTCCCGTTCTTTTGTACACATTTTCCTCCCTAGATAGTGAACCGAAATGATTTTTTGTACCATGGAGTATCTGTATGTAGTAGGCCCCACTTGGTACATTTCTCCACCGTGGATGGACCCATGCCTCATAAGACCAGAAATCTGTTGGGTGGGGCATGCCTAGCTATTGATAATGGGCAGGCAGCCAACATGGAATCATTCCCAACATCCAAAAAAGTAAAATCATATATTCTTTTTTGTTGCAGGTCGAGCATGGGCACAATCATACTAATATATTTCACCCTCTCCCTGGGGAAGATCAACGGTACGGATGAGGCACTCGCCCAATAAAAAAAGAAAAAGACAGTATGAGAATGGAAGAAGAAACAAAACAAAGAGCATTATAGAAGAGGATGGAGAAGAAAACAGAGAGAAAACAAAGAGCAAAAGGGTAGGTTCAAACAGAGCTTTTACAGTATTTCCATTGTATGTATCAGCTTTTGGGTTTGTCTGTTTCTCTGTTTAAGGTCAATGGAGGGGGAGCAGTTGCCTTTTCTGCTTCATTTTAGAATGTGGGAAGTTGCTTTTCTTTATTTTTTTTGGTTGTGGGCCTTGTGGCTTTCATATGCGGATGGATAATGTAAAAAAAATAATTAAGAATAAAATAAATAAACTGCCTCTCATGGCCTGCTAATGGACTTTGACAAATTCTAACATGGCACACATGTGAGATCAGAGCTATATTTCGAGAGACTCGCTGGGAACTCGGTACTGGGCCTGACTTAGCCTGGACTCGGAGAGATTTTTTTGACTCGACCATGACTCGGTATGATTCCAAGTGAATCATTCACCTCCTGGGTGGAGATTTTCCTGAAAATAAAGAAAGTGGAGAGTGGAGAATGTAGTGTCGAGTCGAATTTTCAGGTTTTTGAACTAATGAGATCAAGACCGTTCATCCATCAAGTGCTGCTGGAAGATGTCCTGATCCAAAATTTGGGTTGGCGCGTTTTCCTGCGATGGTGCTCTGTTGTATGGTCAGGATCTCTTACAGGTGTGGGGGGGTCACCTTTTCCAGATCACCTGCTTGTGCAGTTGAATTACTCATTTTGTATCTCATGGAAAACATACCATCACCAGACCATGTCTTCTCTATCAAACTCCACTTCAAGGAAATCCTACACTAAGTTTACAATCTCCTACATTCAACCAGCTGGGGTAGCTGAGATGGATGACATACCCACTCTCCCAGGATCGAGTCTCCTTCCTGTGGAGGCTTGAGAGGCAGTGGCCCCAACATCCATGATACTAAAAAACAGTTACATAATATTAAAAATGGCCCATAACGAGCCTGTAACGGCCATAACAGGCCGATACAGGACTGCAATGGACCGGTAAGGGGCTGATGCAGTTTCTTCCTTTTAAGAAAATATTTTACCATTACGATCCATATCATAACAGCTACTTCATTATTGAATTTCTTACCAACATCCTACCAAACAGAAAATTAGTCTCCTACAAATTCTTAGAGCAGTTGGACCTACCTAAATGTAATTGAACTATCTACACCATTGGTAGTCTCACTCTAAGAAGATCGACTAATGGCCTGTTTGGGAGCTTAGATTTGGAATGCATTGGAATCCAAATCACAATTATATTGGAATCAAAGTGATTTTGAATCCTCTTTTGTATTTGGTTGAAGTGCACTGGAATCAAATCTTCTGTTTGAGAGCGTGTATTTGGAAATCTTCAGTATATTCATAGGACCTGAATTTAATTAATTAAATCAACTTTCATATACCAAATTAGTGTGTGTGTGTGTGTGGTGTGTGTGTGTGTGTGGTGTGTGATATTTGATAGAATGATTGTGATAAGTTCATCGAAATATATACTTTGGCCACAAATGAGGAAATTTCAAGCCTTCAGTGGACCACAAATGTAAGGATCACAAACAAGCGACTCATCGACATTTTTTAACTGTCTATTCAAATGTCCTATGTATGGATGGTTCAAATCATTCTATTGATGTCATTTTAGCAATGCAATCGATAATTAGATTATTTTGGGGTATCATTAGTGTGCCATGTATACAATAGATTACTAGCCTAACGACACATTTGTTAGGCTTGTGACTCTCTTGCATTTAAAAATGAGTAAAAAGGACAGTTCATTTGAATTACTCCACAATCCCGGCATTTTGTTGAGATTTCAAAACAAAAGGACATATTTGAAGTACCTCCAAATCCAAGGCTGCCAAATGAAAAGTAGCTATTGGATTTGAAATACACCCACTTACCTCCAAATCCAATGTGCCAAACGACCCTAAGCATAATAAGACCAATCTCTAGTCTCTTGATCCAAGAAGATAAGCTCTTATTCCACTGGTTCTCTCGGCAAAACAGAAACCACAAGAATGAAAAAGCATCAGAATAGATGACCAGTCATAATCTTATCTCACACAAACATCAAGCTAGCAAAACAAGTTTTGTTTTTTGAACGATGATGAATTTATTAAAAAGGCCGCAGCCAAAAATTACAGAATAGAGAATCTAAAAAGAAAATTACAACTCGACCCAATTATCTGGAAACTGCTTGATGATCTTTGAACCATTATTGATAGAAATACCATCACCGAATAGCCAAATGCCTATCTAGGTCGAAATGCCACAGCAGGATAGCCGTAGCAGAGCCCCTGGGAATAACAAATCAAAAGAACAAGCAAGCCAATAGCTTGTTCTAACAGTGTCATTGAACTTCCATGTCCAATTAAATAAAAGCACCCCATTGAATTTCCATGTCCAACCTCTCTTTACAAAGAGGAGACTAACAAAAATAGATACTTGGTAACAATGAACTCATATCACCACATTTTCTACAAAGATTTCTAAGATCAACAGGACTCCTAGTTACAATGTGGTAACAAAATATAGTAATGGTCCTAACAGTGTCATATGTTTGCTTGTTCTCCTCTTCTTGGGAATTGCCTAGGCATTCAAATAATCTGGTTTTCTCAGCATCTAACATAGCATCAAATCACTGGGGGGGGGGGGGGGGGGGGGAGCAATCAACCATTTTTCCTCTAATTCTGCTTTAGGTGCTAAGAGCCTGTTTGGAATGATGCAAGCAACTTTTGGACATTTTTTTACCTCAGAATTAGTTTTATAGCACACAGATCTTTGAATATTCAGAAGACATGGGAAAGCATTTTAAATAAAGTTAGGGTCATTTTGAGAACTGGAAAATGTCAATGTTGTCTGACATATACAGTTCAGATTTCACCTGCAAAACGGCCTTCAAATGGCTTACATTTTACCCACAACAAAAATCTGTCTTTCCAATTTTTTTACGCAAGTTGTTGCCTCCGAACTTCTTCTCCTCTTTGCATGTAGCCCACACTCGTAGGAGTAGGGAAACCATGTGATAAAGGCTTTGTGTCCACTATGATGGCTATGTAAAACCACACTATAAATCTATTACGTTGGAGTGAGCTGCGAAAGCATAGAGATGGACGTAAGAAAGCATCCCTCCCTCCCTCTCTGCATAGCCCCCAACTCCCCAGTAATTTATCCCTTTTTATCTCCCCCTTTCCATTTCTCCTGCTCTCTCCATCTTCTCTATATGTACATTGCACGTGCCACTTCCCCTAGTTTTAGCTTCCCCTAGTTTTAGTTAATCAGAAATTATGTATAAATAATTCCATTCTAGTCAATTATAATAATGAATTACAGATCATGATCTCTAATACATGATTATGATTAACTAAAGTGAGATAAACACATTTTCGGGCATCTACCAGACAGGCTAAACATTTTCTCAATTGGCAGAACATATACTAAAAATTAAGTACAGTATCCAATGCGCAATGTTTGTACAGTATACCATTCGGGTTTTCAGTTTCTACAAGTTGGGCACATGGTTCAGTACCAAACCATTGATATGGTGGACCCGCCATGGATGGCCCATGCATTAAAGAATCCCTGGACTGGAACAATCCCAACCCTTCAATAGATGGGCAAGAAATAGACAGTTGGGAAAGAAAACATAGTGAAGGCTTAGATTCAACCAAATAAAAGGCCAAATATTCAATGGCTAGGATCTTCCTATCTTTGGGATTTTTATTGTGCAGGCGCACAGCCCATCCACTTTGATGCCAATCATATCAACGGTTTGGATCACTAAACCATACACCCCACTGGTACAAACTGACAACGCATGAGGTACAAAAGAAAAGGACAGAGCATCATACAAGCCACCTATCCCATATTGGCATTATATATTTCATAAATGTTGTCTCCAAACATACAACAACAAAATTATGCGAGGAAATGGATTGAAGTCTGCCCTACAACAGCAATGGGCAACAAGGAGAAGAGAATTTGAGGGTGTCCAAATAATAAAATGACTAGGTAATAACATCTAAAGGTGTACATTTCGGTTTCCATAGTTCCCAGGCCGACAGGATGCAATACCACCAACTTGAGGTTGCAATAAAGAGTGTGCTACTTGTCATTATCTAAATCTCAATTTGGGATCCAGATCTTTTATCAACCATGATTTGGGGAGGAAAATGAGGGAAAACACTAGCCCAATTGATGCAAGTTCTTTTCCAAGGCCGCCCCAAACACCAAGCGCATCACATGCAAGCTTGGTAAGCCCTGCCAAACATGATCTTGAGGTACAACGAAATGCTCCCTAAATAGGCAAGCAGCTCTTCACCATTAAATAAGAAATAGAGACATTGCATTTTATACACGAATTCTATACATGGAAGAAAAGGAAGAAGGTTAGGTTTTCACCATTGCATTGGATGCCTCTATTTGACCCATTTCTTCCGTAAGCTCTTAAGCTCCATCTTGTATCACATTGGAGCAAGATCAATCATCAATCTCAACTTTAGACGGGCTCTACCTTATCAGCTTTCATTCTCTCAGTTGCAATTTGGGAGTTTACTACTAGCAATTTATACAGTCTCTAATAGAGTTTTGAGATCCGCGGCATAGAGCACTTCTGTTTCCGGTCATGGTAAATCCTCACAACAACAGCTGCTGTTTCTTCGATAGCTTTTCCTGTTACCTCTGCAACCACGAACAAGATCAAGATCAGCATATGCGTGCATGAGCGCATACTAAAGTAGTTTCTTTAGTGGAGTAGCATTGTTTTGTACCACTATTGAATTCTATGACTTTTGAGGAACCATAATTGCTCATGATAAATGACACGGTTGCTACATCTTCTAACTACATCTTCATGATCTTTGTTTTCTCCATAAGAGTATAGATAAAAGCCCAACCACACCTCTGGAAGTGGCCCTACATGCCAACCTAGCAAATGTGGGATATACCATTCGTGCATTATGTGGGTCTACTGTGTAGATGGGGGCTGTCTCTAATATCAGGCCATTTCACTTATGCCAACCTAGAAGTGTCCCTACATGCCAATGCAGCAAATGTGGTATATCAAATTCGTGCATTACGTGGGTCCACCGTGTAGTAGGCTGTCTCCAATATCAGGCCACCATGTACAGTGAATGTGGACCACTGGGGCTTATTTCAACCATCCTTGCTTTCGTACATGTGTGGCCCACCTGATAAGTTGATCAACCTGATCTTTAGCCCTAGGGATCACAGTGGGCACACCAATCACACAGCTCGACCCAGCAAAGCTCCCATTGTAAAACTCAAAGAGGTTAACCAAGAACATGGAGTCGAAGCAAGCACTTCCAAAACAACAAATACATCTTAATCTTAAATGTAGTTTAGCCTTAAGGCCGACATGATGGAGCTACTGCCAAATTAGGGTTGAGAATGGAAGGTCCTGTTTTATCTCAAGTTTCTCAACCAAGATGTGGAGCAGGAAAATGCTAGCCTGGTTCATGCTGGTTCGATCTTCATCGCTTCCCAATAAACCAAATGCATTAGCCCTACCAATCACAATTTGGCAGTAAACCCAAATGCCCCCTAAATGAAACAATGAAGAAATCAATACTTGAAAAACCCTTGCTTACCAATTACCGGCCATACGGGATTTTGCGCGTAAATTCCATTAGCAAATTCCAGCTCCTCTCTCACATGATCCATCTCAGAGTAATTACTCCCTTTCTCAGTGTAAAAACTCCATTTCTCTGTGCCGAGTCCCAGACCCTTTGCTCTCGCCTTTCTAATTGTCTGCAAGATCACCGGATTTATCGTCAACCCAAAAATCTTCTCCCGTTCTATCTCGAAAAGTGCCTTCGGCAATTCAACGCCCATTACAATCGGAACATTTGCCACCTTATATCCCTTTTGTGCCAGATATATTGACAACGGCGTCTTTCCAGTGCGGGAGACTCCAACGAGGACGATGTCAGCCTTGTAAAGGTTTTGGGGCAGAGCCCCATCATCTTGCTTTATAGTGAATTCGATGGCTTCGATCCTTTTGAAGTATTCTTTGCTGAGTGGGATTCTTCTGCCTTGTGCGCCACGAGGGAGGCCTGATGGAGAGACGCCAAGATGCGCTGCAATAGCCTCGGTGGTGGGGCCTAGGATATCAGTGGATGGGATCCCCCAAAGCTGGCATGCTTGCTTTGCAGACTCGGCCATGGAGGGGTCTGCTAGGGTGTAGAGGAGCAATGCACCTTCCTTGGCTGCTTGCTTTACGATATCCATTAGACTATCTACATCATCAACCTGAAATATTTGGATGAACAGTTGTAACGGAGAGAATCTGAGTACTTGTGCAATGATATAATGCAAGCAATTACACCAAGTCCTCGGAGTAAATAAAAACTGTTTTTATCTTTGATCATATATATATATCTGTCACACGTGGGCACCCACCACACCTATACAGATTGGGATATGAACCCATCAACCTAGAAGGTGGCAGTCCTCAAATGTGATAACAGAGCAAGCAATCACAAGAATCTGAGTACTTGTGCAATGATATAATGCAAGCAATTACACCAAGTCCTCGGAGTAAATAAAAACTGTTTTTATCTTTGATCATATATATCTGTCACATGTGGGCACCCACCACACCTATACAGATTGGGATATGAACCCATCAACCTAGAAGGTGGCAGTCCTCAAATGTGATAACAGAGCAAGCAATCACAAACAACGTATCACTCCTGTGTTTTTTTTGGCAACTGCCATAGGGTGTGAAGTTGCAGCCCTTCTGGCTATTAGGCTTTTACAGATTGGGGTGGGATTTGCCCACTAGCCAAAAAGTCAGGCATGGGACACTATCATTTGGCCCATTGAATAAATCTTTTTTTTTTCTTTTTGAAGGATGGCCCAATGAATAAATGATCTGGCATGAATCAAAAGCCATGTTCGGGCTTCCACAAGATCCATTGTCAACGGCTGCAAATGGTGCTTTTTCTTTTCTTTTTCTTCTTAGCCGATGTATGAGGAAAACCTGCCAGATGCCTAACCAGTGGGGTCGCTGGCTTGGTTTCATCAGATTGAAGACTGATTTTATTTTATTTTTAAATGAATGAGGAAAAGATTAGTGTATTGAAACAAAGGAGACAAATGAAATATAAGAAATAAAACCTATGCATCACAGTCCCATGTATATAGATTTTGTACAATGCTCAACCCACGAAAATATGCAGGAAAAATCAGTTTTCTAGTTTATGCAAGTGGGGCCTATGGCGTGCAGATACAAACTGTTGATATGATCCACCTTGGGTTGACAATGTACCAGAAATAATCTTTTTTTATAAGGTCTTGTACCAGAAATTGTCCAGACGGGAAATCCTAATTCTTCATCTAGTGGCTCGCAAATAGATGGCAAAGAGAAACATACAGAGGCAGTCCATATTCAACTAAAAAATGTGAGGTACTCATTGTCTGGGATCTTCCAATCTAGGATATTCAACTTGCACCAAGTCAGTCCCAAAATCAGTTTGGTTGAACAATCCTATCCTCTGAATTGTGGACACTTTTTGGTGGAAACAGGACCATTGGATATTTTTCATTTTTAAACGCCCAATAAATGTCCACCAATCCGGTGGTCAGATTATCAAATGAGTGTAATTTTGGTTTATGATACATCTAAATTGGGACCTAATTTGGACAGTTTAGTTTGGCTTGCATGCTATGTATGCAATTTCAAAGTAATTTCTAACTACCCATATATCATCCATCGCACTCTGCCGGAGTATCAAAGTTTTCCTTGCCAAATATAGACCTAAATTTCATCTCTCAAGAAAAGGGATTTTTATGAAAGACTACCTCATTATTTTGGAATTTACATGCCTATACCTTTTTTAGAAAGCCTTTCATTAAAATACCTCATTATTTAGATAATTTTCATTCCAGTACCTTCTATAAGATTTCTCTAATGGCAATTAAATTAAGTAGCTTATTTTTCTTAAATGGAAAAAAATAATGCCATCAAGATTTTTAAGGGTACACTTAAAATAAACATAACTACAAATACATAGTATGTGGTCAAGTTTGTTTACAACTATTTGGACTCCGGATCACCAAACATGTCACCGCACTTTGGCCCACATGCAAAGATGATGATAAGGTGATCAGAACCATCCATGTTTTGGGGTGCTAAATGAGATGTGATACAATAAGAAACTAATACTAAATGGATGGCTGTGAACACTGCAGGGGTTGTTGCCGAATGTGGACCATTAAAAAGAAAATTTTCAACAGTTTGCACTAAACTCTATAGATCAATATTTTTTTTCAAAAAGAAAAGGAAAAAAAAAAAAACCACACACACACACACACACACTCTACAAATGAATACTCAGATCACTCCTTTGGATTTACTTATTTGATCACAGGCTATTCAAATTTGTGCCCACAGGATGACGCCTCTTAATTACCCAACCATCTTTGCATGTGGACTCCATGAGTGATGAGGACATCCTAGCACCTTTTAGAGTTTATCGGAGGAGGAGAGCTGCCCCGGTTTCTTTATGGCTAGGTGATCATTATATGGAGCCCGGTGAGCCCAATTCGAGTTTCTAACCACGTTGAAGACCCCACATGCATGATCATTCATCTTTGAAGACCCCATACTGGATTGAGAGTATTAGACTATTGGATTTCGCACGATAGACCATCTTGACCGTTGGACCATTTTGATGGTTGGGTCGTCTTGATCATGAACTCATATTGGACACTAGTTTTAGTTATTTATTTATTTTTATTTTTTTTTGTTTAGTTGGTTTGATTTTTTTGGTTCATTTTATGATTTAGTTAATATTAGGGGTGTTTTGGACATTTTATAGTATTCATGGCGATTTTTGTAAAAACACCCCAAATAGAATATATAAGGCTTGGACATGTGAAGCCTAGTGCATTATTGGCTATTAAATGAAATTATTGGCTATGGAGTGATTCCAATTATCTTCTTTCTTTTATTCTCTTTTCATCTTTTTTCCCATTTCTTTTGTTTCCAACCAAAGACTATCACCACCATTACCCTAGCCCTTCCGAACCTAACCCAATACATCACCCTAGCCGTCAACCCCACCCAACCGTACGGACGCACCGTACGGCTGTCAATACACGTATAAATCAAAACATTACAAAAAAAACAAGTACACAATAGGTTTTCTTTGTATGGGGTCATAATCTATGCATTCTATAACTGAATTGATGCAAGTATATTCAAAGTCTATTCATATAATTTATAAATGTAAGAAGACGTGTGGAAAAACAAGTAATACATTCAAAAGCAAAAGAAGAATCATTAGATCAGGATACATACATGTTTGATTTTATGTTTAGACGCAAAGATTGCAACCGATTTGCGAGAAATTGAAATTTTATTATTATTTTTCAATTTTTCGCAACTCCGCCCATCTCCTCCAAATCTCAACGGTGAAGCTCCAAATCCATGATTTTTCATGTTTTGATTTGTAACGATTTACACCGATTTAACATGATTTACATTGTAAAAAATGATCAAAAATCGAAATGCTCACTGAATCGAACATGTGGGATATATCCCACTGCTTGTACGTTTCGTATCGCACAGGTGGGATACAAGATATATCATGCGATATATCAGCTGATATCGTCAATGCTTAAAATACCGATTATAGGTAATCTTGAACTAGAGCATCCTTTAATGCTTGAACCCTTTAACCTTGTGATAGATTAGCTTTATTTTGTATTTTGATTTCTCTAATTAATCCGTTGATTAATTTCATTGCATTGTTTGATGATCCATCCTGCATCAAATTTTGGTAGCATATGATTTAGTATGGTCCTCAAATTAGCATAGGACTTTCATGTTGCATTTGGAGTACGTTTTTCATATTTGTCATGTCTAGAATTAGTAGTCTTACCATTCTCATCACATTGTATCTAGAGTCTTTAGTTCTTAGGTTCCCAATTAGGTCTCCGATTTATGCCCACTTGTATTGGGCGTAGTTTTGGTCTACACCCCACGATGAGACTGGAATAGCTTACCGAGGATATCGATGTCATGAGTAACCGTCTTGCGACTCTTAAGGCACAAAGTAGAGCCGCCAACAACCAACTGGTGGCAACCAACGCTCACATAACCCAGTTGGAAAGTTCCCTCCAGGCAAACCCCAACGATGGGGAAGACGGTTAATCTCAAGCGGGAGATCAACTTAGATTATGTGGAAGAGGTTGTGGCCAAGGTGTTGGCCGTGGTGGGGTGCGTACCTAGCCACCCCTTGGAAAGTATCAAGACCACCATGATCCTGATGAGCGAGTAATGAAAAGTGTGAAAGTTGAGGCACCGGGTTATGATGGTCACTTAGACCCCAAGGCCTTCCTCGATTGGCTTGCAGACATGGATCATTATTTTAAGTAGTACGATATGTCCAATCGCCGCCGGGTGAGGTTCGCCAAGATGAAGTTGGTGGGCTAAGCCAAATTATTTTGGACAAATGTTGAGCGAAAGATAGAGAGGTCTGGAGATGACCTAGTCTCACTATGGGCCAAGATGAAAGAGATCTTAAAGAAAAAGTACATTCCTCTCTCTTACAGCCAGAAACTTTTGGATTAACGATACTCTATTCGTCAGGGATCAATGCCCATGGCTGATTACATCGCCAAGTTTGATGAATATACGATGAGATGTAACTTTCAGGAGGAACCATTAGTGACCCTTTCCCATTTTAGGATGGGCCTTCAACCCGAGCTTCAGCGAGAGCTTATTCCTTACGACATTAGCACCTTAGAGTATGCCTATAAAGTGGTGCAAGAGCTGGAGCAATATCTGAAACAGCAATTTATAAAGCGATTCGACTCTCGAGAATCCAATGTTAGGGCCACTCCCCAGGGAGCTAAGCCTAATTTTGGGAGTCAATCCAAAGCCCATACTGATAATCAATCCACTAATAGGGATGATGTTAAGGGCAAAGGTCTGGCTAGTACCAGCACGAGGGTAGGTGAGCAGGCGCGGTGTTCAAGGCCTTCATTATTTTGAATATGGTTGCTGAGTCTATGTAGTCTTAAGTGCTTATAATGTGATGAATGTGTAAGGTGTTATGTTTTATCACAAAATTGGCAAAGGGGTAGATTGTAAGTGCTAATGTTTTAAGCACACGAGTAGATTGTCAAATTTCGTAGAAAAAAATATATATTGTATAGAACTTCGGCTCAATTCAACATTTCAAGACTAGAGCGCAACTCAACATCTCAAGATCAGAAGGCTCGAATGAATTTTAAGAGAAGAATCAATTGTATGCCAACCTACAGGTAAAGAAGACATTATGAATGACCCTAGGTTAAAGTACATATTAGTGGTTTTTCTAAGTTATAACATATTGTGTTATTGCGTTAGATTGCATGGTAGTTCGGCCATCCTAACCCTGTCTTCGGTCAGCCGAACCATCTCGAGTCAACCAGACAGTAGCCAAGGGTATTCGGCCCAGTTTCCAGCAATAGGTTGTTTTGATATTCATGGGTGTCCAGCCAGCCGAATGAATCTCAACTAGCCAAATTTTGTCTCCAGCCAGCCTAAGATTGATTCAAATCATATCCCACGAAATTTGCTAGTCATTGAAACAGAATCATGAAACTCCGGTCAGACCAAGGGATTCTTAGGCTTACCGAAACTTTAATCCGATAAATTGTTTTTACTTGGGTTGAATAAGATTGCCTGGAAAAATCTCATCGGGTTGAGAAGTGATAAGCCATTTAAAATCACTTGAGGTTAATTTTAATAACCTGTGAAAATCACAAACTGTAAGAGGTTGTTAAGGTTAACCTGTGAAAACCTTTGATATACTGGAAAACCAAAATTACATGCAGAAGTAATTTTGGGAATGGAGTAGGTGTGTGTTAACACCGAACCACTATAATTTTATTTGTCTTGTGGTCTTTGATACTCTTTTCCTTGTGTTTATTACTTTATTATCTTGAAATATTGAGATCGAGAAAGTCGTGGAATAAGGTTGTCCTACCTGAGAGATTAGGCGAAGGTTGTCCAACTACTCGATTAAAATCAATATTTCAATTTTAATTGTTGTTATGAATTTATTCTCTAAGATTATTTTTTAAAAAAATTGATTAAGTCTTATGATGGAAGTAATTGTCAATGATAGAACCACATCCATAAAAGAAGAAGCCTACAACTTATGGACAAATACTCAGAAAAGGAGTCGTGCTAATGCAAAAGTCTTGAATGCCATAACTTGTACCCTCTCATCAGATGAATTCAAAAGAATCATTTCGTGTGAAACGGCAAAATAAGCATGGGACATACTTGAAATGACCCATGAGGAACTAATATTGTGAAAAAAATCTTAAGATCCAAATCCTCACAACCAAATTTGAGGAAATTCGTATGAAAGAAAATAAGACATTCATGGACTTCTATACAAAACTAAATGATATAGTTAATTCTATTATGGGGTATTGGAGAAAGTATCTCTAAAAACAAGGTTTGTGCAAAAATACTAAGATCACTACCTGAACAGTTCAATTCTAAGGTTACTGCTATACAAGAATTGAGGGATACCAACAAAATGAAGGTTGAGGAATTGGCTGGATCTCTTCAAACATGAGCTGAATTTCAAAGCTCCAAAGAACAAGTTTATAGCCCCAAATCAAGTCCAAATTAAATATAATGAATGAAAATTCAGATAACGAGGAAAATGAGGATGATATGGCATTATTGGCAAAGAAATTTTATAAAATTTTCAAAAACAAAAAGAAAATTGATTTTCAAATATCTTTTGACAAGAAAAAAGAGCAATTCTAACTTTTGATATTGATGTTGCTCACCAAGTGTTTGATGAAATGACTCAATGAAGTGTCGGCTGGTGGCAAGGAAGGTATGTATATGAAACAAATACCCTTTCTTCTTGATTTTGATGTTGCCTACAAGGTGTTTGATGAAATACTTGTAAACAGCTATTGGTGTTTTACATACAGTAAGAAATTGAAAGTGCACTCCATGTGTTTGAGAAAATGCCACACAGGCTCGAACTCGGCTCGAACAAGCCTGAGCTGGCCAGTCAGGCTCGAGGACTAAGCCGAGCCGAGTTCGAGCTGGGGTCAGATAGTGGCCGAGCCGAGTTGAGTTGTGCCAAGCTCGACTCGGTTATACTTGCATACACCTCTAATTAGTATTTTCAATACTTTGCTTAATATTAGTACTTTGAAACTCTTGCTTAATATTAGAACTTTGCTTCTCTTGCTTTATCATATTCATGCTTCCTTTATGCTCAATGAACTTTACCTTCCTTTGTCAACATGTGATAAAAAGGGGAAGAGATTACTCCTGTGTAAACAAGTTTTTTAAGTATATTTTCAAGGGGAGCAATACATTTTTCAGGGGAAGTTTTGCTAAGAGTTTATGTTTAGGGCCTTCATTATTTTGAATATGGTTGTTGAGTCTATGTAGTCTTGAGTGCTTGTAAAGTGATGAATGTGTAATGTACTATGTTTTATCACAAAATTGACAAAGGAGTAGATTGTAAGTGTTAACGTTTTAAGCACACAAGTAGATTGTCAAATTTCGTAGACAAAATATATATTGTATGGAACTTCAGCTCAATCCAACATTTCAATACTAGAGCGCGGCTCAACATCTCAAGATCAGAAGGCTCGGAAGAATTTCAAGAGAATAATTAATTGTATGTCAACCTACAAGTAAAGAAGACCTTAGGAATGACCCTAGGTTGAAGTACATCTTGATGGTTTTTCTAAGTTGTAACTTATTGTGTTATTGTGCTAGATTTCAGGGTATTTCAGCTAGCCTAACCCTGTCTTCGGTCAGCCAAACCATCTCGGGTTAGCCGGACAGTAGCCAAGGGTCTTCGACCCAGTTTCTAGCAATAGGTTGTTTTGATATTCATGGGTGTTCAGCCAGCCGAACACTGTCTCAAGCCAGTCGAATTCTGTCTCCGGCCAGCCTAAAATTGATTAAAATCATATCCTGCAAAATCTGCTAGCCGTTGAAACAGAATCGTGAAACTCCGGCCAGCCCAAGGGATTCTTAGGCTGACCAAAGCTCTAATCCTTTTGCTATAAATAGGGCTCATTTCTTACTGTTTGAATATAGAAAAAAATATAGGAAACAAAAACAAAAAATCTTCTTCTTTTCAAGTTATTTGCATTGTCTTTCATATATTATATTTTAGCTTATTCAATTCTCTTCTCAAGCCTTATTAAATTCAAATAGAGAGTGGCATATACTCAACTTGAGAAGAAAGGATTGAACCCGCAGCTTATAGAAATTTTCTTTTTGAAAAAATATCTATCCCTAGATCCTTCTTGGTTGTGCATACATTGATTTATCTTCATCTGAGAAAAGAATGGATTGTTGCATCTTAAAAGGTTTCACCAATATCTTTGCTTCGACTCACGTCTTCAAAAAGATACATTCTCATCCGGTAAATTGTTTTTACTTAGGTTGAATGAGATTGCCCGGAAAAATCTCATCAGGTTGAGAAGTGACAAGCCAGTTAAAATCACTTGAGGTTAGTTATGATCAGTGTTATCATGTGCGATCGCACATTCGCATATGCGCATATATGTGGTGGGATCGCATATGCGACAGTGGCATATGCGATCACTGCACATGCGATCGCATATGCCATGTGTCAGCATATGCGATATATGCGATCGCATATAGCATATGCGATCGCATATTGGCCAACGGTCATATTTCTGACCGTTTTCTGACAAATTTTTTTTTAATCCTGATTTTTTTTTTCTCTATAAAAAAGGATTCTAAGCACTCCTACATGCACTCAAAGCTCAAACTCTCTCTATTCTCTATTTGCTCTCTTACATTCTCTCTTACATATTTCTAAGCACTCTACGTCCACTCCTCTCCATCCATATTCCATATTTCTCTCAACTTTCAAGAATCAAGATTGAGATCGAAGTTTCAATCAAGGAAGGGAACATACATCCACATTTTAGAATCAAGATTCAAGAGACATTACTACATCTACAAGACAACCAAGCTCTCCATGATCCATCCATTGAATTGAACTCTCTTTCTACTTTCTAGTTCAATCAAGGGAACATACACCACTCTCTCTTTCTATCTCATTTTCTCTTAGAGTTTCATAATATCCAAGTTCTAAGTTTTCTATGTTGTAACAACTTCTATCATTTTTTTTTTAGTTTGTTTGTTACTTTGTTACAACTTACAACTTACAAGTACAACAAGAATTCAAGATCAGTACTCAAGTCAAGGGGCAAAGGTGAAGAGAAGACAACTTACAAAAGAAGTGAAGATTGAAGAATTTGGAAGTTGGAACCTCTTTTAAATTTGTAATTTTAATTTTGTTTGTATGTAATCTCTCTCTCTCTCTCTCTCTCTCTCTCTCTCTCTCTCTTTTCTACAAGTGTAACTCAACTCTCTCTCTCTCTCTCTCTCTCTTTCTCATTTTCTTTTCCCTTTTCTTCTCCCTTTCTACAGGTGTAACTCAACTCTCTCTCTCTCTCCATCTCCTTTTCTTTTCCCTCTCCTTTTCTACTAGTCTACTACTAGTGTAAGTGTGTAAGTGTGTGTGTGTAACTCTCTCTCTCTCTCTCTCTCTCTCTCTCTCTCTCTCTCTCTCTCTCTCTCTCTGAATTTAGATCTTAGTCTCTTACTTTAGTTTACTTTTTAATTTACTTTTTAGTTTCTAGTTACTTTTTAGTACTAGGCTACTAGCAATCAATAATACACACACCACCATCATAATATCTTCTTTCCAATCTTCCTCTTTGAAACCCAAGTCGAATGACCCGGGTTGGAAGTATGGGCACTACCGTAGTGTTACGGAAAAGACTCACATAGTATGTGAGTTATGTGGGTATGTGAGTTCTGGTGGCATTGCAAGGCACAAGCAACACCTTGCACATTTACCGGGGTCAAATGCAAAAGCATGCGATAAAATTACTCCAGAAATCCGAAGGGAGGTCATGGAGTATATGGAAAAACAATCAAGAAAGATATGTGATAGTGCCCTACGTCAGGAGGAATATCTGGAACAAGATGCATATGAAGATATAAATGTAGTTAATGTAGATGAAGCTAATCTCACTCCCCCTACTTCAACAGGTCAGTATAGACCACAAGTACAACCAACGGTCTCGAAAAGAGCCCGAGGGCATGGGCCCATGGATAGATGGTGTAGACCACACCCCGAGGATGTGATCGACCAAAGGGGTAGAGGGAAAGGGCCGGCTCAAACAACTTTAGAGAACCAATATAAACAAAAATATAGGAAAACCACTATTCAATATATTGCTAAGTGGTTTTACCAAACCGGCATTGCTTTCAATGCCGTTAAATCGAAAAGCTTCAAAGTAATGGTTGAGGCTATTGATCAATTTGGACCTGGGCTTAAACCTCCTTTATATCATAAAATAAGGGAGACATGCCTAAAAACTGAAGTTGAATATACACAATCCTTCATAACTGAATATAAGGAATCGTAGAAAATATATGGTTGTTCACTAATGGCCAATGGATGGACCGATAAATCCGGTCGGTCTCTCATAAACTTTTTAGTAAATTGTCCAGCTGGGACAATGTTCTTGAAGTCCGTGGATGCGTCGGGTCATTCACACACAGGAGAATATTTGTTTAACTTACTAGAAAGCGTAGTTGAAGAAATAGGTAAGGAATATGTTGTACAAGTAATTACAGATAACGCAGTCTCGTATGTAATGGCCCGTCGTCTTCTTATGGAGAAGAGGCGACGTTTATTTTGGACCCCCTGTGCGGCCCATTGTGTTGATCTTATGTTAGAAGATATACGTAGATTATTTATAAATGTGATTGCTAGGGCTAGAAGAATCACGGTCTTTATGTACAAATACGCCCTTCTTCTCAGTCAAATGAGAAAACACATTGGCAGTAACTTGCTACGTCCAGCAGTCACCCGTTTTGCTATAGTCTTTTTAACACTACAAAGATTTCATGCAAAGAAATCAGAACTTACAAGCTTTGTAGTATCGGCCGATTTTACAAATGGGCCTTGGTCAAAGAAGCCTGAAGAGAAACAGGTTCAACAAACAATCATTTCTCAAAGTTTTTAGAAACAGTGGTAAATGCGCTAAAATCATCCGAGCCATTAGTCACTGTATTGCGATTGGTGGACGGGGATGAGAAGCCTACAATGGGCTACATATATGATGCAATGGAAGGCGAAAAATAAGATCATGGACCATTTTAACTATAGAGACCGTGATTACAAGACAATTTTAGATATTATAGATAGAAGATGGGGCAGTCAAATGTCATCCCCATTGTATTCAACTGCTTACATCCTTAACCTAATCTGTTTATTCGCTTCTGCTGATCCAGCAGAAGCACTAACTATGCATATGATTGGATTTATTGATGTCTTGGAAAGAATGATTCCAGATAGAGAAGAGCAGGAAAAGATCTCAACTTTGTTGGACTTCTACACAAAGTGAATGGACATTCTCAAGGGATATCGTAATAAGGCATCGGACAATGAAATTACCCAATAAGTACTTCTATGAATGTCAGTCTTAGTGTACTCTTACAAATAGTTTTTCTACAAAATGTCTCTAACCTACTTAAACTGTTTTTCTCAGCTGACTAGTTGGCTGCCTATGGAGTGGGGACCTGAACAGGAAGGATCCAACTCTAAAAAAGTTGGCTATAAAGATTTTTGGACTCACGTGTTCTGCCAGTAGTTGCAAGCGCAATTGGTGCACGTTCGAGGTGGTAAGTTTAGACTGTTTAGTAATTGTTTGTAAACTTTAATTTTTTAGTGGTCTAAGCTAAATTAATTGCTTAAATAGTTAATATCAAATGCGCTTTCTTTCTTGCAAATTCATACCAAGAAAAGGAATCGCCTTGAGCAAAAAAAATTCAACAACTTGGTTTTCGTTCAATACAATCAAAAATTGCGAGAACGATTCCAAACTAGGAAAGAAAAGTCTGGTTTCTTTGACCCTATCTGCTTAGATGAGTTGGATGCAGATAACGAGTGGCTCGTAGAGACGGAAGACCCGGTATTTGCTGAAGAGGAGCTGACATGGGCACAAGTTGAAGATGCCGCATACGGATCGACACTTGGTGAAGGTAGTACCACTCAAAGGCGAAGGACGGAGGGGAGCAGAGGGGCGAGTAGTAGCCGTTAACCCGTTGAAGAGATTGAGGAGAATGAAGAAGGAGATGGTGATAATGATAATCAAGATGAAGATCATCCACCATTGGATGTTGATGAAGTATTAGTACGTACAGATGATGAAGAAACGGAAGAAGAAGAAGTGTATGTGGAAGAAGGAGATGACTCGAATGATGATGATGATGATGGTGGTGGTGGACCTGGTGGTGATATGCCACAATGGCTACTAGATCAATGTATATGATTATTAATTAGATAAATAATAAATAAATAACTTCTTCATTTTATTTACTAAGTGTGTTGATGTTGATTGTTGATGTATATCATGTAGTGTTGAATGTTGAATATTGATATTTCATATTTGTTAAATGTTAATTGTTAAGAAGTTAACTATATTGTAGAATGTAGTATAATTGTTGATGAATGATGACTTAACTTAATATTTAATTCATTATGTAAAATTGTAAATGTAATTGGTTTTATTTTACTTAAATTAAATGTATTTCAAGGGCCAATGACATATAATAATTTTTTCTGATTTTTATGATTTTTTTTTTTAATTTTTTGAAAAATGCAAAAAATTTAAAAAAAAATTTAAAAAAATGCGACCGCATATGCGATTGTGTGCGATGCGATCGCACACAATCGCATATGCTATTCGACAACATTGGTTGTGATAGCCTGCAATGTTGTCAAATCGCATATGTGATCGTGTGCGATTGCACATGCCTGTGCGCATATGCGATCGCACAATCACATATGTATGTGTGTGTGTGTGTATTGAAAAAAAAATTTAAAAATCAGAAAAATAGGGAGAAATTAAGAAAAAAAATGAATAAAATATAAGAAAGTAGGGGGAACTTTCCTAAGTTAATAGATAAATAATTTTATATGCCCTTGGCCCTTGCAATACATTTAATTTAAGTAAAATAAAACCAATTACATAATGAATTAAATATTAAGTCATCATTCATCAACAATTCAACATTCTATAGTATAGTTAACAAATATCAACATTCAACATTCAACAGTACATTCAACAATCAACATCAACACACTTAGTAAACAAAATGAAGAAGTTATTTATTTCTTATTCATCTAATCATATACTATATACATTAATCTATTTGCCATTGTGGCATTTAATCATCACCACCATCGTCATCATCACCATCATCATCCGAGTCATCTCCTTGTATAACGTCTTGGAAAAATCTGTACAAAGACGCGAGTACCACCTCAGGCAGAAATCACTCGGGACCAAATCCTTTAGAAATTAGACGAGGATTAACTAAGTGCTAAACTAGATTACCTGTGAAATTAGCACTAATCACTTTAAATACGATCTGTAAGGCCCAAAACGAATAGAATCATTAACGCTACTTTACCCTGAAATCTAGGATCAATCTCAAAACTCAATTGCTCTCGGGAGCACCTTGAAACTCCGTATCGGACCTGGACTTGACAACCATCTCGGAAATCAAATCCGATGACCACGAAACTAAATCGTTATGACCGCTTTACTGGGCTTGACAACCATCTCGGAAATCAAATCCAGATAGTATCCAGGAACACACAACTTGAGCCCGGAGCAAAGTGTGTGAGAAACGTGAATATCTTTAGAAATTGAACTCAGATTTAAGTGATTTGGGCTGTTCGCTTGCGGGCCAAATCTAAGCTTTCAGACCGTCGAAATCTGACCCAATTACACCCTCGGATCAGGAAAAATTTCCAACACATGTCAGTGTACTTGTGGCCCTGATCGAATACCGGTGACCGTTGAATTGAAACTGGTCCTCTGCGGTTGATCTGTAAATCCAATCGGACCGAAACCTTAACTCGACCTAGATCCAATGTTAGGGAGCTTAAGTCCAACCGCATGCAGAAAAGGGGCCGCCAGAAGTGCTCCATTGGACTGAAACAGCTATTGTTTGGCTATAATTTAAGTATACCATGGCCCTGGGGCCATTCCCATCAGTTCTGGGCCTATATAAGGGCCATAAACCCTCTCACTCCCTTCACATACGAATTTGCAAACCCTAGAGAGAGAAGTGAGAAGAAAGAGAAGGAAAGAGAGAACGTTAGAGAGAGAGTTGGCGTTTGCTTCTACGATTCTTCCCTGACACTCCACGTGCTTAACCACCACATCTGTATCACTTTTTCGGCGATTCCGACTCCGCACTTGGGTAAGAAAACCTAACCCTAATCTGTTTTAGGGTTTCCAATAGTGTAAGTAATGAAATAGCTAACCTATTTCATGTTATAGGTGGTCGTCGTGCCGTAGACAAAGACTTGGTGTTTAAACTGAGTTCGTTACGCGTCTACCGGCGAAAGGTGCGAACTATAAATGTTTGGGTTATGGTTTTCAAGGCTTTCAATGTCAGTTAATGATTTATGACTCACTTGATTGCTATTACATGTATTTAGATACGATGTCTTCCATATATTACATATATATGTAGACTGTTTTTTTTTTTATGCATTCCAAGTGTTTGTTGAAATATTTGAATGAACGTGGAATTATGATTTGCGCATGCCATGACTATTGATTGCAAATACATGATTGTTGTATGCGTGGCATCTCCTATGTGGAAGGATTTGCTACGATATGTGTTTTAACAAATTTATTACATGTATGTAATATGTGTAGTCTAAGTGTTTGGTAAATTGCCTGAATGAGAAAATGTTTGATACGATGTACCTAACGAGGGTGTTGAGATAAGATTCTCAATCCTCTTATCTATGGTTACAGTTTCTGTATGTAGCCTACCTTACTATTATGTGATTGATGGATGAACTGCCTATGTATTGTAACATGTGTAGTATGTACTATGTTGAAATGCTCAGATAATAGTTGTATTTCAGATTTGGTTGTCACATGCTGTCTTTGGCTATTACATGCATATACAACTGCTTGAAGTGTGTTTGGGACTATGGTATAGTCCAGGCAATCGGTAACGGCTTATGATCGGTGGCCGTATTGATTTAGCCACAACGGATAGGTTTGACAATTTTGAGTCGTACGTCGTTTGACAGCAGTGGTTAGGCTACACGGAGTGCTTACGCGCTCCATGTCGATCGGTTCGACGTGCACTCGTACTAGTTGAGCTTGTCAAGTAACCCGATTGGCCCTATGTATGTTCACCATGTATGGACGCTACTGCTTAAATCTAAGGTACCAAACTCACCAGTGGAAAGCCCGTTTAACCTTGGTACCTCGATCCGCTAAGACTCATGAGCCAGACATGGTGGTATGGGACACCATGGTCAAGCTGTCAACCTACGCTGGGGCGATGAGCCTCCCCGTAGTGACCAGTGAGCAACACCGCCTCGTGAGCCGAATACGGTGGTATGGGACACTGTATTCGAGCTGTCGGCCTACACTGATCAGGTGACGAGCCCTTTGTAGTGACCTCGAGCATACTTTGAGGCTGCGTTGAGGCGACGAGCCTTTCCGTAGCAACTAGAGTATAAACTAGGCCTACACTGATCAGGTGACGAGCCCTTTGTATTGACCTAGAACCGCAACATCGTATGATATTTGCTATGACTGACGACCCTAGAATGGATCATTATTTGGGAAATGATATAAGGGAGGTACCTTAGATTCCCAATCTTGCTGTATGAAAAGGTCTAATAAGAACTCAATAATCACGTTCATGCACTGCATTACATGTCTTTGGCGTTGGAGTTGAGCACTGTGGAAGGGGTGCATGCCGCGACCGTGAGATGAAGTTCACAGAGGGAGTGCAGGCGAGGACATACATCATTAATACATATCATCCTTGCATTAACAAGAGTACTTAGGAATGCTTGATTGTATTGCCTTATTATTACTGCGTGACTGAATTGATAACATGTTAACCTTTGCTTTATAGCTCCACTGAGTTGATCACTCACTCCCACGTTCTAGGACGGTGTTTTAAACACTAACCAGACTCTGTCTTAGCTGCAGGTGATGGCGATGCCTACGAGGCGAAGCCAGATTTCGAGGACGATGAGGAGGCGTTCTCCTATATGTAGTCATCGGACGGGTTCATGTGAGTCGTGCCCTGATCGTCGGGGCTACAAGGACACTGACTAGACGCCCTTGCACGGTTATTCTGTATTTTGGGAACACACGTGTATATTCGTTTTATTCATTTTGGGAGTATACATGTATATATTTAACCTGATAACATGTTCACACTCTGGAGACTTACAACAGTTTATATATATTATACATCTTCCGCTTGCGTAATTTATCTGTCTCTGGAATATGATATGTTGTTTTGGTATAATCTCATTCATGTTTAAGGCACTAATACGGACAACATTTAATCATCATTATCTATGTTGCATAAGTGATGCGTTGGAACTCGGGAGTTGAGTTTATCCTCGACCCCCGATTTTCAGGGCGTTACACCTTGTTTCACATACACTTCTTCCGTTTCTTCATCATCTGTATGTACTAATACTTCATCAACATTCAATGGTGGATCTTCAGCTTGATCATTATCATCATCTCCTTCTTCCATCTCCTCAATCTCTCCAACGGGTTGAAGGCTACTACTCGCCCCCCGGCTCCCCCCATCCTTCGCCTTCGAGTAGTACTTTCTCTAAGTGTCGATCCGTATGCGGCATCTTCAACTTGCGCCCATGTCAGGTCCTCTCTAGCAAATGTCGGGTCCTCCGTCTCTACGAGCCACTCGTTATCTACATCAAACTCATCTAAGCAGATAGGGTCAAAGAAACTAGGTATTTCTTTCATAGTTTGGAATCGTTCTCACAATTTTTTATTCTATTGGACGAAAACCAAGTCGTTGAGCTTTTATTGCTCAAAGCGATTCCTTTTCTTCATATGAATCTATATGAAAGAAAGCACAATTGGCATTAGCTGTTTAGGTAATTAATTTAGCTTACGCCTTAGTCCTTACACTAAAAAATTGAAGTTTACAATTACTAAACTTACCGCCTCGAACATGCTCCAATTACGCTCGCAACCACTAGCAGAACATGTGAGTCCAAGAATCCTCATAGCCAGCTTCTTTAAAGCTGGATCCTTCCTGTTCGGGTCCACTCCATAGGCAACCGACCAGTTAACTGAGAAAAATAGTTTAAGTAGGTTAGAGTCACTTTGTAGATTACATTGTAATTTGTAAAAAAAAAAAAAAAAAAAAAAAAACTATTTGTAAGACACTAAGACTGACATTCATAGTACTTATTAGGTAATTTCATTGTCCGATGCCTAATGACGATATCCCTTAAGAATATCCCTTCACTCTTTGTATAGAAGTCTAGTAAAGTTAAGATCATGTCTTGTTCTTCTCTATCTGGAATCATTTTTTCCAACACATCAATAAATCCAACCATATGCATAGTAAGTGCTTCAGCTGGATCAGCAAAAGTGAATAAACAGGCTAGCTTAAGAATGTAAGCAACCGAATACAATGGAGATGACATTTATCTGCCCCATCTTATATTTATAATTGGCTTGTAATCACGGTCTATATAGTTAAAATGGTCCATGATCTTATTTTTCACCCTCTCCATCACATCATATATGTAGCCCATTGCAGGCTTCTCATCCCTGTCCACTAATCACAACACTGTGACTAAGGGCTCAGATGCTTTTAGCGCCTTTACCACTTGTGTCCAAAAACTTTGCGAAATGATTGTTTGTTGAACCTGTTTCTCTTCAGCCTTCTTTGACTAAGACCCACTTGTAAAATCAGCCGACACTACAAAGCTTCTAAGTTCTAATTTTTTTACATATAATATTTGTAGCGTTAAAAAGACTGTAGCGAAACGGGTGACTGCTAAACGTAGCAAGTTACCCCCAATGTTTTTTCTCATTCAATTGAGAAGAATGGCGTGTTTGAACATAAAGACCGTGATTCTTTTAGCCCTTGCAATCACATTTATAAATAACCTACCTATATCTTCTAAAATAAGATCAACATAATGGGCCGCACAGGGGATCCAAAATAAACGATGTTTCTTCTCCAAAAGAAGACAACCGGCCATTACATACAAGGCCGCGTTGTCTGTAATTACTTGTATAACGTATTCCTCACCTATTTCCTCAACTACATTATCTAGTAAGCCAAACAAGTATTCTCCTGTGCGTGAATGGCCCAATGCATCCACGGACTTCAAGAACATTGTCTCAACTGAACAATTTACCAAAAAGTTAATGAGGGACCGACCGGATATATTGGTCCATCCATCGGCCATTAGTGAACACCCATATGTTTTCCACGATTCATTTTATTCAGTTATAAAGGATCGTGTATATTCAACTTCAGTTTTCAGACATGTCTCCCTCATTTCATGAAATGAATGAGGTTTAAGCTCAGGTCTAAATTGACTTATAGCCTCAACCATTACTTTAAAGTTTCTCGATTTAACGGCTTTGAAAGCAATGTCGGTTTGGTAAAACCACTTAGCAATTTATTGAATGGTGGTTTCCCTATCTTTTTGTTTATATTGGTTCTCTAAAGTTGTTTGGGCCAGCTTTTTGCCTCGACCCCTTTGGTCGATCACATCCTCGGGGTGTGGTCTACACCATCTATCCATGAGCCCATGCCTTCGGGCTCTTTTTGAAACCGTTGGTTGTATTGTAATCTAGACCGGCCTGTCGAAGTAGGGGGAGTGGGATTAGCTTCATCTACATTAACTACGTTTATATCTTTATATGCGTCTTGTTCCAAATATTTCTCCTGACGTAAGGCACTATCGCATCTCTTTCTTGACTGTTTTTCCATATACTCCATAATCTCCCTTCGGATTTCTGGAGTAATTTTGTTGTATGCTTTCGCATTTGACCCCAGTAAATGTGCAATGTGTTGCTTGTGCCTTACAATGCCACCGGAACCCACATACCTACATAACTCACATACTATGTGAGTCTTATCTGAAACACTACGATAGTGCCCATACTTCCAACCCGGGCCATTGAACTTGGGTTTCAAATAGGAAGATTGGGAAAAAGACATTATGTTGGTGGTACGTGTATTGATTGCTAGTACTAAAAAGTAAACTAAAAATTAAAGTAAGAGACTAAAGAGATGGGAGAGAGAGAGAGGGAGAGAGAGAGAGAGAGAAAGAGAGAGAGAGAGCTTACACACTTACACTAGTAGTAGTAGAACTAGAAAGGGAGAGGGAAAAGAAAAGGGGAGAGAGAGAGAGAGAGAGAGAGAGAGAGAGAGAGAGAGAGTTACACTTACACTTACACTAGTAGTAGAAAGGGAAAAGAGGGAAAAGAAAAGGAGAAAGAAAGAAAGAGTTACACTTACACTTGTAGTAAAAGAGAGGGGAGAGAGAGATTTACACACAAATACAATTACAATTATAAATTTATAAAAACACAAATTCTTCACTTTTGCCTTAACCCTTGAGTCTTGACTCTTGATTCTAGAATATTGTAGACTAGTAAGTTGTGTTGTAACTTGTAACTTGTAAGCAACAAAGAAACAAACTAACAAAAAAATAATTGTTAGAAGTTAGAATTTAGAACTTGGATATGATTATGAAACTTCAGAGATAATGAAATAGAAAGAGAGATAGATAGAGAGAGTGGTGGGTGTGTTGTGTGAATATGATTATGAATTTATGATCTTTATAACTTGGAAAAATTAGAAAGAGAGTTCAATGGATGGAGCTTGGTTGTCTTGTCTCTTGAATCATGATTCTTGAATCTTTGTAATTATAGTTGTCCCTTGATTGAAACTTCAAACTCGAAAGAAATATGGATGGAGTGGAGCTTGAGGCTTGGAATTATGTAAGAGAGAGTGTAAGATAATAGAAAATAGAGATAGAGAGAGAGTTTGAACTTTGCGTGCATGTAGAAGTGTTTAGAATCTCATTTTATACACAAAAAATTAAGATTTTAAAAAAAATAATAATAATAATAATTCCAATGGTCAGATTTCTGACCGTTGGCGAATATGTGATCGCATATGTGCAATAATCGCATATACCACTATCGCATATGAGATTTCTGCACATGTGTGCATATGCGAATGTGCAATCACACATGACAACACTGATAGCCTGTGAAAATCACAAACTGCAAGAGGTTGTTAAGGATAACCTGTGAAAACCTTTGTTATAGTGGAAAGCCAAAATTACGTAGAAAAGTAATTTTGGGAATGGAGTACGTGTGTTAATACCAAACCACTATAATTATATTTGTCTTGTGGTGTTTGATACTCTTTTCCTTGTGTTTATTATCTTGAAATATTGAGATCAAGAAAGTCGTGAAATAAGGTTGTCCTAACTAAGAGATTAGGCAAAGGTTGTCCTACGACTCGATTTAAATCAATATTTCAATTTTACTTGTTGTTTTGAATTTGTTCTCTGAGATTGTTTAAACAAAAAATTGGTTTAGTCATATTCACCCCCCTCTAGGACATCGATAGCTCCACTTACAGAGGACGTCAAGAAGGACGACCCAAAAGATGTGAGGAAGTCCCAGCTTAAATTTCTCTACATAATCAATGTCACAGAGTTTGAAAGTGAGATTAAATCCGATTCGATAGTGTATGCCCTCGTGCCAAGAGAGGTTACACCCGATGTTAGCATAAACTTGCCACCTGAAGTGATTCTGGTGTTGGAGGAGTTAGTGATAGTGGGTCTGTCCTGATCAATGAGTTTTTATTTAAAGGCGACAGACTCTGCATTCCATGCACCTCCCTTTGGGATTTTCTTATTTAGAAGCTTCATGTCAAAGGAATAGTTGGTCATTTCGATAGAGACAAGACTATTGCCCTTGTCGATGATAGGTTTTATTGGCCCAGCCTCAAGCGAGACGTGGCCAAAATCATAGAGTAATATAGGACTTGTCAACTGGCAAAGCAAAAAAGGCAGAACACTTGATTATATATGTCATTGTCAATGCCACACGCTCCATAGCAAGATATTAATATGGATTTCGTACTTGAACTACTCAAAACGATCAGAAAGCACAGTTCCATCTTGTGGTGGTGGACTGTTTTTCGAAAATGAACATTGCCAAGCTTTTCTTTGGAGAAGTGTTCGCTTACATGGTTCGCCAAAGACTATAGTGTCTAATAGAGATGTGAGATTCATGACTTATTTTTAGAAGACACTTTAGCATATGCAGTGTTCGAAATATCGGTATCGCACAATGTATCGCACCCTTGAGATACAGATACGTATCGGTTATCGCACGGGATATATCGTTTGTATCGCATAGTTTATTGCACTTTTTGGGAAACATGGAGAAACATTGGGAAAATGGTTGAATTTTTTAATGAAACTTTGGGGATTGTTAAAAAACCCCTTAACACATACTTTTAAATCATAACATCTAAAAAAATATACACATAATAAGTTTCCTTTGTATAGGGTCCTAAGCTATAAGATGTTTAACTGAACTAATGCAACTATATTTAAATTGGATGCATGATATTTATAAATATATCAGTCGTGTATTAAAACACAACCAATTCATTGAAAAGACAAAATAACAAAAGAAGTAAAATTTGAGAAATATACTTATGATTGATGGAGACATGAAGTGACATCACCGAGTTCTGAAGGGCCCACCATGATGTATGTGTTGTATCCACACCGTCCATCCATTTGAAGATATCATTTTAGACCATGAGAAAAAGAATGAGTCAGATCCAAAGCTCGAGTGGACCCCACCACAGAAAACAGTGGTGAGAGTGACGCCCACCATTAAAAATTTCTAAGGGCCACAAAAGTCTTTGATCAAGCTGAAAGTTGTTTTTTCCTTTTTTCATGTCTGTCTTAACTTATAAACAGGTTGGATCTAGATAAACATTACAGTGGACCCACGATCAGGGTTTCAATGGTGGGCGTCCCTCTCTCCACTGTTTTCTATGGTGGGGTCCACTCCAAATTTAGATCTGACCCATTCTTTGTCTCATGCCGTAAAATGATCTAGCCAAAGGGATGGACGGTGTAGATACAACACATACATCATGGTGGGCCCCACAGAACTCTTGGTGTCGTCACTTTAGTAGCCGGTTTGGCTACGCGTCCTGAGAATCCAAGGACGCGGATTTCTTGCGCAAGCCATTTGCAAGAAGTTCCGGCGCTGAAAACTTAAGTGGGGCCCAACGTGATGTTTGTGAGTAATCCACTCCGTCCATCCATTTTTTGAGATCATTTTAAAACAAAGAGCCAAAAATGAACGGGATCCAATTTTCAAATGGGCTGAAAACGTAAGGATTGAACATCCACAGTCGAAATATTCGTAGGGCCATAAAAGTTTTGAATCAGGTTAATATTTGTGATTTCAGTTCATCTCAGCTCCGTGGGCCCCATCATAATGTATTTGTTTCATCCATTTTTACGGATCATTTTAGTGCTTGATACAAAAAATTATAGGGATATGATCTCATGTGGACCACACCACAGGAAAACAATAATGATTGGATATCCACCATTAAAATCCTCCTAAGGCCCACTGTACTGTTTATTGACATCCAATCTGTTGATTGGGTCATAAACCCAGATGAAGGGAAAAAATAAATATCTGGTTGGATGACAAACAAAATCACTGTGGGCCTTAAAAAGGTTTCAACAGTGGAAATTAACAGTTCCACTATTTCCTGTGGTATGGTCCACTTGAGTTGTGGATATGGTTCAATTTTGGGCTGAACACCTAAAATGATCAGTAAAAACGGATGGACGGCGTGGATAAACCACTTGCAATCACGGTGGCCCAACAAAGTTTACTCAGTACGAGCGTACCATGTCCCCGTCATTGACGGAAACGGATTGGCTACTCCATCTGCCAATGGCTGATGGTCGGTGCTCTGTGGGCCCCACCATGATGTATGTGTTTCATCCATGCCGTCCATCTATTTTTATATATCATTTTATGATATTACATAAAAAATTAGATATATTCCAATATCAACTGGGCCACGTTACAGGTAACAGTGTGGAATGAATGTTGACCATTAAAAACTTTTTGGGGTCCATAAAAGTATTGGATCTTGATGATATTTGCTTTTTCCCTTCATCTGGGTCTTTATGACCTAATCAACAGATTTGATGTCAAATAAACAATACTATGGGCCTTAGGAGGATTTAAATGATGGATATCCAATCAATATTATTGTCCTGTGGTGTGGTCCACCTGAGATTTATATCCCTCTAGTTTTTTGGATAAAGCCATAAATGATCTTTAAAAATGGATGAACGGAATGGATGAAATACATACATTATTGTGGGGCCCACAGAGCACCGACCACCATCCGCGGGCTGGTGTCAGGGAGAGTATCCAATCTGTTTCCGTCATTGACGGACGCGGATTTCCTGCTGCGCAAGGATCTGGGTGGGGCCCACTACAATGTATGTGAGAAATCCATTCCGTCCATCCGTTTTGAAATCTCATTTTAGGGCGTGCGACAAAAAATGAGGTGGATAAAAACTCAAGTGGGTCACACGAGAGGGAAAATTAGGGAAAGAAATTTCTACCGTTGAAATCTTCCCAGGCTCCACCTTGATGTTTATATGTTATCTAAACCGTTTATAAGGCCATTGTCAATGGGATGAAGTGAAAAAACTAAAAATATAGACCGATACAATAATTTTTTGGGCATAAGAATGCTTCAACGGTGCTCACTGAATGATCACTGTTTCCTCTCATGTGTCCCACTTTAGTTCTATATACACCTAATTTTTTATCTCAAGTCCTTAAATGATCTCGAAAAACGGATGGATGGATTGGATTTATCAAAAACATGTCGGTGGGCCCCACCCAGCATCCTTGCGCAGGAACTTCTTGCGAAGGGCTTTCGCAGGAAATCTGCGTCCGTCATTGACAGCCCCAATGTCACGTGACCAACTTACGTGGGTCCCACCATGATGTATTTTTTGTATCCACACCGTCTATACATTTGAAGAGATCATTTTATGGCATGAGCCAAAAAATAGGTCAGATCCAGAGCTTGAGTGGACCCCACCATAGAAAACAGTGGGAAGAGTGACTCCTTTAAGGTGGCCCTTAAAATTCTTAAATTTAGGGATCAACCCCTTAAATTAGATGGGAAAACGGATGGACGGCGTGGATAGACTACATACATTAAAGGTTGGCCCAACTGAGTTTACTGAGTACAATAAAAGCGTACTCCGTAGCCCACCGCACGATCGAAACCCCTTTTCACCCATGTCCGCGCCTTGCTTTTTCGTTTTCCCTCTCCTCCACGCACGCAGAGATTCCGACGATCACGGCGGCGACGATTCTCGTTCCGGAGGTAGGGGTTCCTCAGTCTGGCCCGATTTCTTGCTGGGATCTCCGAGAAATCCCCACAGATATATCGCAATGGCCCACCTCCAATCACCAATCTTCGCTGGTACTCTCCGATTTCTCCTTCTTTTTCTTTTTTTTTCTAATTCAATTTTTTTTTTTTATTCTCCACCTATATGCATGGCGATATCGTGTGATATCGCGCGATATTGCACGATATATCGTGCGATATCTGAATTTCTGCATTTTCGGTATCTTCCGGGCGTTATCGCTCGGGTATCGTCTCGTTGGGGGCCGATAACGATAATATCGGCCGATATATCGGCCGATAGTATCGATATTTCGAACACTGAGCATATGATGGGTGCGAGACTCCAGTTCTCGTCATCATACCATCTCCAAACTAACACTCAAATAGAAGTGGTTAATCAAAGCTTAGGAAACCTATTACAATGTCTTGTGGGTGACCATATTAAGACTTACGATTCAATTTTATCAGTCGCAGAGTTTGCATATAATAGTTCAATCAATCGGTCGATAGGCATGAGTCCTTTCGAGGTAATGCATTGTTACAAGCCTAGGAAGCCTATAGATCTCATTCCCATGTCAGTCTCCCATAAACATTCAAAGTCCACAAATGCATTTGCACGACATATTCATGACTTGCATGCTAAAATTACGAAACAGATTAATGTGAGCAATGAAAAGTACAACATACACATTGGAACCTAATTTACCATCCATACCTACCAAAAGAGAAGCCATAGAAGATTTCTTGGATGAATAAGTGGTTTCTACTAGATACAGAGGTTTTCAGAAATATCTCGTCAATTGGAAGAACAGGCCAAAGTTAGACAGTACGTGGATTACAGAGACCAAGCTTTGGAGACTAGACCTGAATCTCTTATAGCGTTATCATTGTTTTATTTCGCCAGAGGCGAATTCTTCTCGGCCAAGAGAAGTTGATGAGGACATCCAAGCACCTTTTAGAGCTTATCAAACGAGGAGAGCTGCCCCAGTTTCTTTACAACTAGGTGATCATTACATAAAGCCCAGTGGGCCCAATTTGAGTTCCTACCATCTGGGCCTTACACTGATCAACATATCCCATCAGGTGGACCACAACATTACATCTGAAATCAGAAAACATGATGAGAAATGACAAACTTACCCCCGAAAAGAGGTGGGTATTTACGGCGCAGCCCCTATCCGCCAAGCAGAACTCGAACTGCCCTAACGCCGCATTAACGGAATGCTCGGCCGTCCATCCCGTTCCGTCAGAAACCATGTAGATAGCCTTCCCCGCCGTCAACTCGCCGTCATCTTCTTCGTCGTCGGTCCTCTCCCCCGAAAGAACTGGCCATAACTCGGTTGAGGATGAAGAACGAGACGGAGGAGCCTTCGTAGCGGAATTCTCCTTCCGATTTATCGGCCGATCCAATCTCCTCCCCGAACGTATCGCCCGAGCCCTCGACCATCGGTTCAGCTGCGCACTCCCTTTCGGCTTCCGAGCCTGCGGAGGCTCGGGATTAGGTTCGGGTGTTTCGTTCTGAAGGTCGTTGGGGAGAGAGAAGAGCGGTTTTCTAGGGTTAGTGAGTGGGATGATGTTGGAGAGATGGAAGCTGGAATAGTACGGTCTCATTTTGGTTCGGTTTTGGTTGGGATGAGGATAACTGAAACAGGGGATAATAGGGTCAGGATGATGCATCTGGACGCTACAAATGTCGTGATCCGAGCCGTTGATTTTACGATACTTTCTATGGATGGGACTCCCCCGAAAATGTTGCGGGATTGGAAGATCCGAGCCCTTTGATTGATGGTCTAGAAATATGAACAAAGAATAAATATATGGGATCTATCCTGTTTGGCCAGTGGTATTAAGTTTTATTAAATGGGATTGCATTTCTAATCCCACCTCCATATTAGGAATGGCATGTTTGGAAGGAGTGTAAGATGAGATTAAAATTAATTTTATAAGCTTTGAAAAACGAGCCATGTGTTGGAAAGCCTGAGATAAGATTTTCAAATTACACGGACGATGAATGTTTCTTTTACCCAGGTGTAATTTGAAAGCAAATACCGCAATGTACTTTTAATTGCATACATTCTAAACATGGGTGGGAAACATGGGATACACTCAGTACTATGGATAATACTTCACACATGAATTTGATTATTGTTACTTTTACCATTCCATCCACCTTAATTCCACCTAATGCAATTGGCTAAACAGGCCCTTATCCGTTGTGGGGGACATCATATCAACGGTCTAGAATACAGGACGATGGCACGTGGACACCACTTTCTAAGAGTTGGGTCATCAAGATCCTTGTGAGCTATTGCTGTGTATCTGCCATTTCAATTTTGACAGGTGGACCCATGATTCAGTGATATAGAGGGGCGCAGCTTCGGTGGATCCCCGGATCAACGCCGTCCATCCGAATTAAAAGCTCATTTCAAAACATGATCCAAAGAATGAAGCAGATTCAAATATTAGGTGGACCATGCATAGGAAACAGTGGTTGCTTTGGATCAAGATGATATTTGTGCGGTCTCTTCATATTTATCTTTACGACCTTATCAGCAGATTGGATGGCAAATAAAGATTACGATGGAATTCATAAAAAAAAAAAAAAAAAGAAATTTAATGGTGAGGATTCAATCACCTAAGATTTGGGTTGGCTTTATTTTTTAGATCGTGACCTCAAATGAGTTGTCAAAATGATTGGACAGTGTGATGTATCTTTAAAGCACATACATCACTGTGATCAGAACAGTCAGTGGTGCCACCCACCTCCATAGATTCGGATTCGGGTACAGAGCAGTAGACCATCCAGCCCTGCAAACATTTGGCACAAAGATGATGTGGTAAGCTTTGATTGGATGACAGATAACTCTTAGAAATCAATAAAGCTCGATTGAAAACCACTTGATTAGCCGTCTATCGTCCAATTGTGCCTGTATAAGGCTCCATACATGCAGCAATGCCAATAGAAGTAGTTCATTTTTATAGCCGCTAACCATTGGGCTGCTTCCCAACCGGGATAGTTCATTTTTATAGCCTCACCATTATGGCCAAGGAAAAAAAAAAACAATTGGCATACCCACTGTTGATGCAAAAACCTTGACACCCCTCTTCCGGTCGTCACCTGCACAAGAGAGATGAAAAAGGGGACCCTGGCTAGAGTCGGGGAACCTCCGATGCTTAAGTCAGTGACTGGGCCAAAAAGGAGGAGGTTTTGAGGTATTTTCTGCGTACCTTTTATCTTGGAGATGTCCTTCTTTTATAGGAATGGAAAGTCCCGTCGTGCAAGGATTCTCTGCTAAGAATCTCAAAATTTTGATTTGATTGCAATCTGTTTACGGATACTTCCCGATCCCGAGGTTTTCGGGGTCGGGAATCCTTTTACAAGATTTCCGGGACAGTATTTATGTTTACACCATCTCTCTATTGCTCGGCTCGTCCTTAATCGACTCTAGTAAAAGATGAGTCTCAGCTAGCTGCAAGGATAGGGCTTTTTGCCTTTTGTCGGATGAAACAGAGTCGGTCTATAACCGATTCCCCTTCTTACTCCGATAGCCGATACTATAACCGACTAATATGGGTCGGTCAGGTGACTTTTAGCCTTCGGACCTTAATTGATCCCCTTTAGACGTGACTGGCTCGTAATCCGAGTCAACTTTATGCGTCTTATATATTTCGCCTATGGATCTTGACTCTTTAAGTCTCGGTCGGGATTCATTTCCTGCAATCCGAGCTAAGTCGCTCCTTTAGGCTTCGTCTTATCTCAGTCCGACTTGTTGCCCCGGACCCCCGGGCAGTGTCAGTAGAGTTGATCCATTCCATAACCGGGTCTCCAGACTTATCATATTTTTCCCCAACAGTAAGCCCCCTTACTCCTTGTGTCAGCCGTGTTGATACTAAGGAGTAACGAATCTCTAAGTCGGTTTGCATTGAAGACCGAGATTATGATGGATCATTTAATGCTTCTTATGTCATCCTTAACGGGCGTCGGTTCGATGCTCGAGGTCGCATGAGCGGACAGCCGTCAAAACGTTTCGCCTGCTTATGAGCATCGAACGCGTGGCGAAGGCGTTATTTGCGATAATCGGCGTGCGCCACGTGTCGGGCGGGGGAGTCGAAATAGGCGTCGATTTGACTCCTCCTTAAATGCATCCGCCACGTGGCAAGGCTATAAAATGATGAGCAGGACGCCCTTTCCCCAATTTCGCGTCCGCTCTTTCCTCTCCCATTTTCTCTTATTCTTCTTCGTTGTTACTATTCTCTCCGATGTTTCCATTATTCTCTCCCTTTTAGCTTCTCCGTCCGTGCGCTTTTCGCCTCTCCAGTGAGTTTTTCACTCCCTCCCTTTTTCGTCCTAATGGCAATGCATTCTTCAAGTCCCCGAGAGGGGATCTCCGGTGATGAGGACGAAGCAAGACATCTCTATGATGTCTCGGAATCGCCCACATTGTTGACGGAGATGGTGATTAGCGTCAATGAAGTTTTCCAGTTCTCCGAAAGAGTGTCTGGAACTTCAGCGGAACGTCCTGCTCAGGCAGGTCCTTCTGGCCTAATTACTGCCCCTAGCAGACCTACCCCTCATTTTCCTGGGGATGACCTGGAAGAAAAGGTCGAAGAATTTGAGGAAAACTACAGAGTCGGTTCCTCTGCGGAGATCGGCGAAGATCGTTAAATAGGTGACTAAGGAAGGGGAGACTGAGGATGAACAAAAGGGTCCAGTTCCCTCGGTATTAACTAAGGCGAACTTGGATAGAATTTGAATCGGGTACCATGTCCCCGACTCAGTTATTCTTCGCCTTCCTCTCTCAAGTGAATTACCCGACCATCCTCCTCCTGGAATGGCCGCGATTTTTCAAGTCATCATGCAATGTGGCCTGCGTCTACCCCTTCAACCCGTTACTCGGGATTTCCTTTCCCGACTCGGAATCGCTCCCGGGCAGATAGTTCCAAACGGGTGGAGGAATTTGTTCGGATGTGCAGTGTTGTGAGCTGAGATAGAGCAGCCCCTACTGACTATCGATAAATTCCTCTATCTGTATCAAGTACGGCCAAACCCTCAACAACCTGGCTGGTACTTCTTATGCGCTTGGCGAAACAAGGCGGTTCTTTGATAACCGACCCCCTACCTCCAACAAGCACTGGAGAGAGAGATGGTTTTGGGCTTGTAGTCGCTGAGAGACTGCCGAGTCTGGACTCTTCGAACCTCGTGTTTCTCGATCATTTTCTGAAGCAGGTGACTCGGCATGTCCATTCTTTATCTTACTTATCCTTTGCTATGATGCTTTTAAGTCTGACTGAATACGTTTTGCAGATATCTCCAAGAAAAGGCCGAAGCTAGAATCCGGCGCTTTAGCTCGGATCAAGGATCTGAAAAAGCTAAGTCCAGAGGATCAATCTTAGAAGACACTTCTTTAGCCAGAGCGTCTTCTTCTATCAGGCTTAGACTCGGCTGTGACAGGTATTCTGTGGCTGTTCCGACACATTTCCCTTTGAATTTTTGTCTAATTTTGTGCCTCTTCTGATGCAGATATGGCTGAAGCTCGACCCCTTCTGAAGTCGGCGTCCAAGATGAAGGCTCCTCCGAGGTCGGTGCTTCTGTCGGAGCCTCGACCTTCGAAGAAGGCGAAGACGACTCTGAAGGCTAAGGACCATCTGCCCCAGTCGCCTCTGCCCCAGTCATCCCGACCGTCGTCGTACTCTCTGACCCTGAAGAGAGGGCAGAAGAGGTGGACACGGCTCTTGCCGAGCCCCAGGTGGCTCCTGAGCCAGGACCCATTGCAGAGCGGGTCTCGGAACCAATAGAGGACCATAGAGAGGAGATTTCAAGGGGGGAGATAGCTCAACCGGAGACGTCAGCCTTCCGGAGGGCTGTGTCTGACATGGTCCCTTGGGCTATCTCTCATGGGAGCATAAAGGAATTTGCTTCCCTCTTCGAAGCCTCTGGGAATCGGATACTCTCCCATGCTGCGAAGATCTTGCTCGAGGTAGGACTCGAACTTCTCTCTCTGCTTGTTACCTCTCTGTCGCGATCTAACTTTATTATTTTCTTCTACAGTTCGCCCCTTGCCTACTGAGGGCCAGCATAGACCTGACCGAGGCCCAAAGAAGGGTAGCGGATGTTGAAGCGGTCCAGAAACGGGCAACGGAGGTGGAAGCACACCTCGAAATCACCACGCTTCAGGTTGGCCGACTGACTGGCGAGCTAGGGCTTGCCCGGAAGGCAGCTGAAGATGCCAAAGCTGAGCGTGCTCGCATGGCTTCGCTGTTAAAGGAGGCTCAAGAGGAGAGCCGGCGAGCAATTCAAGCTCATGCCTCTTGCGCGGATAAGCTGTCTCGGACCAAGGCTGAGGCTGAGGCGGCTATTCAGAGGGCCACCGACGAGGCCAAGGAGGTCGGGGATCGAGCCGTACAGGCCTTTCTCGAATCCCAAGAGTTTATGGAAGAGAGGGATCGCCTGTATCTGAGTGGGTATGCAGCTTGTATTCATCTGATGAAGCGGTCTTCTCCCGACCTCGATCTTTCAAGATTTGATGAAGGTGCTTCTGGATCCGAGGGGCCGGGGGCCGAAGCTATAGGGTCTACTGATACTGCGGCTGGTATCGAGGTCGAGTTCGAGGCAACTCCAGAAGCTGCTCCAAATGGTAATAGTAATTGAATATCAGTCATCTGTCGAGTTAGCTCCATTTTTGGCACTCACACCTGCACTCGGTTTTGGCACTCACACCAGCGCTTCAAGCACACCCATCTTCAGGGCTGACTCGAGAGCAGTTGCAACTGAGAGAAGATTCCTCATGTTGAAACCGACCGTCTCCGCCTTTATTTTTGTTACTTCCTCGATGTAATGTTGCCGTAGAGCTTGGGGTAACCCGATGTAAAACACTTGGAGTGATAAATGAATATACTTGGTTTTATTCAACTGGCTCAGTTTACATATTTTTCCATTATTTACTCTTTCAAATTTTTCCTAACACTCTATTAGTTGACCTAAGGATAGTAGATTTTAAGATGCTCAGCATTCTAGGGATGAGGCAGTAACTGCCCATTTAAGTTTTCCAGCTGATACGTTCCAGGTCGGATGGTGCTTGAGACGATATAGGGTCCTTCCCAATTGCATCCCAGTGTGTCTGCACCAACCTCCTTCGTATTTAGGAACATTTTCCGGAGGACCATATCCCCGACTCGGAATCGTCTGACCTTAACTCGGTCAATGTAGAACCGAGCTACTTGTTGTTGCCGAGTCATCATTCGTAGCCGAGCTCTTTCCCTTTGTTCGTCCACAAGATCGAGTCTGAGGGCTAAAAGTTCTTCATTATCCTCCTTATTGAACGAACTGACTCGGGCCGAAGGCAATCCGATCTCGACTGGGGTGACGGCTTCCGAGCCATAAGCAAGGGAGTCTCTCCCGTAGCGATTCCAGTTGTGGTTCGGTATGCCCACAATATCTTCGAGAGCTATTCAGCCCATGCTACTTTGGCTCTGTCGAGCTTGGTTCGGAGGTGCTATTTGATGATCTTATTGACCGCCTCAACCTATCCGTTCGTTTGAGGATGATGAGGCGATGAGTATACATTTCTGATCCCGAGATTATCGTACATCTCTCGATAGCTCTTATTGTCGAACTGTTTCTCATTGTCAGTAATAATAGTCCGGGGTATGCTGAACCGACAAACAATATTTTTCCATACAAAGTTTGCGATCTTCTGTTCGGTTATTTTTGTCAATGGCTCTGCCTCGGCCCACTTTGTGAAGTAATCTACTGCTACAACCGCAAACTTAGTCTGGCCTTTTCTCATGGGGAGTGGTCCAATGATGTCAATTCTCCATTGCGTAAAGGGCCAAGGGTCGATCATAGGAGTCAGTTCCTCTGGGGGCTGCTTCAGAATGGCCGCAAACCGTTGGCATTTGTCGCATCTTTGGACGAGCTTACGAACGTCATGCTGGATGGTCGGCCAGTAGTATCCTTGGCGTAAGACCTTGTGTGCAAGTGATCGTCCTCCTGAATGGTTTCCACAGATTCCCTCGTGGATCTCTCGAAGTACATAGTCAGCTTCATTGGGGTTCAAGCATCGTAATAACGGAGCATAGAAACCTTTTTTATATAACGTCCTGTTGAATATAATATAACGGGAGGCTCAGATCTTTAATCGTCGAGCCTCGGCATGATCTTCGGGCAATTCTCCATTGTTGAGATATCGGATGATCGGGTCGAGCCAAGTAGGTTCTGAATCAATTGCGTATACTGTTGATCTAGCCGGTTCATTGATAACCGGTTCATTGATACTCGGCTTGGCAACGTATTTGATTGGAACGGACCTGGGTATGTCGTGTTCGTCGGCAGAGGCAAGTTTCGCTAGTAGATCGGCTTTAGCATTCTCTGTCCGAGGGATTCGAGTAACCACACACTGTTGAAATCCATTTATTAACTCTTTGGTTTTCTCCATATATGCTTTCAGTTGCTCTTTACGTGTTTAATACACACCGGTGACTTAATTGACGACCAATTGTGAATCGCTGAAGACGTTGAGATGTGTAACGCTCAAACTGGCCGCGAGTCGGAGGCCGAGCAATAAAGTCTCATATTCTGCCATATTGTTCGAGGCTTGAAATCTAAGTCTTAAGGCATACTGTATGTAGGTTTGATCGGGAGTTTCCAGGATGACTCATACCCCGCTTGCCTTAGAGTTGGAGGAGCCGTCGACATATAGCTTACAGGAGATTGGGTCGGGCGCCGACTCGGGAGAAGCTGTCGTCGATTCCTCAACTGGCTCGGTAGCCTGGAAAGTTATTGGGTCGGCTTGCGGTGTTACTTCAGCAATGAAATCAGCCAAAGCTTGCCCTTTGATTTATTCTCAGTTTGTATTGAATGTCGAATTCGCTGAGTTTGATCGCCCACTTCGTAAGTCGACCGGACACTTCCAGTTTCTGGAGGATCTGACGCAGTAGGAGGTCGGTCATAACGACAATGATATGAGCTTGAAAGTATGGCCGAAGTCGTCGCGAAGAGACTAACAGGACTAAGGCCACTTTTTTCAGGAGTGGATATCTCGTCTCTGCTGGCAACAATGCTTTGCTGACGTAATAGACTAGCAATTGTTTTCCTTCGTGCTCTCGTATCAGAGCCGAGCTAACTGCTGCCTCGGACACTGCGAGATATAATAGCAGAGCTTCTCTAGGCTCTGGTTTCGATAAGAGTGGTGGAGATCCGAGGTAAGACTTTAGTTGCTGGAACGCTGCTTCACACTCTTCCGTCCAATCCACCACTTGTCGTCCCTTCAACTGTTTGAAGAATGGAAGGCATTTGTCGGTGGCTCGGGAGAGGAAGCGGTTGAGTGCGGCTACTCGTCCGGTCAGTCTTTGTATATCTTTGATTGTTTTCGGGGACTCCATGTCGAGGAATGCCTTGATCTTTTCCGAATTTGCCTCAATCCCTCATTGGCTAACGAGGAATCCGAGGAACTTTCTCGAGCCTACACCAAAGGCACACTTGCTCGGATTCAACTTCATTTGAAACTTGCATAAGATCGGAACATTTCTTCTAAGTCAGCTATATAGTCGGTCACATGTATACTTTTGACAAGCATGTCGTCAATGTATACTTTCATGGTTCGGCCGATTTGCTGAGCGAATATTTTGTTTACTAATCTTTGATAAGTCGCCCCAGCGTTTTTCAAACCAAACGGCATCACTCGATAACAACAAAGACCTTTGTCAGTGACAAAGGTAGTCTTAGATTTATCAGATTGATGCATTACAATTTGATTATACCCTGAGTAAACATCCATAAAACTAAGAAGTTCGTGCCCCGCAGTGCTATCTACCAACTGATTGATCCTCGGAAGAGAAAAACTATCCTTTGGGCAAACTTTGTTTAGGTCGGTATAATCAATACAGACTCGCCATTTTCCATTGGCTTTCTTCACGAGCACAACATTAGCTACTTATTCCGGGTAGTATATCTCTTCTATGAATTTGGCCTTGAGGAGCTTGTTCCCCTCTTCTTAAATAACAGCGTACCTTTTAGGGCCGAGCGTGCGTCGCTTTTGTCGAATCGGCCGGTAGGTCGAATCGATGTTGAGTCGGTGAGTCATCACCGAAGGGTTGATCCCTGGCATGTCTTCATGGCTCCATGCGAACACATCAGCATACCGTCGAAGCAGGGCTATCAGAATGTCTTTCAGGGGTGACTGTAGAGACGACCCAATCCGCACCATTTTGGATTCATCGGTCTCAACTAAAGGTACCGAGAGAAGGTCTTCCACCGATTGTCCTCGTTCGTGAGTTTCGATTCGGGGATCCAGTGACTCGATCATTAATACCTTGGTCGGGACTTTTACGGTTGTTGTGTAACAGCGCCGTGCATCTTGTTGATCTCCTTTGACGACTCCTACTCCCGAGTCAGTTGGAAATTTCATGGAGAGGTGGTATGTAGATACCACGGCTTGAAGGAGACTCAGAGAAGGTCGGCCGAGTATAGTGTTGTAAACGGACAGCTGATCAACTATCAGAAAGTCGACCATTACTGTCGCCTGATGTGGAGGGTTTTCAGCAATAAGTGGCAGTGAGATGATTCCTTCTGGAAGTATCTGTCCACCTGAGAATTCGATCAATGGGGTACGAACCGGACGTAATGTCGATCGTTCAACTCCCATTTTGTCGAATGCCTGAGTAAACAACACATCTGCAGATGATCCTGTGTCGACAAGTATGCGGAACATCCTACGGTTCGCGATGGTGAGAGTGATGACTAATGCATCATCGTGGGGATGGTGATTGCCTCGAGCATCTTCATCGGTGAACGAGATACAATATTTTTCTCTCTTCTTTTCTTTTGGAAGCTGATCTATGATCAGGATTTCGAACTTAGGTCGACTAATGCTCCTGACGTAATTTTTTCGAGCATTATTTGTGTCGCCTCCGCCTTAGAGACCACCGACAATAGTCCAGATTTCTTCTTTGGGTCGGTTGTTTCCTGGACGTTCTTCTGCTGTCCCGGTTCTTTCGACGTATTCTCTGAGTTGGCCTTCTCAGATAAGCTTTTCGATCTCTTCCTTAAAGTGATAACAATCACTCGTACTGTAGCCATGATCGCGATGGTAGTGGCAATATTTATCCTTATTCCGTTGGTTTGGATTACTTCGAAGCTTATTCGACCAACTGACAAATCCTTCACCCTTGATCTCCATCAGCACCTGCTCTTGAGGTTTATTAAGCGAGGTGTTTGCAGAAAATCTTCGGTCGGGTCGCTTACCCGACTTGCGTTCGTCGCGCGTTCGGTCGTCCTTACGCTTCTTTCCACCAGTCGAGTCAACTTCTTTTTTGGCTAACTTTTTAGCAGGGTTTTTGTGTTCTGGGCGGCCTCACGCAAGTTCCGCATTTCCTCGGTGTCCGCGTACTTATCTGATCGAGTCATGAATTCAGCCAGGGTCTCAGGCGGATTCTTGTCCAAGGATGCCAGAAATGGCTTGTCCCTAACACCTTGCATGATGGAATTGAGGGTGGTCTCCTCTGAATGTTTTCGAACTTGGAGCGACTCAAAATTGAAGCGTTTGATGTAGTCTTTTAGTAGCTCTCCCTCTTTCTGAACTATGTTGTTCAGATGCGCAGGGGGCTTCAACTTCTTCTTTCCACCAATGAAGTTGGTGAGGAATGCATCACTGAGCTCCACAAACGAGCTAATGGACTTTGGTTTCAGCTGTTTGAACCAAAGTTGAGCTACATCGGCTAAGGTGAGGAAAAAAGCTCAGCACATCATGACATCCGAGGCATCGTGTAATTCCATGTATGTTCGAAAGCATTTGATGTGTTCAGCTGGGTCGATCTTACTAGTAAAAGATGTGATCTGTGGAAGACGAAACCGCTCCGGTAGTCGAGCCAGCAATACTTCCTCTACGAACGGGGATGCCTTTGTTTCGGGCCTAGTTTGATCCACATCCCGACTCTACTTCATATCCGCAATCTCTTCCCGCACCTCTCTCCTAAAGTTGTGGAGGTTGGCTTTCCAAGGTTAGTCGTTTTCTGCCATTCCTTCAACCAGAGGCCGGCTATGCCTCCGCCAATCTATCTCATGTCGGAGATCAGTGGCTGGCAACACGACAGTTGCGGAATGAGTAGGTGCTGGTTCGGACGGACCATGGGGCTGACCCGAGTGAGGGGCAGATTGCGGAGTAACAGGCTGAGGGTCAACACATTGATGCGGGACGTTCGTTGTTGGTCCGTGATGGGGCTGTTGAACCTGTTGACGATGCATCTATTCCAACATTTGCTTCATGACGTTTAAGTCGGATCTCATTTCCTGAACCTCCCTATCCAACCGACCATTACCACGGTTCCGCTAGGTATTCCTAGTTTCGGCAAAGGCTGCAAGACGAGCCACGAAACCTTATTGGTTGTTAGGTTGGTTCTGAGCTCCCTGGGCCCCATCTGGACCTGGCGGCCCAACGTTATCGGCCTCATTTGGTTCGTTAAGACTAGTTCTTCTGGTTCTTACCATCAACACACGCTTGAAACTACTGGATAGAGCCTGGAAAATAACTTTTCGTATCGTTTTCCACAGACGGCGCCAATTTGTTGATGCAAAAAACCTGACGCCCCTCCTCCGATCGTCACCTGCACAAGAGAGATGAAAAAGAGGACCCTGGCTAGAGCCGGGGAACCTCCGATGCTTAAGTCAGTGACTGGGCTAAAAAGGAGGAAGTTTTGAGGTATTTTCTATGTACCTTTTATCTTGGCGATGTCCTTCTTTTATAGGGATGGGAAGTCCCATCGTGCAGGGATTCTCTGCCGATAATCTCGGAGATTTGATTTGATTACAATCTATTTACGGATACTTCCCGATCCTGAGGTTTTCGGGGTCAGGAATCCTTTTACAAGATTTTCGGGACGGTATTTATGTTTACACTGTCTCTCTATTGCTCGGCTCGGCCTTAACCGACTCTAGTAAAAGATGATTATCGACTGGCTACAAGGATAGGGCTTTTTGCCTTTTGTCGGATGAAACAGAGTCGGTCTGTAACTAATTCCCCTTCTTACTTCGATAGCCGATACTATAACCGACCTAATATGGGTCGGTTTTATGGTCTGTCAGGTGACTTTTAGCCTTCGGACCTTAATTGGTCTCCTTTAGACAAGGCTGGCTCGCAATTCGAGTCAACTTTATGCATCTTATATATTTCGCCTATGGCTCTTGACTCTTTAAGTCTCGGTCGGGATTCATTTCTTACAATCGATCTAAGTCTCTCCTTTAGGTTTCGTCTTGTCTTGGTCCGACCTGTTGCCCCGAACCCCCGGGCAGTGTCAATAGAGTTGATCCATTCCATAACCAGGTCTCCGAACTTATCATATTTTTCCCCAACACCCACCATTATGAAAAAGCCAAGGAATGGGCCTTAAGAAATGTTTGTAAGCAACTTCCAATGATATGCACATTATTTAAAGGGTGTTCGATCTTGAGCCATATGTTTCAATTATGGAATCCATTCAGGTGATGAGACTTGGGGTCTGTTTGGTTTTTCAATTTGCCATGAAATGCAAATTAAATAAGTCATTATTAACATTTTGAGGTGTTTGTTTAAACATAAATTATGACTCCTAAGTAAAGAGTTAAATATAATTGTCAAATAAATAATTGAAGTGAATTGTAACTATTACATTTTCATGGTTATAAAATTATTATTTTTATGGTTATTTTTGAGTAAAACAAATAAAATAACAAAATCATCATTATAGTCAAATATAAGTGATATCACCACCCAATTACAAGAGTAAATATTAATCATTATAACATTGTAACTAGAAAACCAAATAAACCCTTGATGTGAATGGAGAAGATACCTCCAAAATAATTCTTAAATTAAACTATTTAAAGCCTTCAGCTATTTCACTCTTTTTTGTTGGGAATTCGTAGGAGCAAGCTCCGAATTCAAATCACACGAGATTAAAGCAAACGTAATAATAAAAATAAAAATAAAATTATATATATATATATAAGCAATCTTAAGCACATATACAAATTTTACATGGAAAAACTCTTGCAAGGAAAAGCTATCACACAAGGTGACCATGAATCGCTATGAAAGCAAGAGTATAAAATATTAAATCACTTACCAGGCTTGAGAAACCCTTGTTTTCACATCCTCAAATTCTTAAAATGTTTAGCCCTTAATTAGCATAGTACTCCTTAATCTTATTTACACTCATATATATATATATATATATATATATATATATATATAATATATATATATATATATATATATATATATATATATATACTGTCACACTCAGAATACGAAACAATCCACGCAATTTCATAAAATCGTGCGCGTCGTCAATCGAAACATCAATCAATTGACACCGATTGAGCAATCCTCGATCAATTAAGGCAACATGTTTGAGCGATCGAAATCACTCAAAAGTGTCCATAGAGTTTATAGGTATTTCTGAATTTCTGTTGATCAATCAACCCAACAATTCGATCAATTGGAAATGTAATTAAAACTGTCCAAAAACCAATATGCATAATTTAGAGTTCACTTAATGGATCGATCAAAGTGATCAATTGATGTATATATTTAAAATATATGATAGCTTTTTTAATGTAGGGTTTACCTAAATGTTAGGATCGTCGCCATTTTAGCCCAATTAGGACCATAAGCTACTAGAACCAGGCCACTCAACCTAGTCTAGCTCATTGTCACCCCTACATGGACAACACTTGCACAAACTCTAAATTGTTCAGCTCCAGTGCACTTGTCACACATGGAAATGGGGCACAATACACTTTATAGGTAAGAGATGAATAGAACAGGCCTATTGATGATCAGATTTGCAAGGTTTTCTTGATTTTAGATACATGAAACCTCAAAACAGTAGATCTCTCCCAATCAGCCAATGTTATTTTGAAGCAAGTGCACTTTTTTAATCGCATGGGTACTCATTGGTGAGAGTGACTTGTTGCTGGCTTCATAAGACTCATCGAAACGCTGATTTGATTTGATGCGATTGGCAACGACTCAAGCAGTGTCACTCACCTTGGCAAGTACAAAGAAGTTAGATTGCAACCTCATATAAAGCATGGATCTTAACCAATGCACCATTGTTTAACTTAGCTATTTTATACACTTACGATGACTATTTCAAACATATACATAAATATTGAGAAATGTTCACACATTTAGTTGTATCTTGTATGTCTATCAAATTGGGGTGTGGAGCTTACCTGGTGTTTGTATGACATCTCCCTTGTCATTAAAGGTTGTTCCACCATGAAAACAAAATGCCTTAATAATCACATCGATCCAACCATTAGATGCATCCCACGTGAATATATATGGAGCTTTATTTACCTGCGGAACAACCTTGCTAGACAGGTGAAATGTCATACAAACACCATGATGAGCCCCACACCAATTAGTTGGACATACTACTAGATGTGTGTGAGCATTTCTAATAAATATTTTGAATTTAATTAGTGAGGTGATTGCAGCACCCCATCTTTATGGGACCTAAGCAATGTCCCCATTTATTTTTATACAAGGAGCGGAACATTCAATCATTGATTCAAGCCATCTAATTGATCCATGTCATTGGGTCGGCAATAGGCATTAATTAAACATGGGTCATTTTGTTACGACAATCTTTTAAATGAGAGAGACTACATTGTCCACTTCTCTATGAGCCATAGATGAATAATTAGCATCATAAATAGAAAACGCTGCTATAGAATCATAAAATAACTAACTCACTATTATGTGTTTCAAGATGATGATTAGACCTATTGCATTTCTTTATTCAATCTTGACCATTCATTTTTTTATGATGCCAATTAGATATTTAGGATAACCTAATCAATGCAATATTTTCCACTATAGCTACATTGAAATAATGATTGCAAGTCATCATATCATGATTTGGAAGTCCAAATCATAATTGAATATGCCATGTCTTGAACTTTAGGGGACATTGTCAACATCCCAATGAATGTGAGGGCATTCACAATTATTAAGCATCGAGTCTTTCAACCCGACATAGAGGACTTTGAGTCTATATATATCTTTTCGAACTATGATCACTAGGCAATTATTGAGTAGAGAGTCGTTCGGGTCAAGTTCGTTAATCTTTGGGTTGAAGATTATATATATTTTCAAAAGAAAGTGTCCATATCTTATAATCAGTAGAATATCAAACATGAAAAGCAAATGATCTCTTCTCCCAACACAGTATACACAATAGCTAATATAATGCTTGTATAACACTACAAATGCTCCCAATGACAATCCCTTTACACTCATTTTCTCTTGTTTTCTCATTAACTATGGTACTCTCTCTCTCTCTCTCTCTCTCTCTCTCTCTCTCTCTCTCTCTCTCTCTTCTCTCTCTCTCTCTCTCTCTCCTCTCTCTCTCTCTCTCTCTCTCCTCTCTCTCTCTCTCTCTCTCTCTCTCTCATTTTATCCACTATTTTCAATATACCACTTTTCACATATACACAAATCTATGTCATTTTCTCTTCTCTTTTTTGAAAGATCATTAATTAGAGAAAATATCTAGTGGGCAAATTGTATGGGAACCTTTCCATATACTTACTTGCATTTAGATAAAAATCAAAGCAATCCAATGGTCCAAAACATCCATAACTAGACCTATCTTCTACAACTGATCGCATCCATATGGATCATCTGATCAGTGTTATTTTTTCAAGGCAAGTTATGAAGACCAAGTTGGGTGAAACAGACGTTCCAGATTGATGATATGGATTGTCCACACATCCAAATACAACTATGTGCATGGTAAGGTTCCCTACAGATGGCCCACTTAGATGATTTCTCATATTGATTATATCTATGGCATCAAATGAGAAACCTGGGAAGACCCACTTTAGAGCCTATAGTTCTAACATCATCTTGGACTTGTTGCCTGTACTCTCTAAAGCTAAACTTTCTGTACATCGAGGGTTGTATGCAACTCTCTATTACGGTGTCGTAGGAAGGGCACATGAAATACGCTACGGAGTACCGCTCTGCTTGTGTGTTCGTCATCACTCGGTGTTCCACGCTCTTGTATGCACCGTTGCTCCATGCCTGCATCTCAGCCACACGAAATACGTCGTCAGATATTTCCATTTGCATGTTTGTTTTCCAGTGGAAATATAGAGTTCTGAGGATAAGCATTACTACACTGTTACAACGGCCGTTGTAACAGTGATGGTAAATTATCATAGCTGTGTAGGGCCCACCGTGATGTGGGGGTGCCATCCAACCCGTCAATTAGATGGGTCCTCGTGTTAGGGTTGGATCTTAAAATCCATCTTGATAGATAACTCAGGTGGACCACATGAGATGGAACAAGTGGCAGCATTAGGGAGAACCATCGCCCACCATAAAAACTTCCAAATGGAATTTAGGGTCCACCATATTGTGTTTATGCCATCCAACCCAGTCATTAGGTGCACCCCACAAGAATGAAGGGACGTACCAAAACTTAGATCATTCCAGGACTCAGATGGGCTGCAACAGGTGAATATATAGGTTTTCATGGTGATTGTGCATTTCTCCCTCTAGGTGTCCCACCTGAGTTTTGGATCCGGATGATTGTTGGAAAGTACGTAGAGGAACATCAGATGCATGGTTTTGATTTTTCGCATAAACATCACGAGTGGGGTGGGCCCTGCACAGCTTGAATGTATGGTGATTACCATGCGTTCAAACGTAGGTGATCAATTCCTATTTGCCAATCTTTTATTTTTTGGAACATGACTTGGTAGCATTGGAGCGCCTGTTCATCAGGTATCATTGTATGCCAGAGTATCAAATACCTCCCAATTTCGGCACAGGCACTTTTTTTTTTTTTTTTCTTTCTTCCTTATACTCGAACCGATGACCTTAGTAAGCCAGGACAGTCGAAACTGGCACTTGGTTGATGATTTCAATAACGTTCCCATGGGCAGTATCTGGAGTTCTGGACCACACTCGCTACCCGAAGCCAGCCCATTTAGTTATTTAGGCATTGGTTCGGGCTCACGACCAGACCATTTAGTTATCAGTGTCATGGTTCAGGTGCCTGGCCAGCCCATGAAGCTGAAGCTCAGACGTTGGCTGAAAACAAGGCCAGAACCAACCCAAGGAAGGGTTTACCCAACGGGCCTTGAAGCCCAACACCAGCTAGCCTCAGTTTTAGCAGGGAACCAGATACTAACACCAAACCAATCAGCCCAAATAAGATAAGGAGATACCCAATTCAAGAGATATTCCCAGCCTACTATCTCACATGAAATTAGTTGTTTTGATCCCTTGTCTTACTGGTTTTTTATTTTTATTTTTATTTTTTAAAAGACTTCTTTCGGTCTGCAATACAAATTGGAATACCATGGTTAGTATTTATATTGGCCCCATTTGTACGGCCCCAATCAGGAGGCTCCATGTCATTCCTCCAAGCACACATGTGCCGAGAACCTAGCTCTCCATCAGGTGGGACACCCAGTATAAATACTAACCATGGTATTCCAATTTGTATTGCAGACCGAAAGATGTCTTTAAAAAAATTAAAATTAAAATTAAAAACCAGTAAGACCATGGCCATTACAGCCACCGCTATGGAATGCCTTGATCCTGGCTCAAAACTTAGACTAGGCAATATAACTCCACAGGTGGTCCACATTTCTAAAACAAAATGGACGGTAGAAAAATCATAACATGGTCCATTTGTTTTGTCCAATTGTAAAAGATTGAAACGGCCAAAAGATCTAAATAGAGTGGCCCACCTGATGGAAAGCACGAATCTCACACAAGTATGCCATAATGGGACATGTACTGTTTACAGGCTTGGGGAAGATCTTGTAAACATTTACCTGAAATAAGTCGCCGATGTTGACAATTAGCGTCTCCGAAATAGGCTTAACAGTAATCCATCTCCCATCTTTCAGTAATTGCAATCCTCCAACCTGATCTTGATACAATATGGTGATGAAGTCGCTGTCTGTGTGCGGCATCAATCCATACACATCTGATGAAATCGGACATGGCGGATAACGATTTAACCGAAGATAACACGTGCTGGATGAGCAGTTTTCCATAAAATAATTTGATTTATGGCCCAAATTCTCCGCTAATATTTCAGCTAATCTATGTGCTAAATCTGAAACGGGTGCGGCGAACTCTTCCATCGTAGATCTGCGAAATTCACACAAATGTAATACTAGTTATTGTAAGAATTCTATAAGGTGGGTCTTATTGATCAACGGTCTAGATTATCTTAAAAGTTAGATAATGTGATCGGGTGTACTAATGGGCCCTACTAAGTTGCGATAGATCGGGTGGGATGCTAGAACTATAACACACATATAGTATTCAAATGGAACAGGGATTGTAAATTCATATGCCCTTCTGTAATTATAAATTAGGGTTGAGCTCTCAATCTAACAAATTGACAGGAGTCAGAATTTCATCAGAGCTTCTCTAAGGGTGTAAGGAGAGGATGACCGCAATATCAAGCCTATAGCAACGGCGTCCCAATCAAGTACGCTATTTCATTCATCTAATCTTCACACTTAATGCACAACAAGATCCTTTTGTAAATTCCGCATAAAGTATTATAATTATATCTATGAATTGATGACTTGGCAATGTCGGATGCAACTCATTGAGTCCAGTTGAGCTCAGCACATCGAGTCATCGTGAAATTAGGCCTGACTCAGCCAAACTCGTACAAGTCATCCTGACTCAGCCAAGTGACGATTCGACTCCGAGTCTTAAAAACCATGGTTAGATTATAATTGTTAGAGATAAAAGCAGAGGTAGAATTAGGGGTGTACATTGGGCCGAACCGAGTCGAACTGGGCTCAACCCGGCCCGGCCCAGTCACTAGCCAAACCCAGCCCGAACCCAACCCGGCCCAGTCACCAACCGAACCCAGCCCAAACCCAGCCCGGCCCGATCATTGGGCTAACATGTCCAGCCTGAACTTAACCCGGTCAGCAATCGAGCGAGTTCAGGCTGAATTCGGGCCAGTTTCGGGTGAGTTCAGGCGGTGTTCGGGCGAGTTCGAACTGAGTTCGAGCGGTATTCTCACTTCTTTGTCTCAAATGGTTAGAGTAAGGATTTAGGATATATATATATATATATATATATATATATATAATATATATATATATATATATATATATATTATATATATATATATATATGGCCGAGTCGGGCCAGGTCGAGTCGGGCCGAACTAGGACCTGTTCGAACTCGGCCCGAACTCAGTTCAAGCTGAAGAAAATGGCCCATCCCACACTAAACTCAATTCCGGGTCAGGCCAAGTCGAGCTTTTTCAGGAGGAGTCAAGCGAGTTAACCGGGCTAACCCGGTTCGTGTACAACCCTAGGTAGAATATAAAAAATCAATACTGCTATGTTTAGTCCCTTGAGATGGACAGCGGGTATTTGCGAGATCCAGGCCACTCATTACCTATCAAGCCTCTTTAATACAGACAGGGGGCAGCACTTATAGAATGGATTGTTAGTCATTTGTTTCTAACCGCCCATTATGTGGCCCGCCTAATGAGCGAACATGGATGATTATGGCTGTTTACAGTAGGAACTAACTGATGAATGGACCCGATCTTGAAATTTATGACACGTGGGAACCTCTGCTGCGGCGAGCAATTCGTCCCACGTGAGCATGTACTCACCCTTCTGCCAACGAAATCAGAAATGCAGACGCCTATGTGAGTTTTGCACCATTTAAAAAATGAGATGGCAGCTGGTATTTGCAAGATCCAGGCCGTCCAACAAGTATATCATATCCTGTTAAAATTCCAAGCTTCAACACAATCAGATATCCCCCTTCTACGATTGGATCCACTACTTGGATGGTCTGGATTGGCGTAGAACTAGCCATTTGCACAGTTTAAGAGTCATCACTATCTTATAAATGTTCACGCCTCCTAATGAAGCTGGCACCTCTCACATGCACCTTTACACGCGGTGCGTGCCAACTTATCAAGTGTGTGAGACATCTGAGCTAGTAGTCCTGGCCATGGCGATAAATACAGGAAGAAAATGTGGACCGTCAGATCATCAGGCGGACAACACGTGCTTTGAAAACGGGCTTAGTCCTTTTCAACGGTCCAATTCTTTTTCACATAGAATAGAAACCATATGAGTTGACTCGAGGCTAGTACCTACCGGTTTACTTTGGCAAACCAAGAGCCAAGCCGGTGGAACTTTCATGAGATCTACCCCGTCCATCAGCTACACTGACTCATTTTAACCATTGAACCAGAAAAATCATTATCATGCAAACATTAGGTAGGGCAGCCCACAGAAAATACTTGGGATGGAATGCCCACCATTAATTTTGTATATATAGGATCCACTGTGATGTTTATATGCCATCCAATACATTTATCTGATGTTACTCAGGAGTATGAAAGAATTACCCAAAAATCACACTATTCTAAAACATAGGTGGGCCATACCCTATAATTAATTAAGAGGTTTTAAGCATTATTTTTATTAACCCACTTATGTGTTGATGCATTCTTATTTTTGAAAGCAAAGAAACAACAGGGAGTGAGGTGCATGATAAGCGGCGTGGATTTCATGGACGTCAGATCGTTTCTCCTACGTTAGTGAAAGTAATATCAGTAGGTACATAGCCCGAGTTATTTGTTTTTCCCCTGAGCTGACTGGTTCTGGACGCGGTTTGGATTGTGACCCAACACTACCGAGCTAGCCGTGGTCAAAGCTCTGTGGGCCTCACCATCATGTATGTGTTTATCCACACCGTTCATCCATTTTTCCATCTCACTTTAGGGAATAAAATCAAAATTAAAGCATATGTAGAGCTCACCAGTCAAACCACGTCCAATCATCTTCACTGTTGGGCCCACCTTACTCGCATAACTGATCACCCACAGTTGTTAGAATGGAATAGCACGGTTACTGCGCGGACTTCCTCAAATGGTGCACAGATCAGATGATCTCAGCCATCCATGATAGAGGGCACCAGATGAAAAGCCGTTCACAAATCACTCGCCACGTGTACGCCAGAGAGCAAAGGCTACCATATTCCACTAGTCTTGGAAACGTTTCCAGCTTTTAGGACGAGGAATTCATCAGTGCACTCGAGTGGCTGTACATTTTTAATACTCTCCTCATACACGTGGCAGCCTGGCACAGTATGCGAAAATCCTAAAACGGCTCGTGGTTACGGTAGAAAATCAGGCCGACTGATCAATCAAGTGGGCTAAATCCACTGTTGAAAATGATCAGCTATTACTTACTCCAACCGTCCATTTATTTCATCCACGTCTAACAAGCTAGTCAACGCAGCCGCCTATATGGGTAGGGTAGGATGAAAAGGGTCGCACTTCAGTCTAGATCATCTTTTGCGAGGAACAGATAATTCTCATTATGTTTTTTTATTAGTCGGGCTATGTCATATGCGATCGATTAGGTACAGGGGTGCACATGAAACTGGTAGAACCGTGGAATGGGACGGGAACGATGCAACGGTCCGGTTTAGTCCGGTTTTAGAATGCACCATTCTGATTTCAAAAACTGTTGGATACGGTTTGATTCCAATATATGGTATATAAAATTAAACCGAACCATTGATCCAAACCGTTGATCCGAACTTAAGATTAAAACTAATAATAATAATAATAATAGTAATAATAAAAAAAAAAAAAAAAAAAACTCTATCTCTCTTTCTCTCGTCTTCTCCCTCTCTCACGTCGTCTCTCACCCTATCTGCATGCTGCTGCCTAACCACTACCCAATCTCTTCTCTAGTCGTCACTCCCTCTATCTCTCTTTCTCTTACCATCTGCGTGCAGTTGCCCAAGCCCTAGAAGCAGTGTACATGTACATGTACATTGAGTTGGATGTTTGATGTGATGTCTCTTTTTATATGAAGCCTAGCTAAAAATTATACTGATCAACATATACTAACTATTTGTTATTGACCTTAAATTTGAGTGTTGATCATTTCTTTCAACCATCACTTTGATGGCCACAGTTGGACTATTAGAATAATCTATAATGGGCTCCAGAATTTAGACAATCTGACTTGATGCTCATGCGTGCCACATGTACGATAGATAAGCCTTAAAATTATAGTTTTCTCCCTATGTGATCAAATGTCTCCTGAAAAAAAAGAAACTAAATATATGGTCATAGAAAGCATGACAATCATCTCAAAAATGTCGGGAGAAGTCAAGCTAGAATATTTCTAAAATAACTTTTAAACACACTGTAGGGCGTGATTCTATTTGTGGAAAAATTTTGAATAAATATTTATCATTCTTAACCCTCCACAGTGGTGCACATTTGTTTTGTATCAGTATAAGCTAAATTTTACAAAGTCCAAAAATGTGGAACCAATTCGGAACTGAACTGGTTTTCACGATCCGATTTTGGTTTGGTTCTAGGGTGCTAACGGTCTTGTTTCGGTTCCGAAAATCCTAAAACCGTCAAGAATGGTTCGATTTTGGTTTCACCCCAAAATCAGACCGAACCAACCCGTGTGCACCCCTATTAGGTACTACCACAGCCTGTCCTTAGCGACCATCAAGGCTTCATCCACACCGTTCATCCATTTTCCCATATCATTTTAGATTTTTAACTCAAAAATAAGAAAAATCCAAGGCTTAATTGGACCACACTACAGGAAGCAGTGGTGCTAAGGATGTTCAACATTGAAACCTTCTTAGGACACACTGTATTTTTTATTTTCCATCCAACCTGTTGATACGATCATATGCACCTTGATGAAGTGAAAAAATAAATATCATCTTGATCCAAAACTTATTTGGTCCCCAAAAAATTTTCAATGGTAGAAATTTAATCCCCAATGTTTGGTCCAGTTGAGCCTTGAATCTTACTTATTTTTGGGCTCCTTATCTAAAATGTTGTGAAAAAATGGATGGACGGTGTGGATGAAATTCATACATCATAGCGGTCCCTCAGAGCCCAGGGTTACTACCTAATCCGGCACATACTGATGACATAGCCTAATGAAAATTTAGGTAATGGGAAATCTCTATTTCTCAGCATAAGAGGATTGGGATTCATCACATGTATGATGATTTCCTATGTATGGGTCACAGCCGGACGTGAGGAAGCCTCGTGAGGATGTGGAAACATCCACTTCCCTCTAGCAACTATTTATTTCAACTGTTCTTTGATTTCATCACATCTAACCAAGCTGTTCAACACCTATACTTTTTGGGAAGCCACTGAAAATTAGACCTGCCTAATGAAAAGTCTGGATTTTGACACATAATAATATCCTAAGTATGATTGCACAGCTGAATTGTACTAGCATTCCTCTTTTATGATGCACAGTCCCGCGAGAATTAATGTGGAAACATCGGCTTCTCCGGGATGATTAGTTATTCCAAATGTCCATTGATTTCATCCACATCTTACCTAGCTCGTCAACACAGCCGCTTATACTTTTACAGAAGGCACTAGTAGTTAGACCATCTAACGGAAGGTCTGGATTTTGACATGTACAACGATTTCTTACATATGAGTTTATAGCTTGATTGTACTAGCATTCCTCTTCTAGGATACACATGACAATCTCATGCTGATGCAAAAACATCACCTTCACAGGGATGGTTACTCTCTTTTTATTTTTTTAATTAAGTGGGAGCATTGTACCTGACTTTGATAATTAATATTCCCCAACCTATCATATAAGCTCAACTACTTTAAAAAAGAAAAAGAAGCTAAGGCTGTATACAAACCGGACGAAATGACTTAAGAGGGGCCCAACCAACGCAACCTTCACTGTCCATTGATTTCATTCACGTCTAATCAAGCTAGTGAACCCAGCCGCCTATATTTTTATAGAAACCACTGATAATCAGACCGCCTAATGAAAGGTCTAATTTTTGACATGTATGACGATTTCCTACATACGAGTGCACAGCCAAATTATACTAGAATTCCTCTTTTAAGATACATCGTGACAATCCCATGAGGATGTAGATAATGGACAAGCAATTACTTGCCTCAATCGTCCATTGAGTTCATCCACATTTAAGCAAGCTGATCCATGCAACTGCTCATATTTTTACAAAAGCCACTGGCATTTAGGCCCACCTAATGAAAGGTCTAAATTTTGACATGTATGACGACTTCCTTCTAATGAGTGCACAACTGATAGCTGGATTGTGTTAGCGTTTCTCTTTTAAGACTCTCATGAGGATGCGGAAACATCTACTTCACCAAGTGATTACTTATTCCAACCATCCATTATTTCATCCACATCTAAGTTGGTCTAACCATCCATTGATTTCAACACTGAAGTCTTGGTATCAATTTCCTAGAGGCAGGGGCTAAAAAAAAAAGTTGGTAATGCAACCGCCTCTACTTTTATAGAAGCCATTGACAATTACAACTACCTAATTAAAGTTCTGAATTTTGACACATACAATAATTTCCTACATATAAGCTTACAACTGGATTGTACTACCATTCCTCTCTTATTTCAACACTTGATTGATTTCATCCACATCCAACCAAGCTGATTAAGGCAGCCGCTATATTTTTTAACAAAAACCACTGGCATTTAGACTCATCTAACGTAAGGTCTGAATTTTAACACGTGTAACAATTTCCTTTTATATGAGTGCACAACCGACAGTGCTAGCATTCCTCTTGTCGGACACGTGAAAGTCTCACGAAGATGATACAGAGACATCTAATTCACCCAAACGATTACTTATCCTTACAGACCAATGATATCATCCGCATCTAACTAAGCTAGTAAATGCAGCCACTGCCATTTAAAACTCGCCTAATAAAGGTCTGGATTTTGACAATTTACCAGGTATGAGTGCATATATAGCCCAATTATACTAGCATTCCTCTGTTAGGACGTACATGACAGTCTCATAAGGATATAAAAAATGGGAAAGCGATTACTTATCCCAACCGTCTATTAATATCATCTAAATCTAACCGAGAGGGTTAATGCAGCCGCCTATATTTTTAGGGAAGTCACTGACGTTGAAGCCTGCCTAATATATGGTCTGAATTTTGACACGTCTAACGATGTCTTTGTATGAGTGCACGGCCGACAGCCTGATTGTGCTAGCCTAGCATTCCTCTTTTAGGAAGCACGTGATAGTCCCGTGCTGATGCGGAAACGTCCGCTTCGCAGGGCCCAGCCCCTTCTCTTTTCAATACTCAACTGCGATAAGTGCAATTACTTAATTAACCCTCACCTTGCCTCTTCCCAAGAGAGTAGCATACCTACGCTTTTAAAACACGTGACAATCTCGATGGGGGTAATACCGTAAACTTTCCTTTAGCAACCGTAAACCCCCTTCTTTCTAAATCTATGCTTTTCACCACCAATTTTTAAAATATTATGTACCCGTCACAGAGTCGTATTCATGAGAATCAACCTTGACCGTCCAAAATAGTATGTCCCATTGTAGATGTAACCCCTCGGAAAATGACATTGATAAGATGGCCCAAGCCATCTAATTCGTGACCATCAAATGGACGGTTAAAAATACATGCATAAACAGATGGTCAAGATTTCACTAGTACAATCATACGGATGTTCTATATCTAGAACGATGGGCATAAAAACGACAGTCCAGATCTCTTGGGGTTGGTCGATGGGACACCACTGTTTTCAAAACTGTGGTAAACTATCACCGTAACCAACGAAACCAAAAACCCAACTGCTTCCACATCATTACTAAATTACCCTCGACGCATTTCTCTGGCCAGGGAATCATCTGAACGTCCAGAGGATATGCACAGTATCCTTGCATCTATTGTACGGACATTTGGGCCCACATACTGTTAATCTAGACCGTTGATCTTAAGAGACCTATGTTGATGATTGATTCCAAGTGATTCTGATTAGAAATTTCGAATCCTTCCATCAATGGCATGCAATTGGACGCCTGAATTGCCATTTTAAGGAAAATCACCCGATATTGGATAACATCGAATTTTCGAATCTAAGGTTTCTGTGAATGCTAGGAACCATCAAATGAACGGTCTCGATTACAGGAGTGGGGAGCACTAGCCCGGACCCAGTGCTCGAGGATACTGTGCATATACTCGGGGAGAGGTGAAAATCACGCGCGCACGCTAGCTATCCCAGCACGACTCCGCTAAAATGCGCTCAGTTAGCAGTTAGCAGTTAGCAGAGAGCTTGATACTGACCTGAGACCGCTGAATTCTCCCGCGTCCATCGCATCCGTCGTCCTCACCAAAGGTATGTGGAAAGCCTCCGACCACGAGAACTGCCTCAGACTCGTCGCCGTCGGCGTCCCCCACCGGTAACAGTCCGCCGAGAAATCCAGCACCTTCTCCGTCGCCTTCTTCTCGAAGGGCTGCAGGAAAAGCTTATTCTGCTCGCGTCGGATCTTCTCCAGAATCTCTCGCGAAATACCGTGGTTTTTGACTTGGAAGAAGCCCCACTCGGTTGAAGCGTCTACTATCTGCCGCTTACACGCTTTCTTCTCTCCATCGGACAGGCTTAAACGGCTGAGATCGATTAGCGGAAGGTCAGACCCGTCTCCTACAACAGACCTTTTGCTGTGGTCGTTCTTGTCTTCTTCGTTGGGTTGGGAGGTCTGGAAGAGGGTCTTGTAGGCGTTTTGAAATGGCGGGTTGGATTCCATGTGGAGCGACTGAAAACAGAGTAGAAAGAGAGGTTTGAATTAGTTAAAAACGAGGGTTTTGTAATTGTATGGGTAGTCGAGATTAAAACAAGCTAGTGGGATTCCCGCGACTGAAATGCAGAGGGGATGTGCTGGCTGCACGTGAGATGACGTGGCACAAGCCTGTGAGATCAGTCCATTAAAACAAGTGGGCCCCCAAGGAGAGAGTGTTTCACTGATTAACATGAACAAAAATCTATGGGAATATGTGGAAGCCAGATCGAAATATTATTGTTATCTTGGTCATACCACGACATTACATAGACGATTCCAAAATCAAGCCGGTCAGATATTCCGATGGGCCATGCGCGGTGACAGTAAAAGGATGATGCGCATATCCACATTCGAGGTATGGTGGGTCCCACCAACGACGTTTCCAGGACCAAAAACTAGGCAGATCTGCTCTGCTCACCACGTGGGCCACACTGGTAACCATATTCGCGAGAGATTGGAGGGTGAGAAATAGTTTGCCGACATTCCATTGTCACCATACAAGTGTGGCCCACCTGATCATTTATGTGGGGCCCACACGACAAATCCCATACTGTTGCGCCGCCCTTATATGAGAAAGCGTACGTAATAGTTATAACAGTATCCATCCCCTACAATGTCCACGACCCCAAATCAACGGACTGGAATACTCTACAGCTAGCACCTGTTTTACGTGCCACGTAAAACGCTCAATCCTGTGGGTTCCACCGTGTTGTATTTGTACAATCCACTCTGTCCATCAGGTTCTATTCTCGATATTAAACCCCCAAGGCCAAAAATCATATTGATCCACAACTCAGATGGACCACACCACATGAAAAAATGAGAACCATAGATTTTTGTGTGGGCCACCATGGTGTGTATCTTTCATTAAACCGTACGCAATCCGCTTCCAGGCCAAACCATATGATTTTACCCGGCTGCGTAAAACAAAAGTGTTGGAGACGATTCCGGTTCCCTCCAAAGGTGCATTGACATGAGAGAATGGACCGTCAGAAAAAGGCAGTCATGTGTGGCCCTGTGATGGATGATCAAGCCTATTTTTAGGTGGATAGCGCACGGCTTGTCCACCTCAAACGCGCGAGTCCCGCTCGCATATAGAGATGGAAAAGGCTGAGAAGTTGAGAAGTGGTGTTGTTGTTGTCGTCGATGAAAACGTTACCGCATAAGTATCTCCGGATTCTGAGGTGAGGAGTTTCGACAAACACGTCATCTCCACTCTGTCTTTCTCTATATATAGATATCTATATTTATATATCCTCGCTCTTTTCTCGCTCGAGGAGTTGAATGCCTCTGTTTCCTGTAGATATCAATGAAGTTTTCTTACTTTGAATGGAAACCTTTTGAGTTTTGTGCCTTTTGTTGTTTTACTAGTTTTAGCTTTGACAAATGCTGGCCGCACATCTACTTGATTGATAAGAAATGAAGCGGATTAGGTGCGGCCCGGTCTCATCAAAGACCGTACGCGACTTACCGTGGGCCCCACCTTGATTGAACGCCCTACCATTAAAAACTTTCCAGGGCCCACCATAATGTTTGATAAGTAAAAACAAATATCAGCTTCATCTAAAACTTTTGTGGCCCACGAAAGATTTTTAATAATCATTTACCACGTATTCCTATAGTATGGTTTAATTTGACATTTGGATGTGTTACATAAATGATCAGGCAAATAAGAAGGGCGGTGAGAATATAAAATACATACATCACCGGCCTCGTAGAAAGGACTGCACCGTCTTTGGTAAGGCCAGGGACGCATTTAATACGCTCCCCGTAAGAACGATTTCTCATGGTTACACGTGTCGAATATGTACAAGATCCAAGCTGCTGATCAGCGAAAGACAGTGAGTTGGAATCGTCATCTTCTGCCTCGAGAGATGGCAACCGTCCGATTGGCATGATCTTTTGTCCTTTAGTATTCAGTGGTGGTGATCTTTTGTCCAACCAACCATCGTCTGGGGGGACGTGGATTTGCTGCGACCCTGGTCCAGCAAGGTGGGTGCAAGCCAACCATGGGGCCCAACTGGATGGGTGATTTGTATATCCACTCCATCCATCCGTTTATCAAGATTATTTTAAGTTATGGTACCAAAATGAGCCAGAAAAAAGTCTCAGGCGGAACACACAGTAAGATTGAATTTTCACCATTAAAATCTCCTTGGGGCCACAAAAGTTCTGGATCACTTGCTATTTGTGATTTCCCTTCATCCAGTTATGTGTAACCTCATCAACAGGTTGGATGGCTAACAAACACTACGGTGGACCCTAGGTAGTTTTTAATGACGGGTGTTCAACGACCACTGTTTCATGTGGTGTGATCCACCTAAGATTTAAATCTCCTTCGTTTTTTGATCTTTTAGTTGAAATAATCTGTCAAAACTGATAGACGGCGTGGATATACAACGCATACATCAAGGCAGGCCTACGGTCAGAGTCGCACCACACCCACTTGGCTAGATCCGGGTCGCAGCTAATGCACGTTCCTGCCTACGTGTCACATATTTAGAATATCTAATCCAAACAAAATGTCGGCCACGCCATGATGATCAAAATAAATGAAGAACAGGATGAACCACTCATTTAGTGGGCCATAAGTGCAAACTTATTTAATACTGTCGGCTGTCCATTGATATTGATTTTGTGCACCAGTTCTATGTGTGGACTAGCCCAATTTTTCTTGTAAGGTGATCATGATAGCATAGTCCACTTTTTGTACGGATAGGATATTCTACCTATGTGACGTGTCGGCAGAAGAAAATGGCTTTATCATTATTTATAATTAAGCTGCTTCATATCTCGGTAGGTGATAGGCCGCGTACCGTGCGCGTACCTACTTTCGAAATTTGCATGGCATTGCCATTTTTTCGTTAAAAATATCTACGGACACATCGTTTTCTCCTTGGATATTCAGCAGGAGATATTCGGTGTGTGGATCGTTTCATCTGAAAGGCATGGAATGGTGGGCCTGACCCAAAATCGTACGAATGGGAGAGGTTAGCAATCTGACTGGAGGATGAGGATTAGAAATGGATGGTTGAGGAGAAATCCGACAAATCGAGAGGCTCTCATGCAAAAGGAGAAGACAGAAATCTCTGTTCCGTCGCGCTGGATTAATGGCGGTATATCAGTCGGAGTCAATGTTCGACCGAAAACCTACGTTAACGGGGTAGATCCAATCCGTACATTTTGCATATCCTGTCACGACTTGCCTGTAACCCCAAGATCTGTGGGGCCACCACGATGTTTGTTTTATATCCGCTCCGTCAATCAGTTTCGTCGGTTCATTGCAGTACATCAGCCCATACACGAGTGAGGATTGAACATCCACTGTTTTGAATCAGGGATACACTTGTTTTTTTCTCTCATCCAGGTGGGAATCACCTTATGAACGGCTTGGATGACATCTAAAATCACGGTGGGGCCGTGAAGGTTTCAATAGTGGGTGTTTCCGTCCCTCGGCTGACTTGAGTTTTTGATCTCTCTCACTCTCACGTGTTTAGGGTCATACCAAAAATGATCTGACGAAATGGATAGACGGAGTGGATATAACACTAATATCATGGTGGGTCCCACGGAGCTTTGGGTAACAGGCAAGTCGTGTACCTGGGCTGAAAATCTTAATGACTATCAATCGCCTTATCATGTTGAATTGTTTTTGCATCTAAACGTTCTGCTTCTGGTACGTTAGCTACACGGTTAGGATCATCCCTGCAATTGACATTCCTACACAGAGCCACTCATGAAAAGGACTCATTAGATGGACGGTCTTGATGCACTGCAAAACCTACCATGTTTCAGTTGCTCACCAACGGATTCTCTTACTGTTTAAACGCGCCGAACGTCTAATGGCAAACGAACTCTGGTCGGTACGTTACCGTTATACCTATAATTTGTACGGTTTGGATGAAAATATTTTCATCCATGCGACGTGACTTGCTGTTACCCGCCACAACCTTACGTGGGTGCGTCATTATTCGGTGTGTATCCATCATCCGCCGACAATTCTGTCGATATGGCGCCAATGAAAGTGGCTGTGAATATATATATATATATATATTATATATATATATATATAATATATATATATATAAAAGACATCGTTCACTCGTGTCGGTGTACCACACGAGGAGATACACCCAATAATCGGTGTAATCTCTCTGTATGTATAAAATAGGGCATGACAGGTGCAGCACACATGAAGAGGGCAAACGGAAAGGATATAACCATAGGCAGATTTTTTAAAAAACGAAAAAACAAAAAAAAAAGGTATTGGCGGTCCACATCATATGCTTATTTTTTCACGTGGCTTATCTGAACTTCGTATTTATCTTATTTTTGGGTAGATGTCCTTCTATAGACTATTGTAAAAGGTGTATGGTCTCACATGGGCTAGTGTAGCATATGTACAGTGTGAAAGTTTCAAAGTTATCATAACATGTTTAGGGCCTGTTTGGCCAGGCGGATTAGGAGGGATGGGATGGTAAAATCCTAGGATATGCGAAACAAGGAAAACAAACCTGATGAACTTGTCCCGGGATATATCAAACCGATGGATCTTAAACCAATCCACTGACATCACCATCATTACCTTAAAATTGATCCCATCCCTCCTAATCCCGTTCAATCATGCCTTGGGCGTGTTTGGTTGGACGGATCGGAAGGGATTGAAAGGTAAAATCCTGGGATATGCCGGGCGTGCCAAACAGACTTGGTGAACTTGTCCCGGATATAGCAATCTCATGTATCTTAAACCAATCCACTGACACCACCATCATTACCTTAAATTAATCCATCACATTCATCCTAATCCCATGGGATTGGCCCGGCCAAACAGGCCCTTATATATATATATTATATATATATATATATATATATATGTGTGTGTGTGTGTGGTGTGTGTGTGTGTGTGGTGTGTGTGTGTGAAAAATGGTACCATGAGGTGGACCTAGTTGGAAACTTTCCATAAAGCTAAGATCTGTGAGCCTTACGGTGATCTATGTTGGACATCGACACTTTTGAGTTGGTGGGTCCTCTAATCTCCTAAGTTATAGGATATCTCAAAAATCGAACTCAAGTGGGTCACAGATTTAAAACCGTTTGAAATCATATATAAGAAAAAGAAAAAGAAAAGGTAAATGAACAGAAAAAAAAAAAAAAAAACAAACAAACAGTGCTCAACGCAAATACACCATATATAGTACCTGTACAAGAGCTTCAAAAGCACCTAACCCTAAGGGAAACTCCACCGCATAGAATCACCAAAACAGTGCTCAAAGTAAATACACCGTAGCATCTGTATAAGCGCTTCAAAAGCATCTACCCCTCGTGAAAACTCCACCATATAAAATCACCCAAGCATTTACTATATGGTACTTTTATCTTCACCAAACGCGTGTATATACAGCCGAGTGTATGCAGGTATTAGGCCATTGAAGTCGGCAGTTGCTTACAGCCACGTAGTTGAGTATGATCTACGATATTGACATCTGGCATTCCTCTTTTTTTTTTTCATTTTTTATTATTAAAAAAAATTAAAAAGATAAAAAACCACGTCCCGTGACATGGGATATGCAAGGAAACAAGGCCCCTTTAAATTGCCACTTATGTTATAAATGTATGTAGTTCACCTCTGCAACAAGAATACAAAAGGCCCATCTTACGTGGCATTTTTATATTCATGAATTGACATTTACACCTAATATATTATTTTATAGACGCCCATATCTCATTTTTTTTTCTTTTGTTTTTTGTATTATAATTAGTATGCATATGTAGTACTTTTATTCCATGGATAGGAATGGAGTGTACAAAAATCAATGTTGGTGGGTCCCTTTTGAATAATCTATACAATTAGAAGATCATAATGAGATGAAGAAGATAAGCTCAATTAAGAGATAAGTACCATTAAGATATAATGATGTTTTGAATGGCTGGATTTGAATAAAATAAGAATTTGTGCAATCTCCTTGTAGGTTAAAGCACCAATACATCAGCAACAGATGTATACATATAGAGGAATAATGAATAGAATCGCTAGCTTGAGTTGGAGGGAGGTATTCGCAGCATATGTTCCAATGTGGAACATGTGCGAGAGATCCCGGCTATTATCGGGTGCGGAGCACCATGAATACGTGCTTGCATGAAAAAATATGCAACCAGTTTTATGGGCAGGTAACGCGTATACATTGAATATGGACCATTTAGCTATCTTTTTATAATGATCTGTGTTTCCATATAGGTGTGGCCCACCTGATGAGTGGACTGGTCTAAAAAGGTGATTCTTACGTCGAATTGTATCTGATGAATGGCCTTGATCTCTCATATGTGACAGGGTCGCATGTGCACCATGCTGCTTCGTGCACTCTATTCCACGCGAAGGACCAATATCAATGTTTGCTCGTCAGGTTTTCTAATTCAACACGCGTGTAGAGCCTTACACATACACGCGCGGACACACATGCAAATATAAAACTCGGGTATGAGATCGGATCTTTTCATACGGTTAAAAATAAAGCTTAGATCTTACGCCTGGAAAGTCAGACCATTCCAATATTGAGATGAGCCACAAATATACAAAAGTAATAATCAACGGTTTAAAATTTTTTCCAGCCATTCATTTATTTTGATAATCTGTGGCCTACCTGACGTGTGAAAATAGCCTGATTTTTCTGACAGACGATCTAAACAATCTGACTACCTATAATAGAAAGCTCAGATCTCACAGATGTATCAAAATATGAAACATATACACGTGTCTGGATGTCTATGGCTCCCATGCATGTGGAACAGCAAACCTCCATAATCAAAAGATAAATACAAAAAGAGGGACCGCGTTTCTCCTACCATGCAAACAACATCAATATCTGCTTCCATTTTTCTTTTTTTATTTTAAGGAAATTTATATGAAACTATGGTCAAAGCAAGGAAAGGAAAGGAAATGAAAGGAATATAAAAGAATGACAACAATGAAAGATTACGACCTGGAAAGATCTTCGTATTTTAAAACCATAAAATTATATAAAGAAAACCCACCACAACAATATGTCCTACGGCAGGACGACAATGTGCATTTGCCACACGAACCATACACATAAATACAAACACGTCCATCCAAATAGCCTAAACATGTGGGGCCCATTGTGGGTGCATTTTAAACAAGAGCCACGATCGTCTGACCCTAGCCAGGTTGGTGTTCATGAAATGTAGTTTAAAATGTTTAGAGACTCAATTCCACATGATAATTACATGGTTAAGCTCATCTGTCTATTGTGATTTAGCTGCGCTAGTTTAGTAAATTGTAGTGAACGCACATTGTAATCTGTCCATGTAAAAACAAAGCAATATGCAATTTTCCTTTGTGGTTAGTGTGATAAAGAACATATCAACATCAGTGATAGAATCACTTACTTGGAAGATCAAAGAAGTAATCGTTGAAAAAAATGGATTCGTTTCACCAATAGTCAAAAACCTTTAACTCCTTCAGTTCACACGGCCGACATGAAGAGCTTTTGGACCAAAGTGTTGCAATAGATAGCTTGGCGATTACGTGGCAAATTACTAATCGTGGAGGCTTAGTCATACGCAATCCGATGATTGGTGATCTTAATTTTCTAACTTTGCTTTTTTTAAAAAAAAAAAAATCTACTAATTTCAATAGTTACATTATTTTAACAAATGATTTTAAAACATGTTACTAAATCCAAGAGGGCCATTTCACAATGGCACATCGATGCGTACCGCACTTGAACTAGAATGGTCTATTGGAATAGGCTAGAGTTTGTTCTTTTCTGGTTTTCGATCATTTCGGTCGGATTTCTCTATACATTTTAATCTTTCTATATTTGGTTTTCAAAAAATCTATTAGCACTAATAGCTACAATATTTTTGAAATACGGTTTTGAACCATGTTACAAAATCCAAGAGGGGTATTGATGCCTGCCGCTCTTGTATCAAAATGGTCACTTGGGTTGGGCTAGAATTAGTTCTTTTCTGGTTTTCAATCATCTCGCTCGATTTCTTAATAAATTCTAGGGCAATAGAGATTGATTAAATAAAGATAATAACAAGGTGATGTTTTAATTGTCATTATTTGTTGGAAAAAAAAAAAAGGTTATGGATCTTTCTTAAGAAAGAAAACCAAAAAAAAAAAAAAATAGGAAGAAAAATGGAAATTGAATACTTATGTTACCTTACCAATAAAGCCTTCTAAGCTTGCATCAACAAGCACAAAGAAAGGAAGAGTAGAAGATAAAGCTAATGACTAATGATTCAAATGTAGATAGATGTACAAAATGAAAATGAAAGGAATGGAGGTTGGAAAGTCAGCTCCACTTACAAGAGAATTCAAATGCTGAGGAAGGAAGAAGAGTTTAGTAGTGTAGTGAGTGGAGAATGGATGAGTGAAAGACCCGATATTCCGGGGATATTTATAAGTCTCGGGTTCAATCATTTCTCATTTATGATATGAGGATGGGAGGATGCATTGCATACACGGATTGAAATTCTCTGGTCAAAAAGAAGAACACGCGGCTTTCCAAAATATCAGAGAAACGTAGATTCGGTGAAGTGAGAGAGAAAGAGAGGAAGAGAGAGAGAGAGAAAGAGAGGAAGAGAGAGAGAGAGAGAGACCTGGAACAACGAGAGCCAGTTGAGAAAGTGGAGTTACTACCGATAAGATGGGTGGAATTCAGATAAACGGGTTTGTAGATAGAAAATCTAAGATTAGTTAATTTTCGGACACATACTAACTGTACCAGTTAGATGGACGGTTTCGATCTAAATTACAATCTAACATATAGCATGTATTGAACGATGAATGCTGCTTATTGACCCAACGAGCCGGATCAAATTCCGTCTCTGAAATTGACGGGAGCGGATTTGGTGCGGCCCCGCCTCAGCCAAGACGGTGCCACCCTTACCTTAGGACCCACCTTGATGTATTTATTATATATCCATGCTGTCCATCCGTTTTTTAAATATCATTTTATAGCATAAATACAAAAATATATCAGATTCAAATCTCAGGTGGACCATTCTATAGTAAATTGTGGTGAATGAAGACTTTACCATTAAAAACTTCCCAGGGAACACCGAAATATTTCCTTTATGTTTACGTTTCATCCAAGCTGTTGATAGTGTCACAGAAACATGAATGAAATTAAAAAAAAACAAATATCAGCTTGATCCAAAACTTTTATGGCTCATTAATGGTCAATCACCACATTTTCCTAAGTTATGGTCCACCTGAAAATTGAATCTGATTATTTTTAATATAACATTACAAAATCATTTGAAAGAACGGATGGACCGCTTAGATATGGAATAAATACATCAAGGTGGGCCCCGTGGTAAGGGCCGCACCGTCTCTGATGAGGTCGGTGCCGCACCTTATCCAATCCCTAAATTGACAGACAGCATGCGTACAGTCGCTCTCGTTACCAACAAATCACATGACGACCACAACTGTTGTGGCACTGTCCTGGATTCCCTCTCTGTGACCGGGGAAAGACTGCGGTGATAGTCCAATGCCATATACTAAATTGTGGTGACGCATACACCTGGCCTGATTCTATCTAAATCAAGACCGTATAAATCATGGGGGCCTACGATCGTATGGAACATAGCCCGAAAAATCACGCCGACTACATAGTCACAACCGTCCAATTCGGTCCATAAAAAGGCTAATTGGGATTGGTCAGCAGTCAAGTTCAACCGGTGAAGATAATCAGAAATTTCAAGTTGGTGTTGCACATGCATGGATGGTTTGGATTGCTAGTCTGTGTGCACGTCGTCGGTACATGAGTCACCACCATCTAATTTAAATGAGATAAATGTGACACCACAGCCGTGTATTTCTCCAACCGCGTCCGTGTCGGAGCCCACGTGTGGGCACGTGCCAACAGCTCACGAGCGTGCCACATCAGCATGCAACTCCGTGTACAGGCTTTTAAGACGCACATGGATGGAACCGGTGCGGTACGCCGACTTCGTTTTTTGCCTATATCGCGACTCAGGAAACAGCCTGCATCGCCACCCACTGGGGCCCACATTCTGATGTGTTCCTATGATTTGAACCGTCCATATTCTCTTTACTATCTTAAGAAACGTATTTTCAATTTATTGAGATTCATTAATGATCCTAACCTTTGATTTTTAGAGTTGAATGAGAGCCATTTAAAAAGCTATTTCATTCTTTTACGTTAATCTACAGATATCGACGGCCCAAATAAACCAATCAATTGAATTTTCTAGAATTAGCTTTTATAGAATATATTACACAACATGAACGGTTCTGATTATTGGAAAACCCATCATATGGCCCCTGGTGCGCAATGACACAGGGAGACACAAGACGAAGTCCGTACGCGCTACAGCATAAATAGGTAGTTGGCGGCTTGGCGCCGGTTGTTTGTTCGGGAAATGATACTGTAGTGCCTAAAACTGGAAGCGGATTGGGTGCTGACCCCAGCACCATCCAGCTAGGTTGTGTTGGACGCTATGGGGCCACCATGATATATGTGTTTTATCCACGCCGTCCATCGGTTTTTACAGCTCATTTTATTGCATGATACCAAAAACGAAGTAGATCAAAATCTCAAGTGGACCACACGAGTAATGATTGAATGCCTACCGTTATAAACTTCTTGAGGGTCACAAAAGCTTTGGATCAATCTGATATTTGCGGTTTCCCTTCATGCAGGTCTGTGTGACCATATCAATAGGTTGCATAGAAAATAAACATTACGTTTGGGTGGGCCTTAGGAAGGTTTCAACGGTGGATGTCATAATCCCTACGGTCTCCTGTGTTGTAATCCGTGCAGCACGGTAGACTTTAGCTTTGGGTCAGCGTCATTTTTGGGCTGCCCTAAATTGAGCTAGGAAAACAGATGGACGGTGTGGATATAAATCACATACATCGTTGGCTCCACAGCACTCACCACCCACGCCGCTTGCAAACCGGAGCCATATCTACACCGTACAGGTAGCAGGTTGAACAATCAAATCTCAGCTGTCCATGTGATGATACCTTCCTCATCACATGATTAGACGATCTTTTCAATTGCTTTTTCATTCATTTCACAGTGATAATTTAACTTATTGCCATTGATTTCAATGACATTGATGAGAATATGGGTACCATCATCTGATGGACGTTCGTTTCCCATCTTTTGCCATAGAACTATACAGAACTATTAACGATCCTGATTGGTCCATCAACCTTTCAAGCGTCTTGTGTTTAGGCTCTACCTTACTGTAATTCAACTAGCTTAAGGGCATGTTTGGATTCACGGATAAAGGAATATTGTATTGTATTCTAGTAGGTTTTGGAATGCATCTAAATCAATATGCCATTAATCAATGTTTGGATAGAAGGTATTGTTCAACCAAGTATACAACTTCTTATACAGAACAATGTTTAGATACGATGTATTAGGCGTGCATATTGTACAATCAATCTGACATCATTTTTCAGCTGAATTTTCAGATTAACCTCCTTTTCTGGCTGAGTTTTTAGCCCATCATCTATTTTAAAAAATAAAACTAAGAATGTAAGGAATGTAGATGATGGAATTGAACTCTGAAAAACCATGGAGCCAAAAGAACCGGAATATGGAAGATCCATATTACTACAATACATTTAATTATCATTGGAAATGTTATCTTTCAATCAGGATCATCTATTTAGTGGGACCCACTATGAATGGAAATTGATTCAGGATGTACATAGGCCAGTATCCTTTATATGGCACGGTGGTGGGAAAGAAAAATAGGTTTTAATGTGACATGAAGTGCTGAAAGGTAAAGATAAGTGATGGCTGTGATCCTTCCGGGCGTAAAATTACTTCTGGAAACATTGTCCATCGATGGTTAAGGCTAGTTATTGGACGTTTCAGATTGCTAGATAACCTTCCACGTGTCAGATGGAGAGACGTTTGTACCATATTCTAGTTGTTCTGGTTCTATCTTATCATCTCTTATCTTCTCTTTAGCAGGGATGCCTCGGTGTGACACTTGATAAACAAACACTTAGAAATTACACATGTTGGCATACATTAATTCAAGCTTAGATATGAAAACTACCAACCTTAAGTCAGATACTCAAAATCAAATTAGTTGAACAATCATTACATCTACACTTCTTTCTTAAAATATGATTATTAGATATTTTCATTTTAACTGCTAATAGATTTCCACCAAACCAATGATTAGACAATCAAATAAGCATCGCTTTTACTCACCATACATCTAATCTGACTTCAATAATTTAGGGTTACAGATTGCATCCTCCCCCTGCCTGGACAGAAATCGTCCAGGCAGGGGGCCTGTGGGGCCCACCTTGATGTATGAGTTTTATACATAATGTTCATCTATTTTCTCATATCATTTTAGGGTATGAGCCCAAAAATGAAGCAGGTCCAAGGGCTCAGATATGATAGAGACCCCTCCAATACCTATCTTGAAATCTGTCAGTGCAGGAAAAAGCTCTATAGACCCCTCGATGATGCATTTGTTTTATCTACGTCATCCATCCATTTTATCAACTCTAGGGCATGGCTCCAAAATGAGGCAAATCCAAATCTCAAGTGGACCACGCCATAGGAAACAATGGTGACTCAACACCTACCATTATAAATTTCTTGGGGGTACAAAAGTTTTGGATCAAGCTGATATTTGTATTTTCCCTTCATACATGACTGTGCGACCTAATTAATAAGTTAGATGGGAAATAAACATTGCAGTGAGCCCTGAGAGGTTTTTAATGGTGGATGCTCAATCCCACTATTTCCGGTGGTGTGGTCCACCTGAAATTTGGATTTGCCTCAATTTTTCGTTCAATCCCTAAAATGAGCTAGCAAAATAAATGGACAGTACAGATAACATATATCATGTTGAGGCCCATGGAGCTTTTTCCAGGATCGATCTGCACCAAGGTAAGTACTGGAGATCACTACCGAATTCGAGAGTAGATTAGAGGAGGCCCCTGGCCTCATGTGTCATATAGATAGATGTCTCTATCATATTATGAATCGTCCGGCTCTACCTTATCATTTCCCATCTTCTTTAGCATGGCGCCGTGTGACACTTGATATCTAAACACTTAGATATTGTACAGGTGGCACACATTAATTCAAACTAAGACATGGAAACTACTGTCGCCTAGTCACATTCTAAAAATCAGATTAGTTGAACAATCATTACATTAATTCAAACTAAGACATGGAAACTATTGTCCCAAGCCACATTCTCAAAATCAGGTTAGTTGAACAATCATTATATCGACACTTCTTTGTTGAATAATACCATTAGATATTTTTATTTTAACAGTACAATATATTTCCATCAAACCAATAATTAGATAATCAAATAAGCATAATTTTTTCTCACTATACATCTAATCTGACTTCAATAATTTGAGGAAGCGGATTGCATCCTGCCTCTTTCTAGATAGAAATCGTCCTGGTAAGGGCATTGTGGGGCCCACCATGATGTACAGGTTTTATCAATGTTGTTCATCCATTTTCCCAAATCATTTTATGGTATGAGCCCAAAAATGAGGTAGTGACAGATCCAAGGACTTAGATACGCTAGTAACCCCTCCAGTACCAATCTCGATATTGGTTGTTGTGGGAAAAAGCTCTATAAGCTCTGCGATGATGCATATGTTTTATCCACATGCGTCCATCCATTTTGCCAGCTCTAAGGCATGGACCCAAAAATGAAGCAGATCCAAATCTCAGTGGACCGCATCATATGAAACAATGACGATTGAACACCTACCAGTATAAACTTCTTGGGGGCGCAAAAGTTTTGGATCAAGCTGATATTTGTGTTTTACTTTCATCGAGATATGTGTGACCTAATCAACAGGTTGTATGGCAAATAAACATTACAGTGGACCCTGGAAAGTTTTTAATGGTGGACGCTCAATCAGTACTATTGTTTCTTATGGTGTGTCCACATGAGATTTGGATCTACCTCGTTTTTGGCTCATTCCCTAAAATGAGTTAGCAAAATAAATGGACAACATGGATAAACACACATATCATGGTGAGGCCGAGCTTTTTCCAGCATTAACCAATACCGAGGTGAGTACTAGAGGGGTCACTACCAAATTCAGAGAGTAGATTAGGTACGGCTCCCCCGGCCTCATGTGTCATATGGAGATGTCTCTAGCATATTCTGGTTCTTCCTACTCTACCTTATCATCTCCCATCTTCTTTAGCATGGATGTTGGCGCGATGTGACGCTTGATAAGCAAACACTTAAATATTGTACAGGTGGCATACATTAATTCAAACTAAGACATGGAAACTATTGTCGCCTAGTCACATTCTAAAAATCAGATTAGTTGAACAATCATCACATTAATTCAAACTAAGACATGGAAACTATTGTCCCCAAGTCACATGCTCAAAATCAGGTTAGTTGAACAATCATTACATCGACACTTCTTTGTTGAATAATACCATTATATATTTTTATTTTAACATTACAATATATTTCCACCAAACCAATAATTAGATAATCAAATAAGCATAATTTTTTCTCACTATACATCTAATCTGACTTCAATAATTTGAGGAAGCAGATTGCATCCTGCCTCTTTCTAGATAGAAATCGTCCTGGTAAGGGCATTGTGGGGCCCACCATGATGTACAGGTTTTATCAATGTTGTTCATCCATTTTCCCAAATCACTTTATGGTATGAGCCCAAAAATGAGGCGGTGACAGATCCAAGGACTTAGATACGCTAGTAACCCCTCCACTCCCAATCTCGATACTGGCTATTGTTGGAAAAAGCTCTATAAGCTCTGCGATGATGCATATGTTTTATCCACATGCGTCCATCCATTTTGCCAGCTCTAAGGCATGGGCCCAAAAATGAAGCAGATCCAAATCTCAGTGGACCGCATCATATGAAACAATGACGATTGAACACCTACCAGTATAAACTTCTTGGGGGCACAAAAGTTTTGGATCAAGCTGATATTTGTGTTTTGCTTTCATCGAGATATGTGTGACATAAGTAATAGGTTGTATGGTAAATAAACATTATAGTGGACCCTGGAAAGTTTTTAATGGTGGACGCTCGATCAGTACTATTGTTTCTTATGGTGTGTCCACATGAGATTTGGATCTACCTCGTTTTTGGCTCATTCCCTAAAATGAGTTAGCAAAATAAATGGACAACATGGATAAACACACATATCATGGTGAGGCTGAGCTTTTTCCAACATTAACCAATACCGAGGTGAGTACTAGAGGGGTCACTACCAAATTCGAAGAGTAGATTAGGTACGGCTCCCCGAGCCTCATGTGTCATATGGAGATGTATCTAGCATATTCTGGTTCTTCCTACTCTACCTTATCATCTCCCATCTTCTTTAGCATGGATGTTGGCGCGATGTGACGCTTGATAAGCAAACACTTAAATATTGTACAAGTGGCATACATTAATTCAAACTAAGACATGGAAACTACTGTCCCTAAGTCACATTCTCAAAGTCGAATTAGTTCAACAATCATTACATCTAACTCTTGGACATTTCTTTGTTGAAATAGGATCAATTAGATATTTTTCATTTTAACCTAATCAAATAAGCATAATTTTTTTGCTCACGATACATCTAATCTGACTTCAATAATTTGGGGAAGCGGATTACGTCATACCCTTGCTTGGACAAAAATCATCCAGGCAAGGGCCCTGTTAGGCCCACCATGATGTATGGGTTTTTTCCATGCTGTTCATACATTTTCCCATATCATTTTAGGGAGGAGCCCAAAAATGAGGCAGATCTAAAGGCCAGGATATGGTAGTGACCCCTCCAATACCCACCCTAACATTGTTCAATGCAAGAAAAAGCTTCGCGGCCTCAAGATGATGCATATGTTTTATCCATGTAGTCCATCCATTTTGTCAGCTCTAAGGCATGGTCTCAAAAATGAGGCAAATCCAAATCTCAAGTGGACCACACCATAGGAAACAATGGTGATTGAACACCCACCATTATAAACTTCTTGGGGAAACGAAAGTTTTAATCAAGTTGATATTTGTGTTTTCCCTTCATCCAAGTCTATATGACCTAATCAATAGGTTGGATGGCAAATAAACATTACAGTGAGCCTTGGAAAGTTTTTAATAGTGAATCTTTAATCACCATTATTTCCTGTGGTATGGTCCACCTGAGATTTGGATCTAACTCATTTTTTAGCTAATTCCCTAAAATAAGCTAGCAAAATAAATAGGTACAGCATGGATAAACACATATATCATGGTGAGGCCCACGGAGCTTTTTCCAGCATTGACAATACCGAGTGAGGTGGGTCCTGGAAGAGTCACTACCAAATTTGGGGAGCAGATTAGGTGCGGCCCGGCCTCACGAGTCATATTGACAGTTATCTCTACCATATTCTGATTCTTCCGGATCTACCTTTATCATCTTCTATCTTCTTTAGCATGGATCAATGCTGGGGCAGTGCGACACTTGATAAGAAAACACTTAGATATTGTACTGGTAGCATACAGTAATTCAAACTAAGACATGGAAACTCTTGTCCCTAAGTCACATTCTCAAAATCTGATTAATTGGATAGTCATTACATCTAACTCTTCGACACTTCTTTGCTGAAATAAGATTATTAGATATTTTTAATTTTAACTGTACAATAGATTTCCACAGAACCAATGATTAGATAATCAAATAAGCATAATTTTGCTAATGAACATCTAATCTAACTTCAATAAATTAAGGAAGTGGATTGCATCCAGCCCCTGCGCTTGGACAGAAATAGTCTCAGCAGGGGCGTTGTGGGCCCACCATGATGTACGGGTTATACATGTCATTCATCCATTTTCCCATATCATTTTAGGGTATAAGCTCAAAAATGAGGCAGATCCAAAACTTGAATATGGCAGTGACCCCTCCGGTACCCATCTCAATACTTGTTGGTTCAAGAAAAAGCTCTGTGGGCCCCAAATTGATGCATATGTTTTATCCATGCTATCCATCCATTTTGCCAGATCTAGGGCATGGGCTAAAAAATGAGGCAGATGCAAATCTCAAGTGGACCACACCATAGGAAAAAAGTGGTGATTGAGCACCTATAAGCTTCTTTGGGGGCGCAAAAGTTTTAGATCAAGCTGATATTTGTGTTTTCCCTTCATCCATGTGTGTGCAACCTAATCAACAAGTTGAATGGCAAATACACAGTACAGTTAGCCCTGGAAAGTTTTTAACGGTGGATGTTCAATCACCACTGCTTTCTATGATGTGGTCCACCTGAGATTTGGAGTTGCCTCATTTTTTGGCTCATTCCCTAAAATGAGCTAGCAAAACAAATGGACAACATTGACCAGTACCGAGGTGGGTACTGGAGGGGTCACTACCGAATTCAGGGAGGGGATTGGGTATTTGGGTTCAGCCTCCGGCCTCAACCAAGGCAGTGTGGCACTTACTATGGGGACCATCTTGATGCATGTATTCTATATCCACATCGTCCATCTATTTTACCCTATCATTTTAGGGCTTGAGACCAAAACTTAAGCAGATCTGATTCTAAGGTGGACCATACTTTATGAAACAGTGGTGATTAAATGTCCCACCATTCAAAACTTCTTAAGGCCTGCCATAATGTTTCGGTAATTTTTATTTCCAGCTAACCTGTTGATAAGGTCACAAAAACCTAGATGAAGGGAAAAAAACAAAATCAGCTTGATCCAATACTTTTATGGCCCATTATAAGTTGTTAATGGTCAATCAACACTACTTAATTTCCTATAGTATGGTCCACCTTAGACTTGGATCTGCTTCATTTTTGGGCTCATGCACTAAAAGGATGGACGGAGTGGATAGAGTATAAATACATCAAGGTAGGCCCTACGATAATCCAGTTCTCCCCCAAATTCGAGTCCTAGATCCAAGGCTCAAGTGGACCACACCACACAGGAAGCAGTGGTGATAATTATACCTACCGTTGAAACCTTCCCAGGGCCCACCGTGATGTTTATTTGCATTCTAACCTGTTATAATGATTAAGATCACACAGCTGGATCTAAAAAATTTGTGGCCCCCAAAAAGTTTTTAACGGTGAACATTCAATCCCCACAGTGAGGTCCACCTGAGCCTTGGATCTGCCTCATTTTTGGGCTCATATACTAAAATGATATGGAAAAAAAGGATGAATGACGAAGATAAAACCCATACATCACGGTGGACCTGCGGGGAGGGGGGAGTTTAGTAATATGTCATTAAGGCAAACTCTAAGTAATTATTAAGTACTCCCTGTATACCATTCATCAGACTCTACCAAGTATCAAAGTTTTTCTGTTATTATAACAGGATTGAGCTAGCCTCCTTGGAGTTGGAGGATAGTTCATTTCTAGCATCCTCCAGTGTACGCTTGGGACACGATGTCCCACAATCAGAAACGTTGATCACATGACCCACAATGTGGACCAGCTATGGACTAAAAATCAGGGCAAATTGACAACTTTCACCTTCTGATCAGAACCATTAATCTCCATACATATTTTTACACTGAATATGAGCCATTGCTAGTCTTTTCCTCCACCTTTTCTCAAACGCAATTTACAGTGGGAAATGGATGGCTAACATGGCCACATGGTGGCCCATTGAATCAACGGAATCACCTCGCTAGGATAGTTATATCCTTTGAAGTTAAAACAAGAATTACAGCAAAACTCTGCACATTAAAATTTAAAAAATAAATAAATAAATAAATAAATAAATAAATAAATAAAAAAAAACAAACAAACAAGATTGATGGCTAAGATCTTCTAGTTTGGGAAACAATTGGGGCATGGCCCATCCACAGTAGTGCCCAAAAAACCAATGGTCTGGATTACAGAAATAAGATCCACTCCTACAAACCACAAAGTCATGTCGTGCATGCATATCCACAAGGATCATATAATTTCTTAGTGGGTTGTTTGGATGTGTGGCCATGGTTCTCATGAAAATGTACCATGCATAGTTCAATGTATGTTGTTGAAATTTTTTGTTTAGATGCATGGATAAGAGATTTATGGACAGTTTTTTAGATTTGAAAGATACCTTTCGAAGTCATTAATGTGGGAGCTGCATGTGCTGAAGAGGTGAGCTGTTGCATGTACTAGGTACCGTAGTACTTCCATGACCTGCTATCTCAGTTGGTCCTATGATGGGGACTTGCTCTCTCTTGAATTCGAGATCAGTTGTTGTTGGGTTACATCTACCAAAGTACAATAAGAATGGAAATGTGAAGTAGAAAGCATCTTCATGGTAGCGTTTCTCTTCATGAACAGTTTTATATTCTAGCCTTCAAAATGATGGACACCCAAATATTCAATTTTGCAGTCCTTTTCCAACAAACGTTTTGTTGTCTTAAGTGATGGTCATTTCCAAATGCTAGAAAGCTCTTCAAGACTTGGACATGCACATGCTAGCTTATAGGCTCTCAATTAGACTAGGTTATATATTATCTCCCTTGGGTTATATGACAAGTAGGTGTTGTTTGAGACCTTATATTTGGGTGTATTTAGAGGTAATTGAGTGTAACTGTACATTACTTATTGCATTTGACACTATATAGTTTGAGGTAATAGGAGTTTATGGTAAATGCAAAACTACTTTTTAGTGTGTTTTGAAATCAGTTTGTTTTGCTGTGAATTCAACATAATAGCTGTGAAGTGCCATTTTTGAATCCCTTTTTAAAGGTGGTGAACGCCCCCTTGCTTTGGCAAGTGAGCTCTCCTACACGTGTGGGGGCTCTGACTAGAGGGTATTGCTTTGCTGTCTCACTTCGTAGTATGGTTGGGCTTTAGATGTGGGCTTGAAATAAGGTAGACTTTGGGCCTAGTTTGACAAGGTGAGTTAACTGGGTGGGCTAACTAGGTGAGTTGGTTGGGTGAGTTGACTCGATGGGTTAACTTGGTAAGTTGTTCAATTTTTTTTAGGTTTCTCCTAAGGTTATGTTTTAGGGTTAAGTTTTTGACAGGTCTATTTGACTGGGTTGACTAAGTTTAGAGTTGGTTCATAGGATCTAGGCCTCTAGGGTTTAGGGTTTGGTTTAGGATTAGAGTTTAGGGTTTAGGATTTGGATTTGGACTTTCATCCAACTTGATCAACTTGTCAGCCCGGGATGGGGTGTCTACACTTGTTTATAATCCTTGCGTTTGTGACTCATCTGAAGCTCAAAACATCCTCATTCTTTGCCCAAAGTATATTTCAATAGGCTTATTACAATCACTTTATGAAATAGCACATATGTGCACTAAATTGGAATATTAAAGTTAATTTAGTTAATCAAATTCAGATTCTTATAAATATATTAAAGAATTTCAATGTATTTCACTTAAAGTCATCCAAACATAATTTTTTAATTCCAATGCATTCCAATTATAATACAATTGAAGATTCCAATTCACAACGATTTCATATCAATTGTGATTTGTGTTCCAATTCATTCCAAATACAAGTTTTCAAATGAATCCTCACACTTACATTTTCACGGTTTTAACTACTGTAAGTATCTTTCCATCCTAAATTATTGTAAGAATTGTTCTAAGATGCATGGATAAGAGATTTATCGATGAATTTTATGTTTGAAAGATACCTTTCAAAAGTCCATAATGTGGGAGCAAGTACTGAAGGTGAGCTGTTGCATGTACTACCATAATACTTCCATGAATTGTAATAAGTTGGACCTATATATGATGGACACGTGCTCTCTCTTGAATTACATATTAATTAGTTGTTGTTGGGTTACATCTCTCAAAGTACAATAGGATTGGAAATGCAAAGTAGAAAGCATCTTTATGAAATGGCTTATCTTCATGGGTACAATTAAATTCCAGCCTTCCAAATGGACACCAAATATCAATTTTGCGGTCATTGTCCAACAAACGCTTAAGTGACAGCTATATACAAACGCTGGACTGCTCCTCAAGACTTTCGACATCACATGCTAGCTTCTAGGCTCTCAATTACACTTATATTTTACTTTCCCTTAGTTATATGACAATTACACTTGCGTTTCTCCTATTTGAATTATTGCAGGTATCTTTCCTTTGCTAGAGATATTAGAGGAATCTATACAAAATGATAAAAACCCTAGTTTGATGAGTTAATTTTGCATGTGCAGACAACCCACCATCATGTATAAATAGCATCCAACCCATTGAGTAGGGTTATTTTATAAAAGATTGGATGCCAATGAAGAAAACAAACCAATCTGATCATCAAGTGGGCCACACCAGATAAAACAATGAACAACTACCACAAACCTCCTATTAAGGCTATGGGTGACATCATGTTAAGGTAATGAGTGACGTCTTTCTCTCTCCCTCTCTCTCTCTCTGCGCTCGCCTGCACATGCACAATATAGTTCTCTTTTAGTTTTGGGTGTGCTCTCTCACGAGGTGTGTGGTCTATACAAGCAAGATGACAGGTAAAGAAGAGCATGCTTACATCAGTACTAGAATGAATTCCTTCACAGTGTTACCTCATCAGTAGAGGCATATTGTCAAAGTGGAGTAGGAGAGATGTAAATCTTGCATTGTTGATTTCTCTTATTTTAATAAAGAATGAAGAAAAGTGGGTGTGACATAAATCTTGTATTGTTGATTTCTCTTATTTTATTAAATAATAAAGCTCTGTATTGTTATCTCATCAATTGAAGCATATTACTAAATCATATATGTCTTTGTACTTTTTTATCTCTTAGTTTTTGTTTGGCTATTCTCCGCTTCTTCTTTTTTATAACTTTGCTTTACTTACATCCATGGCGTGTAGGTTTTTTGTCTGCACCTCCAAATTTATGTGGTGACCCACTTGATAGTTGGATTAGCCAAATTTTTAGGTTATTTTATTTTCATAGTTTAATTGCCAAACTAAATGGGTTGGATCATATGTACACGTTAGGTGATCTACACATCTACAACTATTTGTGTATGAGACAGGAGTAAAACCTTCAATGGTTGAAGGATGATAATAGACATTGTTTCCTTGTGACTGAGTATCTATAATAATACAAAACTGAGGGGAGCCATGTATAATTGTCATTTGAAGGAAAGCAGGTGCAATTAACCCGTTCCAATATTGTTCCCATCGAGCCCACAGCTGCTTGTAAGATCCTCCTAACCCTTTCATCATTAGGCACCTTTGTTGCCCTCACTCAATCTTTGCCATACACATGGCATGGAGACAGAAAGATCCAGACCGTTCATCGGCAAGGCCCATCTAGTAAGTTCTAAGATCCAAAGGACCAGGGAAATGGTCTAATCATTTGTTGCTTAGTTACGGTGTTAAACTTGCAGCTTCGATAAGCCCACACGCGTTATAAGGTGGCCCACCTATCTGCCACCACCCTGCCAGAAGTGGCGTGAGATCCATGGGGCCCACCACTGTGCCCTGGAAATCAGGCTGATTTCACTCATCCAATGAGGACTACATGGACGGTCCGGATCACCACCCCAAACTGCCAAGGTCAGGCAATTGGTGATGAATGGCCCCACTACTAATGGTGGAAGAGAAATGAGAAGGATGAAGGTTTCATTCGCGGCGCATGGAAAATGTGGCACACGTGCATGACCCACTTGTGACGCTGCCCTCATCCAACAATCAGAACCGTCCATTCATTGTAGTTTCAAAAAATGGCTAATGGTCTCTGTACGTTCCAGCCTAATTTTCCACGGTGTACATGTTCAGAGTGGGCCCCACTTGTTGAATGGCCGACATCTTGAACACGTGTGCGGAAATGACCTCTTTCAATCCATCCAAGAGCCTCTGCTGCCACTGTACACGTGGCAGGAGAGACGGTCAATGGCCGTAGGTCTGCTGTGGACGGTCCACCATCCCAAACCTGCACTAATTGGACAAATCCATCCATCACGTTCCCTCACCTTTTTCACTTTGAATGTCAAGCATCAGCAATTTTATTTTATTTTTACTTTTACCTGTCCTTCTCGTAGGACACTAAATTGGATGTATTCGTAGTGGGGCCCACCAGATGAACGGTCCCGAACAACTGACTCCCCTGCCATGGGTACGACTGATGGGGAATCCACAAAACCATCTATGACATGACCCATTTGTAATTCTGGCGGGACACAAGCTAGCCTCGACTCTTGAGAGCCTCTTATGGTCATCTGTAGCTTTAAAAATATCATAACGAGAGGCGAGAACAAGCTATCTCATCCACCGAACACGTGGCAGCAAATGCTGATCTTACCATCAATCACATGCATGGATGCATGGATGCATGCATGCATGAAGCTTTATCTCTTGCTTAGAAATCTGTTAAGAATAAACAGGCTTGTTTTTTCCATAGGGGTGTGTTTGATTGCACATCAAATATAATAAATTCTTTATTTATCATGAAATTTTATGATATTTATATTAAAATGTATTTTTAATATCAAGTTGATATGAAAGCCAACCTTTATTTATAAGTAAAAGAAGTACAAATTTCATATTAAGTACCTTTGAATATTATCTTCATCATCGTCATCATCTTAACCTTATTTCAACTAATTGCAGTTAGCTATATGAATTATGCTCTTCCATTCGAATTACATCACTGGCCATACTTACAATTCATTTTCGAACTCTATTAGAGGTAAAAATATTCAATGTAAGTTTCTTGTTTTTCAATACTCTTATATTACATGGACACTTGATCTCATGATTTCAATGTTGAAACAAAGGCAGCTTATTACTACACTATGGAAATGGACCCATATTCAATCTAAGTTTATGAACTCAAGTATTTCCATAGGATGGATGGTTAATGATCATCAATTAGATAATAGTCCTTGAGAATAATAAATAGGGTTGAAATTTCTTTTTAGTATAGACTATAGTTTGTCATAAAAATGTTAAAAAGTCAACCATAAAAAAAATAAGAATCAATTCTCTTTATCTTAAAAATGATTATTAAAATATTTTTTGAAAGAATCATTTTTATTTTTTTACTGAAACCTTAGAAATGAATGTCGATTTCTATACATTTTCGTGAGTAGTGAGAAGGTGGGATTCCATGCAAACCAAATTCATTTTTGGAGTATTCAAATGCATCCAAACACCCCCTTAAAATCATCTACTCCACAAACCTAGATGCTAACTTAAAATAGATTATCTTTCACTAGTGAACAAGAAAAATCGGGCCATTCTATATTTTGGACGTCTTGTCTTGGTTCTTAATATGCCAGCCTTGCTAAAATCATCATCTAACAACCCATGTGTGAAATGAACATGTGCACGTACGTATGTCTCGTATCATCACATAACAACCCATGTGTGAAATGAACATGTGCATGCATGTACTTGTGCCAGATAAATGTACATACGTTTACACGTATGCCAAGATTTTTGTATGCATGTGTTAGCCCACCATCTTATCATTCTCCATGAGTGGTTGGGAGCAGCTAATCTTCCAGAGTATTCAGTGGTCCAAAAAAGACTAGAGCTCGTATTTTTTTGAATGGATAGATCTTACAGCTGCACTTGCTGACGGTTGATCCATGCCGCTTATCAGATGGGCCCGATTGTGTAGATTCACTAAGCCAAGAATGTAAATGTGGTGGACCATACAAGTACACTGAATGTGGACCGTTGATCAACTCTTTTAGAATCCAGATATTGTGCAAGTGTGACCCCCCAGACATGCAGATCAGGATGGGGCCCACCTGATGAGCTTCTTTGGTGTGATATCTTGGCATGTGCATTAAGCAGGGATCTTTTCTCACGCTCTACTAATTGTATTGTTTTGTTCGATTCACACGTTCATATGGTCTTGGATATGGGACCTCACCAACTCAGCTCAGAACAGGCTGGGGTTCTGAGGGCCCACCATGATTTATGAGTTTATCTACACCGTCTATCCATTTTGCTGCAGCATTTTAAGATACAATCTCAAAAAATAGACAGATCCAAGGCTCAAATGGACCACACCATAGGAAGCAGTTGTGGTAATATGACTGCCACTGTTAAAACGTTCCTAAGACTTACTGTCATGTTTATTAGCCATCCAACCTGTTCATGAGATCACATAAATCTGAATGAAGGCAAAACACAAATATCAGTTTGATCCAAAACAATCATGGCCCCAAGAAGTTTTCAACGGTACATGTTTAATACAAACTGCGTGGTCCACTTACGCTTGTTAACTGCCTCGTTTTTGGGCTTGTACTCTAAAATCATATGGAAAAATGGATGGATGGTGTTGATATACTCATACATGACAGTGGGCCCCTCAGAGCCCCAACCTTTTCCAGATCGGGAGGGGTCGTACCTAATCCACGTCCGCCTTCACTACTGTTGTGGTGACGCGGCGAGATTTGATTAGTAGGGTAGTACATTGTTAGAGATGGCCTCGTGGACGCGGATTAGCTACTGACAGGTTGAGTAGCGAGACTAGCTACTGAAGTGATGTCACCTACTTTTGTGGGTCCCACCATGATGTAAGTTTTGTATCCACACTGTCAGAGATCATCTAAGGGCTTAAGCCAAAGAATGAGTCGTAGCCAAAGCTCAAGTGAACTCCACCATAGAAACCATGACGTCCGCCATTAAAAACTTCTAATGGCCACATAAGTTTTCGATCAAGCTAATGTTTGTGTTTTCCCTTCTTTAATGTCTGGGTCAACTTATGAACAGGTTGGATCTCAAATAAACATCATGGTGGATCTTACGAAGATTTCAACACTCTCCCCACTGTTTTCCATGGTGGGGTCCACTCAAGATTTGGATCTGCCTCATTCTTTGGATGATGCACTAAAATGATCTCTCCAAATGAATGGACGGTGTGGATACAAAACATCCATCATGGTGGGGCCCACAGAACTTGGTGACATCACTTTAGTGCCCATCTCGCTACTCAAACCTTTGTTTTTTTTTGGGTTAGCTTGTTAGTACACACCCATGTCATACATCTCCACTCAGTCGGCCATGGATCTGGGTGTCTCTCGCTACTCAACCTGTAAATATCTAATCCGCGTCCTGGCCGCGTCCATACCTAGCCAAAAGAAGCCTGGGCCCATCTCTGAAACATAGGACCCCACTAATCATATCTAGCTACGTCACCACACTGGTAGTGAGGGCCTCACTGCCTAATCGGTGTTCATGATCTTGTGAGCTTTGCTAGGCCCACAAGCCAGGAATGCATAGCATCTACAAGCCACTACATGGGCTGTTATAACACGTGTGACATATCTAATCCATTCATCAGATGGGAACCGTTATGTAGGTGCCTGGCCCAATAATCAGTTTAATCCATCCTCTGTCGAGCCACCTTTATGTATGTGTTTTATTCACGCCCTGTATCCATTTTAACATGTTATTTTAGGGTAGAGATGGATGGTCCTAGCAAAAAAACAAAAACAGATGGATGGTCCTGGTGGAGGCTCTGTGAAGCCACCTTGATGTATGTGTTTTATCCATATCGTCTATCCATTTTTATAGATTATTTTAGGACATGAGCCCAAAACAGAAGCAAATCAAAGGCTCAAGTGAACCACACCACAAGAAATGGTGAGGATTAAACTCCTATAGTTGAAAATCACCATGGAGCCACACAAGTTTTGGATCAAGCTGATATTTATGTTTTCCTTTCATTCAGTTCTCTGTGACCTTATGAATAGTTTGGATGGCAAATAAACACCGGGGTATCCCCTACAAAGGTTTCAACCGTGGGAGTCATTGTTACTACTGCTTGCTTCCTGTGGTGTGGTCCACTCAATCCTTGTATATATCTTCACTTTTTTTGGGCTCATGCCCTAGATAAAAATAAATATTGGACAGCGTGAATAAAATACATACATCAAGGTGGGCCTAACAGAACCCTGAGGGCCGTTAGTCTCCAGTTAGGGTAGTACCTAATCCGCGACGCTGCAGTTGTATCCCTGGCACGCGCGTGGAAGGGAGCGGATTAGATGCGGCCCCCGCCTCACTCAACATGGTGCGGCCTTACTGTGGAGCCCACCTTGATGTATTTATACTGTATCCACGCCGTTCATCGGATTTTCCGGATCATGTTAGTCTATCGTCCTAAAAAATGAATTAGATCTAAATTCAAGTTGACCATGCCATAAGAAACAGTGGTGAATGACCATTAACAACTTATAGTGGGCCCTAAAATTTTTAGATCAAGCTGATATTTGTTTTTTCCCTTCGTCTAGGTTTACATGACCTTATTAACAGGTTGGATGGTAAATAAAAATTACAGAAACATTATGGTAGGACCTAGGAAGTTTTTAATGGTAGTGCGTTCAATCACTTCTGTTTCCTATAGTATAGTTCACCTGAAATGTAGATCTGATTCATTTTTTAGTTCATGCCCGAAAATGATCTGAAAATCTGGATGAACGGTATGGATATAAAATACATACATCAAGGTGGGCCCCATTGTAAGGGCCGCACCTAATCCGTTCCCCGCGTGGAATGCATAGCGAAGTTTCTGGAGTGGTGATGGGTGTCGTGGCCCATGCTGGGGTGACCATATGTCGCTTCCCTGGAGTGGTGATGGATTTGTGGGGTCATTAATGATGTGTGTATTTTAGCCACACCATTCGTTTATTTTAACAGATCATTTTATTGCAAGGCATGAGCCCAAAAAGAATACTGATCCAAGGCTTAAGTGGACCACACTACAGTAAACAATGAGGATTGAATAACTACGGTTGAAAAGTTTTCGGGTGGCCAAAGGAGTTTTTTCATCAAGCTCGTATTTGTTTCTTACATTCATCTAGGTCTATGTGATCTTATGAATAGGTTGGATGACAAATAAACATCACGGCAGGTCACTGGAAGGTTAACAGTGACGTTATTATCACCACTGATTCCTATGGTGTGACCCACTTGAGTCTTGCATCTGCTTCTTCCCTTTTGGTCTCACGTCTAAAAATGGATGAACCGCGTGGATAAGAGACATACATCAAGGTTAGCCCCGTAGAGCCCCTGCCATGACCGAGTCCCCGGGTGTTTGGCGCATGGTTTTGGGAAGGATTAGGTAGGATGGGATTAAAAAAAACATAATGGCAGGGATTGTCCTCCATTGGTATGGGATAAGCTTAATTCCATGATATGTTTTTAATGCGGTGGTCCATGGAATTGATATACCATCATTATTATTAGAAAGTATTGAGAATAACACATATGTGTTATATTCAAACCGTTCATCTGTTGTGTAACCTCATTTTATGGCATGGGCCTAAAAATGAGGCAGATCCAAAACCTATGTGGCCCCAAAGAAGTTTTCAACGGTAGGTGTTCAATCCCCGCTGCTTTCTATGGTGGGGTCCATAAATCTACCTAATTATTTTGCTCATGTTCTAAAATGATCTCGAAAAATGGGTGAACGGTGTGGATATAGCCCACACATCATGGTGGGACCTACACAACTTGCTAACATTGAGTGGAATTGGCACAAGACCCGAAGCAATTTCATCTAATCTAATTCCATGCTTTTCCATTCTTCCCGAACATTGATTGGAATTGGCACGAGACCAAATGTAATTCCATCCCACCTAATCCCATCTAATACCCTGCGACGAACGCCCCTTGGTGGTCATCCTTCCAGTACCGATCCTCGGTGATGAAGAAGCTCTGTGGGCCCCACCATGATATATGTATTTTATCCAGGCTGTCCATCTAGTTTTTATCATCTCATTTTAGGCATGAGCCCAAAAATGAGTAGACCCAAATCTCAGGTGGACCACATCAAAGGAAATAGTGGTGATTGAATGCCTACCGTTGAAAGCTTCTCGAGGGCCCCAAAAAGTCTTGGGTAAAGCTGTTATTTTTGTTTTCCCTTCATTCACGTCTGTGTGACTGATGTCAAATAAACATTACAGTCCGCTCCAGGAAGTTTCTAACAGTGAATGTTAAATCACTATTATTTCCTGTAGTGTGGTTCACCTGATATTTGGATCTGCCTCATTTCTTAGATCATACCTTAAAAATAGCTGAAAATTTTGGATAGACAGTGTGGATAGAACACATACATCGTAGTGGGGTCCACAGAGCTTTTCCAACACCGACACCGAGTCCCTCATGATCTGTCCAACTGTGAGTCTGCTGCAATAAAGGTTGAGGGATAGTTCTTGAAGCCGAGCATCTGAAAACGCCAGTACTGTCCCCCCATACACCGCAGTAATGACCGTCGACTTGAAGAGTCAATACGAGTCAATATTTAATAATTATAAGTGAAAATTTTTACAAAGAACTACCTAATTAATAAGGAATTTACATACCAGTACTTTTTAGAAATGTTTTTTAAAAAAAGTTACTTCTTAGTATGGTACACCTGAATCATAGATGAGCCTGAGTTAGAGCATAGGCCTAAATTTCGGTGTACATCTAATGGTTGGAGTGGATTTTGTATTATTATTATGGTAGGCCCTGTAAAAATCAAGGGTGGACGACTCTTCCCCAACTTTCTCTGGTGTGTGGGCCATCTAAATCACAAGTCAGCCCGAATTTTTTCTATGGTAGGAGTGGATTTCTCATACACATCACCGTTGGCACCACCAAAAATAGTCCTGTCTACCTAACCGAGTATGCCACATGGAAAAAAGGGAATAGTATGGATCGCCTGTCATTATTTTGACGGCCCACCATGATCTTTATATAAGATTCACTCAGACCATTAGATATTTAGTCTCTCACATTACGCCCAGAGACAAAAATAAAAAAATTAGACTGACCTATTATTTTGGTCGGCCACACTAAAGGAAATAGTTAAAAGAGACATCCATCCTCGATTTTTATAGGACCCACCATCATAATTATATGAAATCCACTTCAAGCATTAAATGTCACACAAAAGGTTAGGCCTTTGGACCAAAACCCAATACCCTCTATGATTTGCGAATTTAGAGGGCTAGCATTGTCCTGTACACTGTTTCCAATCACTTGGTCCACCTGAATGACAGATAGAACTGATTTTTTTGGCCCTTAGCCTAACATATGGTGGCAAAGGCACCAGATTGTAAATTCTATATTACTTAGGTAGTTCTTTGTAAAATTTCCTTAAAAGTGTAATGAATGAGTAGATATTTAAAATATTTAAAGATAGCATAAATAATATAAATTAAACCCATTTTCACAAAACATGAAAATGTCTGTTTTGTAAAGAACTTCTATACCTTTCATAAAAGCTGAGTTGATTCGGTCAAGTCAGGGACTTTCAGACCTATGGCCCACCTACATCTGGACAGATGATTAACAGTCACACAGGGACCCGCACCACAGAAGAAGCCCACTATTAATCCATGTAAGATTCACCTAGTGAATGAGTTGAAATTTGTTTTTTTTTTTTACCTTCAACCTAGTGAGATTCACCTTTATCTTTATGCATGGTTGGATGGAATATTAGAATTATCAGTGGGCCTGAGGAAGGTTTCAATGGTTGGCCCTCATATCCCTTTGTTTTTTTCTTTGGTGTGGCCCACTTGAGTTTTGGATGTGCTGACTTTCAGGCTTAAACCGAAACACGATGGCAAAATGGATGGACAGAGAGATGCCTGATTTTCAGGCTCAAACCGTAACACGATGGTCACAATGGATGGACAGAGTAGACGCCGCGTGGCCGAACAGCTTTTCTGAAGCACGTGAGGATGAAGGTGGGATGTTTTCGTCCGTCAAAACAGAACCACAACCATTGCGCACGTAGGCCAATAAGACTGTAAATCCATCCGTAACAGGGCATTCTCACATCTCCGTAGCATTCCTTTTTGGACTATTGTCCAGCAATACAAAGATTGAACGGTCCAGATCCTCTACACGTCCTGTTTGTACGGTTTGTTGATATTGTTGGTTTCCTTCAACTTCTTTCCCTTGGGAAGCGGATTGCCTGTGACATATCTGTGTGGGGCCCACAGAGATGTCCATGACAAATCCACTCCGTCCATCTGTTTTGAAAGACCACATTAGGACAGGAATGTAAAATTGTGGCAGATCTGAAACTAAAGGAGGGCCATACCACACGAAAAAGTAGGTTTCAAAGGTGGACGTTTCTGTTCCCACTGTTTCGTTAGTGTGGCCCACACGAGTTTTGGATCTGCCTGATATTTTCACGGCCATCTGTGGACCCCGCAGCCCCAGGCATCACAGGCAATCCACTTCCCTTCCCTTGACCGTATCCAGGTTTTGAAAGATGTATTTTTTTGAAGAAATGTTTAAAATTTCAGGAATTAAAAAAATAAAAATAAAAATAAATCACCATTTAGTTAACAGCCCTGCTAGAACTAATGTCAGATGAAACAGTAGACTCCTAACTCATCACATAAAATGCGTATATGCATACATGAGAGCTTGTGTTCATAAAGTGGGCCGTATCGTGACGTACCATGTCTTTTGCCCGCCTGATAACCACTGGTGTGATTTTTGGGGGCGTCTGATGAATGGCCTGGATCTCACACTTTTACAATTGACCATGTAGTGTAGGACTCTTAACCATTCTTCACAATTCCTGGTAAAATAATATTTGGTTAGTGCAATCATTTGTCTAGAATCTTCTACAGAGTAAGGAAAAAAGGGTGTCCAAATGGATCAGATCTTTCATCAGATGGAAGGCACTAAATGTAGTACCATCACTTCAGAACTAATCAAGATCAAAAACAGCATTGGACATCACACCCACAAGCCATAAAAGATCAACGGCCGTGAAAAAGATCAATGGTCAAGCAAGATCATTTTCATCCGCACCTTATCCCAATTAATTGGGGTTGGCTACATGAATCCCTAGTTAACAGCTAAAAGAAAAACTACAAGCCAGTTTCTGAAGAATCTTATCACCGTCCAATCAAGGATAAGAAGGCGAAAAGATGGTGATGCTCACATCCAATTACCGTCCAATCAAGATGAGAAATGTCCAATCGACCATATCTCATCACTATCTCATCACCTGTCAAGAGAAAATGAATGATCCTGCCTGAAACACGCATAGAGAAATATCACCACTCACAAATATCATCAGCCTCCTGATCACATAATCTTGACGAGAAGCGGGGCCCCCACATTAGACGACCTGCTAAAACATGTTTTTCAACATCATTTTGATATTTTTGCAGCATTGAAAAAGCAAGATAAAAACAAGATAAGGAACATAAGAAGTTCACAGTACAACATAGATAAAAACAGAAGAAAAAGTAAATTCTGACAAAATAATAGATGGCAAATAGCTTGTGGGGGACTTACTGATAATGACTTAAGGCTACTGGATTTCCATGTGGCACCTGTCGGCAGAGCATGCAAGTTGCAAATGTGATTCTTCTACATGGCAGATTGCGAGAGCACGGTTGTGGTCGGAGATCATGTTGGATGCTCATTTCAGTGCAATACGTGGCCATCTAATGATTGCAAAGCTGAGATTTTTCTCACCTTCTTGCACCTGAAAATTATCCATCAATCTGCATGTGATTTGTCCCAATGGACCCATCGCCTTTCAGCCACATTTGGACGCTAGCTCAAATCCAGAAGCACAAGTGCTTTATCAAATTGGGATAGACCATCATAATTGAAACTGTTACAGACTCTTTATTTTCCCACTTTACATTGAACAATCCACAACAAACTCAACCGCAAAGGCAATCATTTGGTCAGTGCCAATTTTGGAGATGGCCCATCTACAAGGTGACCTATCGGCGAGCACGTACATGGATTAGACAGCTGAGGTGGTTCTACAGTCAGCTTCTTTGTAATTGTATATTCACAGAATTATTCCTCACAAACAAATGATACCACAGACAATCAATACAACCGACGAATATCAGCAAAAAATACAGCATCCGAGAATCATAACTTTGGTAATCTCATTGGAATAATTCTCGACAAATTATCAAGGGAGTTATAAACATAAATATTAAAGAGAACTCTTCCTGATTCGAATAATAGGTAGGAAAAACAGGACATTAAAAGAAAAACATCCACTGCATGTAAAATTAGAAGCAAAACATCCACTTCATGTACATGAAACTACCCTCTTACAGTAGCATATCACTCATCATCTTTGTATGGGTATTCTTCCGGAATCTGTTTCAGAAGTTTCACTCGCAGCTCGTATGCATCATCTCCACGCAGCATATCACGAACCCAAGTGACTTCAGTCTTCATTGACACCTGAAATAAATTGTTTGGGCCTTTAAGACATGATAGTACATGCTATCAAGGGAAGGAACAGATAATCTCATGTAACATGCAAAACTATTATAATTAAGTCTAAAACAGCAAGCCTAACGTTTGTTAAATGGGTTAGACTGCTATGCTATATCACTCTGGTACGCATACGTGTTAGATACAGGTGTGGCTCTAGGTGTCAGACCTGTTTGACTCCCAGACTATGAAACTTGGATCCTTCAAAAGATTGGTGTATCCGAGTCAAATGCTTCAGTAAAACTTAAAAAGGATATGGGATACCCTTCTTTGATCCTTGAAGTCCATATCGACTTGGATTTTGAACTTGTTAAGTTATTTAGGATTTATAATGAATAGTACCAATGGGCAAAACTTCAACTTGTGATATTGTGAGGTAAGCATTTTAATATGTTTACACCTCTTGGCAGTAACCAATCCTTGCACACCTGTATACAAGAATTTCGATTCTGAGGATCCAACAAACATAATCCTGCCATACACCTTGTCGCACCGTACTCAATTAACATAGCTACCAAATCTCATGGAACGCGGGCACTGCTGCATGTTTTTTTTTATTTTAGTATTTCTTGATTATGAGGATAATTTAATATACTTTTTATTATTTTTTAAAATGTTTTACTACAGGTGAGCCGCATCAATCCCATACACATAATGTCATTACAATACAAGAACTTGGGGAATTGAAGAATGAGTATTATAGCTGCTATGTGAATTTCGCACAATTACTTAATCCACCACACAACTGGCGTACATGTCCATCAAGCTAGACCTTCCAAAACATGGGCCTGTTGTGAATGGAGCATTACCCCGCAAATCGCATTAGATCGATGAATATGATCCTAACTGTAAAATGGGTAGCCATCAAGTAGATAGTTAAAATAAATTGGTTAATGGTCCAAATTTAATGTATGAAATTAGATGATTAAGATTATCTGACTAGTGAATTTCAAGATATGCACTACTAGAGCTATACACGAGTCGAACCGAGTCGAGCTTGGCACAGCTTGGCTCAGACCACCCCAGCTCGAACTCGGCTCGGTCCTCGAGCCTGACTGGCCAGCTCAGCTCGGTTCGATCTGCAGCTTGAGCCGAGTTCGAGCCTGTGCGACATTTTCTCAAACACACATATTGCATCTTCAATCTCCCACACTTCGAATGCAAATCAGTAAGAGAATTTTGCAGGCATTTCATCAAACACTCTGCAAGCAGCATCAAGATCACGAAATGAAGGCAGTCCTACAATGTAAAGTTTTTTTGGGGGGGATTTGTTTCTTCAATCTTCCGTCAAATACCCATTTCGAGAATACCCTGATATGAGAGCAATCCAAGAAGCAACACTTTGTTGAGGCATTTCATCAAACACTCGGCGAGCAGCATCAAAATCAAAATGACCGAGTCACCGAGTCGATTCGAGTAAGGGTTCGAGCCAAGTCGATTCGACTCAAGGTTCAAGCCGAGTCGAGTCGAGCTTGGGCAAGCTCGAACTCGGCTTGAAATTTTTTCGAGCTCCAAAAACCAGCTCGACTCGGTCCGAATCCAATTTAGAGCCGAGGCAAGTCAAGCTTTTCCGAGTTGAGTCGAGCGAGCAGATCGAGCCAACTCAACTCGTGTACAGCTCTATGTTCTACCCATGATGAAGCACAAATTTGAATAGTGTCGATTGACTTATACAAATGCCACATAGACGGTGGATGAGTCATCACCATTCAAGTAATGACGGAAAGTGCACGTAGTGGTCTACCACTTGTTAGATGGGCAACACAAAAGGTCTCATAACCTTCATTTTCAAAACATCAACTCAAACAAGAACACCTAATAAGTCCATTAACATGGATTGAAAGATTAAGATATAGACCACCATGGAACAGAAGCATATTGTCCGTGGTTCATGAGATGTCTAACTGATCTTCAAGACCATTATATCCATAAAATGAACCAGGGAAGAGAAAACAAGCACTCCATGACTTTTCCACTCATAGAACATGTTCACAGGAAAATCTGAATAAGAAAAAAATTAAAAAAACAGATCTAAGGGCCTGTTTGCTTTTCTGTAATTGCCTGTAAATACAGGTACAAGACTAATTATTATTTATACCTGTAATTGCAGCCCAGCCACCTCCACATGACGTGACAGCTATGCATGTTTGGAAGCCTTTGACGATAAAACCAAGGAAAGGAAACACAGTTCCTGTAAAATCTGTGGAGCCCACCGTTACGTATGTGTCTAATCCACGCCAAACATCCATTTTACCTGCTTATTTTAGGGCATGAGCCCAAAAATGAGGCTGATCCAAAGCGCAAGTGGACCACACCACAGGAAACAAGGGGCATTTGAACGCCTACCATTCTTAGGGGCTGTTAGAGAAGAATTTATTTCTTTCTTATGTTTGATTATGTTAGCCCTTGTTCCGAGCTGAGCCTCGTTAGGATGCCCCAACTGGAAGGGGAGTGTTAAAAGGTTAATAGTTGAATAAGGCCCATTGGGATCAAGTCCATGTAATAAGACCCATAGGCCTCATTCTCGTTTTTACTATTATAAATAAGAGTAGAGGGATGGGGTTTCAATAGACCCTAAGCATCTCACGTTCTTGCTATCTATCTCTCTCATTGTTTCTCTCTTCCATCCTTCTTCTTGTTCTTTCTTCTTCTTCTCATTGCAGCTTCTCATAGGCCCTTAAGATTAGCACAATGTAGCCGTTTAACATGGTATCAAAGCCTAAGTGCTCCTAAGGTTTCTTGTTCTATGGTTTCTTCTCCTTCCTCCTCATTTTCTTCTTCTTCTAGGTTTCTTCTTCTTTTCCCTTCATTTTTTTCTTGTTCTTCTTCAATTCTTTTTTTGAAGATTTTTCTGAAGGGCTTGATGATTTTTATGTTGCCTTGACTAGGGTTTGCTAAATTTTTCCTGCTCAAGCAGATTTTTGTATTGCATTGAGTAGGGTTTGCTAGATTTTTTCTGTTGAAGCTTATTTTTGTATTGTATTGGCTAGGTTTAGCTGTTTTTTTCTATTAGACATATTTTTGGGTATTTTTTGTATTTCCCTTCCTAATCCTCAGTGGTTTCCCTCTTTCCTTCTTTATTCGTTTTCTTCTTCCTTCTTTCCTTCTTTTTCCTCTTCTTCTTCTTCCTCTTGAGTCTTAACTCTCTTTTTTTTAAGATGACGAAATTTATTTATAGAAACAAAGCCAAGAGGCCGGCAATACACAGTTATATACAACAACTATACACAGTAACAAAAGGAAGCAAAACACGAGAAAACCAACACCAAAGGCCTCATGCCATTAAAAGAAAACAGAAATTACAAAATATCCCAAGATGAGCGAGCAAGGGAGCAATCTTTCATCACGGGCTAGGAGGTTGCCCATTCAATAACATAGTGTTTTGCCTTAGAAAAGACCTCCAAAGCAGTTCCAGATAAGTTGTTAAAACACCAGTTGTTCCTTTCTTGCCATATTGCCCAAAATCCCGCAGGCAAAACTAGCCACCAAACACACTTTCTGATCTTGCCAGTGCCACCGTCGTGCCATGCCCTCAGTAGATCAAGTAGGGATTTGACATCACCCAAGGAAATCCAAACAATGACAAGAAATTGTCCCAAATCCCCCGCACGAATTGACAATGCATAAATATGTGATCAATCGATTCATTGTCCTTCCAACATAGGGGCCAAGCGTTGACTAGGAGAAGACCTCACTTACAGAGGTTATCGATTTATGAGTTTTATTCTTCTAATTTTTTTCAACAAGTGGTGTTTCCCTTCCTTCCCTTCCTAATCTTTCTTGCCTCTTTTCTTTTCTCTTTCCCTATTTCCTTCCCTACACAACAACAGCTTCTTATTAATCATTTTCCCTTCATTCTTCTTTTTCATTCTTTCTTTGTTTTGCAAGTCGTGAAGCCTTTTCCTCACTGACCTGTTGTGAATCGTGGGAGGGGGTGGCTTACAGCTGAATTTTTTAGGGTTTTAAATTGTGTTGCTGGATTTGAAGCCCTTTTGTTGATTGGCTGAAGTTTTTGGTGATCTGGTTCATGTGTTGTTGGATTTGAAGCCTCTTTAATGTATGGTTGAAGCCCTTGTTAATTTTCTGTTGTCTAGATGGAGGCATTTGACCGGATTGTCTCTTGTTGTGTAACATGTGCTCGCCTCTTCTCCACCTCCTCCTTCGACGACTTAGCAGTTTCTTTGACTCGAGCTTTCCTTGCCAAGATGTGTGATGTAACCAGTATTTATTTAGGGCAGTTGGCCCAACTCTTTTATTTATCAGGTAGCCAGCCCAGACCCATTTATGCACCATACAGTTGGTTTGGGCTTGTTTGGATTGGGTGATTGTCCCAGCCTTGGCTCAGACTTGTAATTATATTGGGCTTGTTTACTCTAAGCAGTTGGCTCATAATCATTGTTTATATTGGACAGTTGATCCATTCTTATTTGTTTCAGATAGTTGTCCGGACTTATGATTGTGTTGAGCAGTTGGTTGAGTTGGATGGTTGATCCGGACTCGTTGTTTATATTAGATAGTTGGTCCATTATTATTTGTTCCGGATAGTTGTTTGGACTTATGATTGTGTTTGGGCAGTTGGCCCAGCCTTGACTAAGTTGGATGGTTGATTAAGTGCCAGATGGTTATTTCAGTGGCTCACGTCACTGAAGTTACAGAAGTGCATGTTTGCCTGAAGTCATTAGTGGTCCCATCACCTCCACTTCTCATCCACTCGCTCACCTCTCATCACAGCCAGCACTACTTATATCCATAGTCGCACTACTTTTTTATTTTCTGCTTGCATAAAATATTTCATATGCCTCTCCAAGTTCAAGTTCCTCATTTCAGAACACCTCGAGTTTGAGGAGGGTGTTAGAGAAGAATTTCTTAGGTTTGAATATGTTAGAGAAGAATCTCTCTCTCTCTCTCTCCTCTCTCTCTCTCCCCTCATTGTGGCTTCTCATGGGCCATTTAATAAGGGCCACAAAAGCTTTGGATCAAGCTGTTATTTGTGTTTTCCCTTCATCCATGTTTCTGTGACCTTAAGAACAAATTGGATGACAAACACATCCCTATGGATCCTAGGCTCATTTCAGCTTTCAACAGTAGACGTCATAATCCCTCCTGTTTCCTGTGGTGTAGTCCATTTGAACTTCTAATCTGCCTCATTTTTTGGCTCATGCCCTCAAATGGGCTGGTAAAATGGGTGGACAGTGTGGATTAGACACATACATCACGGTGGGCCCCACAGGTTTAATCGGATGCAATCCCTGCCCGATTACATGCATGCAATCATGGGTTTCGAGGGGTAGTTACAAAGGCTACTTCCCTCTTTCAAACGTTGGTGAGAGTTAATCATTACTTATTTACAATGTATTTACAGCATAAAAAGAAAAACAAACATGCCTTAAAGGAACCTTGGTTCTTCCTATCTTTTTTTCTTCTTCTTCTTCTTCTTTCATTGTTCATAATCATATAATAAAATTCTTGTGGTTCATATTGAAATTTTAGGAATCTGGGATAAGTTACAAATTTTGGTTATGTTATAGAGTTCTAGGAAGTTTCCAAGTATGATTGTATGAGTTGATTTTGCAGAATGATGTACAATTTGTTCCAAATTAGGAAAAAAATAGTTACATTCCACTAGAGTTTAGGCTCCGAATTTTGTGTGGAGCAAATTTGGGAATGAGAGAGTATTTGTACATGGCAATTTGAAGCAAGTATGAGATAGAGACAATGTGTTTAAGAATGCAAGGGTAATTGTGCATGGACAGTAGAGAATTACTTTCAGATTTTCACAGTTTATATTTGAGGTTTTTGCAAATGCCGACCTAAATAATAGGGTATTTGCAAATACCCACATGGGAATAATAAGTTTGCAAATAACCATATCAATAATTTTTGGTTATTGCCAACCTACATTCAGTTAGTTTTTTCTGACAATTGGTAATTTCCATGGCATATTTAAAAATAAAATAAAAAATTTGACACAAATACCCCACATTAATTCCTCCCTCTACAAACTCTTTAAAAAAAAAACTAAAAACCAAAAAACCCTAAGAACCCCAAAAAAAAAAAAATTCTAAAGCTTGATTTGATCTCTCCATCTCTCTCAATCTCCATCCTCCATCTCCTTCCTCCTCCCTCCTCCCAATCATCCATCTCCCTCCCTCTTTCTCATTCACAAAGAATGAAAAAGAACACAGAAGAATGTGACAGAAAAAAAGAGTACGAGGAGAAAAGGAAGAAAGGTTTCAGGAAAGTGATTTTTTCCCCTTTTTTTTATGTTTTTTCTCTCTCACTAGATCAATGAAAGGTGGAGAAGTTATTTTCAGAACTTGTTAAATTGCAATCACTTTGAGAGCATAGAGATAGAAGGAACTATAAATTCAAATAACATCATAGTCCATAGATACGGTTGTGGGATTAGGATAACTTGAGTGAAAGAAGCTTTGAGAAATATGAAAACAGGAAAGGCCCTCGGACCAAATGGTATACTAATAGGGGTTTGGAAGTGTATTGAGACGAGATTGTAAAAATTGTTCAACAAGATTGTAAGATCCAAGAGAATGCCAGGCGAATGGAGTAAAAGTACCTGGTACCTATAACTATAAGAATAAAGAGACATAAAGCTGCATTAACTATCGTGGGATTAAAATTATTAGCCATACTATGAAACTTTGGGAAAAAATGATTGAGCAAAGACTAGAGCATGAGACAAATGTATTGAATCAATTTAGTTTCATGCGCCAGGGAGGTCTACCATTGAAATTATTTTCCTACTTAGACAATTGATGGAGAAATATAAGCATAGGAGGAAGGAACTCTACATGGTCTTTATTAGCTTAGAGAAAGCTTATGATAGGGTCTCCAGAGATCTAATCTAGTGGGTGTTGGGAGATAAAGGAATTTCAAGAGGATATATTGACATGATTAAAGATATGTATGAAGAGCAATAACAAATGTGAGGACCCCTAGTGGAGAGGCAAGTGAGTTCTAAGTTATTGTAGGCTTGCACCAAGGGTTGGCATTGAGGCCATACCTTTAGCATTGATTATGGACGAGTTAACAATGCATTTTCAGGTGTGTGTTGTTAGCATATGACATAGTTTTAATCGACAAGATGAGGGAGGGTGTAACCACAAATCTAGGTTTACAAAGAGGTTTTTCTTTTTCTTTTTTGAAAATTAATGCAATTTAATTAGAAGGCACGGGTGCAGAAACTACAAAAACCCGAAGAGGGCTACAAGAAACAATCTATAAGGATATTCAAGCAACCCACCCATTCAAGAACATCTGCCTTAGCTCGATCGAACAAACTCGAGACCGACCCGCTCTTATCCCTGAAATACCGATTATTTCTCCCACCCCGAATTTCCAAAATCCTCACCAACAAGGAGAGAAACCATAAAATCCTTCTATTCTTCCCAGTGTCGCCACGGTGCCATGAAAGCAACATCTCTTCAATCGATCAGGGCATCACCCATGGAATCATGAAAACCCCCAAAATCCTCTCCTATAACGACCTAGCAAACGGGCAATATATAAACAAGTGATTTACCCATTCCGCCTTGTTAAGACATATGGAGCACATGTTGAAGATGATCATAGACCGGTTTTGAAGATTATCAATGGTGTGCACTCTTTTTTTGCTCACCAAGCGAATGTCACGATCTTGTGAGCGGATCCACATCTCCACACAAAAAAATCATCGGATCTGCACCCGAATCCACCCCCTCTCTAATGAGAAGCTTGTAAAACCGAAATAAAAATAGCTCGACTTTTCCAATTTCCACACCATGGCATCCTTCATCCCAGGCACGAGGCTAAAATCTTGAATCCTGGCAGAGAACCTCCCAAACTCTTCCATATTCTTTTCAGAAAAGTTTCTTCTAATAAGTGAAGGAGACCACACCAACTTTTCTCTCAAAGGTTTCTTCTACATGAAGGAGACCACACCAGCTTTTCTCTCGCCCTCAAGAAACATTGAGCAATGGTAAGATTACCATCCGTAGCCACGCTAGCCATCCTAGGAAAATCATCTCAAAGAGAACCTTCCCCTAGCCATATATTATCCCATAATCAAATTCTCTCTCCATCCCCGACTAGAAATCTAACTCTGATCTTGAATTTAGCCTCCACACTTTTGATTGCCTTCCAAACCCTAGATGCCCTATACAAAGAGGACCCCTTAACCCACCATCCTCCCTTCATTACCCCATATTTTCACACCACCACTTCCTTCCAAAGACTTTCCTCCTCCATTCCAAACTGTCGCAACCATTTTACCAAAAGAGCTTCATTAACCGCTTCCAGCCTTCTTACTCAAGCGTCACCTTCCCAAATCAGCATACAAACCTCCTCCCACCTTAACAAATGGAACTTACGGAAATCCATTGATCCCTGCCACAAAAAATAAAGAAATTTCGCCTTAACTTTTTCCAAGCGATCCAATATCAACTTTGGGCAATTAAACATTAGCATGAAATGGATCGACAAGTTAGATATGATAGCCTTGATGAGAGTTAATCTTCCCCCAAATGACAAAATGCCCACTACTCTTCCACCTTGACAGTTTTCTTTCCATTCTTTCGACAACCCTATTTCAAAGGTACTTCAGCTGCTTACCAACCCATAGCAGCAATCCAAGGTATGTAGATGGGAAAGTGTTTACCCCACAACCGAAGATCCCAGCCAACTTTCCCACGTAGTATAAACACTAACATTTCATTTTTTGAGATATTGAACCTCAACCTCGACACAATTTTGAACAATCACACTATCTTTCCTTAAGATATCCACCATGCCCACCTCTACAACACAAAAGATTAAAGTGTCATTGGCAAACAATAAATGGGAACCAACTTCTTGCCCTCTCTCTAACATCTTGCTAAAGGCTTCCACTGCCACCAAGAAGAGAAATGGGGATAGGCCATTCCCTTGGCTAAGGCCCCTTACGGCCTTAAAGAAACCTTTCGATGGGGACCAGAGGACCTACTCAAGTATACTAGAGACAGACAACCACCAACATCAGCGCGGCTTTCTTTGTGGATAGGAAATGAGTTCAAGATAGAGCCGCCGGGCCATTTTAAAATCCCACATGCATTGGACATGCACCATGAAGACCCCACTTTGAGATGATGCATGTGGGCTGCTTAAGAGACCATTTTAGTCATAGGATTTTTATTTTGTATCAATCCGACCGTTGGATCTTGTCAATCAGGCTATCAGGCCACCAAATCTTCCAAATCTGGGACCCTTGGACTCTGATCTTGCTTACTTTATGTTTTTTGTTATTTTTAGGATTTATTTGATGGTTGAGATTGATAATAAGTGTTTTAGTTTTCTTATTTTGGATGATGGGTCATCTCACTTAAGTGAGCGGCATAGTTGTAATTATTCTGAATTTTTAATTATAAAAGCACGGGGGGGTTGGGTGGATGTCCAACCTAGTGGAGTTACTGAGAGAGAGAGAGAGAGAGAGAGGCTCTCTTGAGTGAAGGAATTTTCCTCCTTGTGTTTTAGGGTTTGTGAGAAACCCTCCCTTCCAATTGAATTGTGGAAGGATAGAAGCTTGTTTAGTGGTGGATTCCCCAAAGTGCATCCTTCCCATTTTTCTTCTTCAAAAGGTATTCTTCTTTTCTTGTCTTTCTCATTCTCCTTCCATTACAACCTTCTAAACCCATCAAAATCCTAATCAATCCTCTCTCTTTCTTCCCCTTTACCTAGCCATGGGTGGACTCGCACATGCACACGCACACATGCACGTGCATCCGTACGGGCAACCACGTGCGAGCCCCCGTTTAGGGTTTTTCCCTCTTTGATTTTCCTCCAAAACTCCATAAACCCTAGATCCCTTGAATCCCTAAAAACCTCATTCCTAAATCTCCATCCATGAATACAAAACCCTAATGAAAATCTGGATTTTTTTCGTGAAACTTTCCCCAAACCAAAATTTTGCTTGCCTCATTGTCTATCCACATGGTTGTTGCACTACTCACGCTATATTGGAAGTTCCTACTTCCAAGTATGCCACTCTTGAATTATTTTATATTTTCGTGCACCGCGTATGTGATAACCTAGGATCTTTGTGTTATAAATCTGAATTTCTGAATCTATTATATGGATATGCTTGATTTACATGTTGATTACTGAAATTAATGTGTAATTGATCTCTCATCTTGCATCCTAGGATAGTTTCCATCATCATACATCACCTTTTAGGGCACCACTAACCAGGACAGAGAACCTTGCAGAACGCACACAAACATGCACCCATCATATCCATCTCAACCCACACCCAACCTTGTCCGACATGTAGTCCAAAAAGCCCCATCCTACATGATCATAACCTATTTCAATATCGAACTTACAAACAATCCCCTCCGCCCCTGACCTATGACGAGTGTCGATACACTCATCCGCCACAAGCGCACAATCCATGATCTGCCTCCTCTCTATAAATGCATTTTGATTCCTAAGAATGACCTTAGAGAGCACCACCCAAGACTTAGTCACAAGAATCTTAGCTAATGTTTTATATGGACTTTCAATTAGACATACCCCGAAATCCTTTGGGCTCTTTTCACCTTCCTTCTTTGGAATGATCGCGATGAAATCAATAGGAAACCCATTTGGATCCAAGGCTATATAGAGAGGAGCTTTAGAATCTAAAGGATTCAAAATTACTCGAACTAAAACAAAGTATATAGAGTGCAATATTAGTAACTATAGGAGTGGGAACAGGGAATTAGTAAAGATAGTTTATCCTAAAATGACCACCTTCGATTTCCCGGGTCAATAATTCATGAGTCGAGGAGCTTTAGAATCTAACGGATTTAAATTTACTCTAACTAAAACAAAGTATATGGAGTGCAATGTTAGTAACTATAGGAGTGGGAACGGGGAATTAGTAAAGATAGTTTATCCTAAAATGACCACCTTTGATTTCTTGGGTTGATAATTCGTGATTCAAGAGATTGATACATATGTTTGTTTTTTTCAATGGATGACAATTTATTAATAGACATGAAAACCAGAAAATAATACAAAGAAAACGAAAGAGACTAAAGCGCAGACCAATCTAGGCTAGACAAACTACACCCACAAAGTTTTGCATTCACTGCAGCCCAGCCTATAACCAAAGATCTAGCTTTAGAGAAGACTCCCTTAGCACTCCCTGAGCCGTCTCTAAAACATCCATTGTTTCTTTCACCCCAAATGGACCATAAACCGGCAAGGAGAGAGCCTCCAAACCGCCCACCCACTAACCCAATGCCTCCTACACACCACTAGCAAAAGAACTCATCAATTGAATTAGGCATAACCCGATCTACCCCAAAAGAAACAAGGAATCTATCCCACACTTCCTTAAGGGCATTGCAGGAAAAGATGAAGAACCGACTCCTCATTTCTTAAGCATAGGAGGCAAGAGTTGACAAGAATTAAACCCCTCTTCCGCAAATTATCTATGTCAAGATCCTCTCCCAACTGACCAACCAAGCAAAAGCCACCACTTAAGAAGAAGCCCCATAGGACAATAGAACCACGAAGTGAACTCTCTTGGTGCCAACCCAACCCTTGGAAGCGAATAAAAAAACACTTTCACAGAAAACCATTTGGAGCTGCTATCTTTCCACTGCACATCTGCATCCTCCGAAGTAACTATCCCGGCTAAGAGATTCAACATAGAGAGAAATTCATCAACTTCAATCTTTGATAGATTTCTACGAAAAGAAGGTAACCAAACCCCTTGCAACCCTTGAAACATAAAACACCTATCAACTATGATATCCAAGTCCACAACCAACGTGCCAAATTAGGGAACTGATCTTGCAACCTACGATCACCCAACCACGAGTCTTTCCAAAATCGAACAGTCGAACCGTTCCCAACCCCAAAGAAAACTCTCTTACAAATGGCCCCTTTCATTTTCATAATAGCTTTCCAAACCCCTGATACTTTATCTAATGAAGAATTCTTAGGCTACCAACATAATGCAAGGGCATTTTCACATCAGGCTCGAGTGGGGTTGCTTGTGAGATGCAAGGGCACACTCGGGGTGGGAGGCCCGTGTGAGGCGGGTAGCTAGTGTGAGGCGGGCCCCACCTGTGTGAGGCGGGTGGCTCGTGTGAGGCGGTACCCATGTGATTTGGGGCCCACGAGGGGGGTTCAGCCGATGTCCTAAAACATGCGATGTGGGGCCTAGGCTATGAGATAAAAGGATTAATTCGCCATGCTCCAACAGTTCGAGCATTTAGAGCAAGTGGTTAATTGTCTTGCATCAAATTGGTATCAGAGCGGGAGGTCTCGTATTCGAGACTCCTCACCGGGGGTGATTAATGCAGGGGCATTTTCACACCGGGCTCGAGTGGGGTTGCCTGTGGATGCAGGGGCACACTCGGGGTAGGCGGCCCGTGTGAGGCGGGCCCCACCCATGTGAGGTGCCCATGAGGGGGGTTCGGCAGAGGTCCTAACCCATGCGACGTGGGGCCTGGGCTATGAGATAAAGGGATTAATTCGCCATGCTTTAACAGTTCGAGCTTTTAGAGCAAGTGGTTAATTGTCCTACATCACAACCTTCCCTATCAACCCCGTATTTCCTAACAATCACCTCTTTTTAGAAACTGCCGTTTTCGAAAGCAAATCTCCAAATCCATTTTCCCAAGAGGGCTAAATTCATAGAATCCAGGCTTCTCAAACCTAGTCCACCAACTTCCTTTGGTGTACAGACATCCTCCCACTTCATAAGATGAAACTTTCTTTTCTCCACTCCCCGCCAAAGAAAATCTCTTCTAAGCTTCTCCAATTTGTTCAATGTGCTCTTTGGAGACAGATATTGCCCATAGAATTCAAGCGAGATGGAAGAAATGGAGATGTGCCATTGGAGTTTTATGTGATCGTCATGTACCGCTCAAACTGAAAGGGAAATTTTATAGGATTGCATAAGACCAACCATGCTTTACGGGGCAAAATGTTGGACAGTTAAGGGACAACATGTCTAGGGATGAGTGGAGATAAAATGAGAATGTTGAGATGGATGAGTGACAAGACAAGTTAGGATAGAATTAGAAATGAACGCATTCAAGGGAATTTAGGAGTAGCACCAAAAGATAACAAGATGAGGGAAAGTAGACTTAGACGGTTTAGTCATGTGCAACAGAGACCAAGAACTGCACTAGTCTGGAGTGAGTTGGTACAAGTTAAAGACTCTAAGGGGAAAGGGGGGAGGCCCAAAAGGACATGGGTGGAGGTAGTAAGTAAAGACTTGAAGACCTATGGTCTAACTGAAGTTATGGCCCCTGATAGTGGAATGGGGGAGAATGATTCATGTAGCCAACAACAATTAGTTAGGATAAGGCTTAGATGATGAATGATGATGATGAAGTTTTTCTCTCCCTCTAGATTTGGGGTACGTGCAATCCCACAGTCAATCCCATAGAATCATCCATTCTAAAAATGATGGGAACATCATGCGCACACGCGCATGCACAACACCACCCCTACGCACGTATGTACGCAGAAGGAGGGCCCCGCCATCAATCTGGCTCAATGACGACATCCAGGAAGGGCCCCCTAACTAGAAGACGAAGTTTTGGTTCAAAAGGGTGGGCCCGATAGTCAAGAAAAACCCATCATGGGATCTCATGATCGTGGCCACTCGTCGGATTGATTTCATATTTTAGGTTTTGCTTATTGTTATTATTTAGAACATCGTGAACGCTTTAGATTTCTTTGTTTGATTTTTATTTTAGTTTACTTCATCGCCAAGTAATAGGTTGCGCACCGAGTTTTTGAGGTATAAGGTTTTCCCTATAAATAGGCACCCCTTGTAGTTCTTTTCATTCATTCAAGCTTAATAAAAAAATTCTTGCTTTATTTTTCTGCTCTCTTCATGAGTTGTGGAAGAATTCAAAAGTGGGTGCGAAGCCCTCCCTTTTCGAATGGCTAACTACGTGGTGTGAAGCCACATCTATCCCCATCCGTCCCTACCCTCTCCCATCCATATACCTCATCTTTTATCATCATTATTGCTTTGAAATTCCAAGCCTTTGCAGTTATTCATCCCCTTACAGCCAGTTTCCATAATCTGAACCTGTAGGAGGGCTGAAACTTCGGCGAAGCACTACGCCTCGACCTTACGTCGGATCGTCGTCAAAGTTAGAGGGATTGGAGGTCTCCCCCAGCCGACCAAGGCCTAGGTGTCACTTTGGGGAGGCGAGCTTCCATCACAGCCTACCCGCGCACGTGCGTCAGCTCCGGGTCACCATCTGCACACAAGAGCTTTCTCCGGGTCAGATTTTCCTCTTTTCATTCCTATGTCCTAAATCCTAACCTTAGTTTGCATTAGCCCTAATTTATTTGCCCCTTTTTTTCACCCTAAGGTTCCTTGAATTGAAATTGGGGAATCCCTTGGATTAGGGACTGATTCTTATGCATGTGTGGTTGATTTCTATTTCCCTTTGACATCGTTTGCCTTATAATTTTTATTGGTCCAGCCCTAGCCTGTGTCGGCCTGGAGCCGCATAGATTCCCCTTTCATTGAATGTTTGGACTATCATGTGGGATGTGGAATTTGTGTAATTGTTTCTGAATTGGTATGATCTAAAGCCTAAATTCTTGCACATCATACTTGAATTTCATGTCCTGCATCAAAAAACCTCGATTTTATCCATCCAAGTTGGAATCATCATCAACGGTCAATGATCTAGTCATCCAGGCTACTAATTTGTTGGGCCTCAAGAAGGATGAACCATAAACCAAAACCTCCAAGATTGGAGAATCCTAGCCATCTCTGTTTTGGTTTTTCTCAGTAGAATGAGGATCAATGCAATTATTCTTTTTTAATTGCTAAAGGCCACAAATTTAAGGGCCATGCCCCTACAATGAAGGAGAGTTTTATGGTATGTTTCATTAGGCATTTTTGTTATTTTCTAACTATTGCTAACGGAAGTCATCATAAACTAATCGATTACGGCAAATAAATGTGGTTATTTGCAAATACCTTTTTTATGTGGGAATATCCAAAGACTTTTTTTAATGGTATTGATGTAAGCCTACGGCCCGCTGAAGGGCCTAGCATGTGATGATCTTGAGTTGTTTGTGCCAAGATTTAGGGCTTAAATGTCCAAGATCACATTTACCTTCTTTCTTTTTTTTTTTAGGGGGGGGGGGGGGGGGGGGGGGGGGGGGGGGGTTGAAGATTTTGTAATTATTTAGTAGATTATTTTTCCTATTTTAGGCCAAATCTTTGCTTATGAGATTTTTATTATCTTTAAATTATAGATTAATTTGCAATCAATCTAATAGTTGGGGAGATTTTAATTAAAAAATTTACCAGGATTTTTTGTAGGGTCTATAAAAGGGGTGAAGGTAGGAGGTGGGCATACTATATTTTTTCTGAGTTTGTGAGCTTTCTTTAGCATTTGTAAGAGAAGAAGTTTGATATTAATAAAGTTATTTCTCCCTCTCTACTTAAATATTCTTGTGAGTGTACCTTTGTCCATTTATTTACGATTCAAGTGTCGAGATCTCATTGACTCAATAACTGCAAGAAGGTGATGGATGTGGATATTCCGAAGGATGGGAAACTAAAGACTCCAAGGGGTTTCGCATTTGTGAGGATGGCATTACAGGGGTTGGATCGGGCCATTGCGGCATACAATGGGAAAGTCTATAAGGGAAGAAAGCTCTTGGTGCAGAGAGCTCATTATAAACCAGAAGCCGCCAACAACTCTATATTTGCGAAGGGTGCAGGGAATGGAAGAGGGGTTGGGGTAAGGAGTAAAAGGGGAGGAAGACGATGAACAGGAGAAAGAAGTGTTTTGCAAGGAGTTGTGATGGGGACATCACAGGACCTACTCGGATGTACCAGAGATGGAGACGACCACCCACATCAGCGCAACTTTATTTGTGGATGGAAGATGAGTTCCAGATGGGGCCCGCCGAGCCATTTTGAAGAACCTACATGCATTGGACGTGCATAAGGAAGACCTCACTTTGGGACGATGTGTGTGGGCTACTTAGGAGATCATTTTAATTATAGGATTTCTATTTCGTGTCGATCCGACTGTTGGATCTTGTCGATCAGGCAATCAGGCCACCAGATCTTTTAGATCTGTGCCCCTTGGACTCTGATCTTGTTTTCTTTATGTTTTTTGTTATTTTTAGGAGTTACTTGATGGTTGAGATTGATAATAAATGTTTAAGTTTTCTTATTTTGGATGATGGGTCACTTCACTTAAGTGAGTGCATAGTTGTAATTATGCTGAATTTTTAATTCCGAATTTTTAATAATAAAAGCACAAGGGGGTGGAAATCCAACCCTATTGGATTTTGTGATATAATAAAAAATAAAAAATAAAAATAAAAAAGAGAGAGAGAGAAAGAGAGCTCTTGCTTTCTTCTTCGCTCTTCATTCAATTTGAAGATACTTCCATGCGATTTGGAAAGAAAATTGGTGCGAGGCTAATCATCATCAACGGAGGTGCGAGGTCTCCATCTATCCCCACACAATCTTCTCTTTTCTCTCCCATCCAGGTGTTTTCTTCAGGTTCTTCTTTCTCCCCATCCCAAATCTTCGTCTTCTCCTAAACCCACCATACTCATCCACAATCCAAACCCTAATCGACCTAAACTCATCCTCCCACGCATGCGACCGCACAGCCACATGTGTGAATCATACCTGCCCATTTTGGTTTCCCACCATCATTATATTAAAACCCCTTTCTTCTATCCCCGAAACCCTAACCCTAAACCCAAAATCCCTAACTTTCCTAGATTTTCCCTACTTTTTTTATAAATAAAAAAAACCCTAATTCCAATTTTCTCAATTCCCATGAACCCTAATTCTTCAAATTTCAAATTTTCTCCTTCCTAACCTTAATCATAAAACTTACGAATCTATCCCTTGAGTGTGGAACGTGTCTATGCTAAATTGGAAGTTATATCCTTCCATCGAGCCTAGTTAATTGATTTAAGTGATTTCTTAACATGCGGGCATGTGATTTAGGCTAAATCAGATTTTATTTCCTATTGTTTACTCTTAATTACTTGATGGATTAGCATCTTTTGTTAATTGAATTACTTTATGGACTCTTTCTTAGCCTCCTTGTTGCATGCTAGCATTAAATCATGTGTCCTGCATCAAGTTGAGCCTGAGGAAAGTTAAATCCTACAAAGATGCAATTTAAGGAAAGTGGAGGGAATGGCTTAGAAAGGCAAGGGGATGAGGGAGAACAGAAGGGAGGATAAGAGGGAAAGAGAAGGGAAGAGAAATCATCAAGGGGAAGTGAATGGGTGTGGGTGGAGAAAGGAGGAGGTTCGGAGGTTCGGATACACTCAGGGGTGGTGAGGAACTCATGGAACAAGTTGCAGTGGAGTCAGGTAGCAACAATGAGGCCTGAAGCCTTGACAGCTGAAGTGGAAGTGTGGATGGCATCCTCTTACAGTGTGGAGGATGATTGCATACTGAAGTTATCAAGTGATTTGAAGGTATGGATTTCACTACGACCAAATGAGAATCCGGACAAAGTTCTTACTGGAGCAATGTTCAACAAGGGCCCAATGGAATCTCTGAGTCAATGGTCCAACCAGCCCATCTTCAGCTCGAAGGCGTTTTTGGGTACAACTATGGAGTATGCCGCTAGAATTGTGGTTTGTCAAAGCATTCACAAATCACAATGGTGGGAGCCTATATCAACGATAGCTCCTGGTTCGACATGTGTCTTCGCCAAGGTTGAGGCAAGAAATAGTAGTGGCAGATGCCACATCAAGCGGCAGGCGGAACGAGGGACATGAGTCCCTAATGTTGGACTAAGAGGAGAGGTAGGTCCCTCTCTCATTGACGTGTGTTCGGTAAGGATGTCGGATGATGACTTGGGTGTCAACCAATGGGAGGCTCGAGGACAGAGAATAGGAAAAGCAAAGTCCTTACAAAACAGAGAACTGGAGAAGCAGAGTTGTTGAGGCAAGATAATCCTCGAACAGTGTCACCGGCTCATGCAAATGCTCTTCCTATAATGGTTAACAGCTCTTTGCCTATGCCACTGGAGATGGTGTTCATGTCAGATCCCGGGCAACAGAAGAGGAAGGATTGGGTCAATGAGACTCCTAACCCGATGTTGGTGGCATTGGACATTTCTCCTGTCCAAGAAGAAAGAGGCGAGGTTATGACCCTAAATGAAAGTCATGACTCATTGGTGCTTAGGGTGGGGTATGCAGAGATTCAGAAGTTGAAGAACAAGAGATGAGATGGATAAAAGAGGCGATCTATTTGGTAGAGAGAGGTAAACATCACCATCAGCAACAAGGATGAGGATTACGTGGCTCTGTTCAAATTTGTAGAGCAGCAAGGGAATCAGAAGGCTTAGGGGATAACTCATCTGTTTCCGAAAGGAAGAAGGGAGCTTGCAAGGTTAATATCGTCCATCAATTGCAACGTTGGGGCCTCATCCAGAATGGAAGAAAGGGATGGTTAGTGTAAAGTGTCTTAAATGAAGATATTAACAAGGAATGTTAGGGGTTGGGGTGTCAAGAGAAGAGAGTGCAAATTAAAGACTTTTGCAAACGTACAAAAGTTCAATTGGTGGCATTATATGAGACGAAAACACAGGCGATAGACCAAATGATGCTTGACTCTGTGTAGGGTGTCAAAGAGAAAGAATGGGTGGTATTAGATGTTGATGGCACAACAAGGGGGCAAGTAGTGATGTGGGACTCAAAATGTTTGGGAAATGGAAGATTCATGACGCGTCAAGTTTTCTATTTCTATTTTGTTGAAAGGTTCTTCACAGTGTGTGAGATGGGTGTTTACGTATGTTGATGGTCGAAATTTGGCAACGGAAAAGGTCAGTGTTCTGGGAGGAGCTAGACACAGTTAGGAACATATGGCATGCAGTGTAGGTGGTGAGGGGTGATTTCAACATAATGAGATTCACTTACAAGAGATTGAATGGGGTGTTTCAAGCTGGATAAACAAAAATGAAATGGAAGACATACCAATGGGTAACATAAAGTTCACATGGAGCAATGGACGAAAAAGACCAATAAGGTCAAAGCTTGACAGATTTTTAGTACAATCTGATTGGGTGGACATGGATTCTCTTGCGAAGCAAAGAGGATTAACAAAGCCAATGTCTGATCATTGGATGAGAAAAATTGGGGCCGAACGCCTTTTAGATTCGAGTTTATGTGGTTGAAAATTACCGGGTTTTTGGATCTAGTAAAGGAATGGTGAGCTCTTTCCAAGTCATGGGACAAGCCGAATTCATACTACAAATGAAGACTACACTACTTAAAAGAATAATTACTAAGTGGAAAAAGGAAGTGTTGGAGAATAGGGAGGCGAAAACCAAAACCACACTACATAATATACAAGCTCTGGACATGAAGAAAGAGAGTGGTGTTTTAACAGCTGAAGAGAGGGCAACAAGGTTCAAACTTTCACGGGATAATATGAGTAGGCTTACTGAAGAAAAAAATAAAATGGCAACAAAGGTCACATATCACATGGTTAAAGGAAGGAGATATAAACACCAAATTCTTCCATAACATTGCTAATGTACATGCCAGGAACAATGGAATTCATAACATGAAGGTGGAAAGAAGAAGAGTTGAGGGCAAAACAAGTTTGCAACGATATTATGCATTTCTATGAAGATCTACTGAAGGATGAGGGATGATCAAGGCCTAGATTGGACCATTTGTCATTCAAACAATTGTCACCTATGGAAGCAGAAAAACTTGAGAAGCTGATTTTGAAGGAAGAGATCAAGGCAATGGTGGAGTCATTTGGAGTGACAAAGCCCCAAGACCGGATGGTTTTCCAATGGCTTTTTACCAACAAATTTGGTAATTAGTCAAGAAGGACCTCGTTAGTTTCATAGAAGAATTTTGGACAAGGGGTCACTAGGTGCCGGACCTAGGGGCCTCATTCGTTGCTCTTATCCTAAAAATAGAGGGGGCGGAGAATCTTCGTGATTTCCGTCTTTTTAGCTTGATTGGTAGGTCGTACAAAATCATCACAAAAATCCTAGCTACAAGAATTAGAGCAGTAGCGAACAAGGTCATAGTGGAATCCCAAGGAGAGTTTATTAGGGGAAGGAAAATATTGGGTGCACTCATTGCTCATGAGTGTTTGGATGCGAGGTACAGTGAGGGAATATGTAATTTGGATGTTGAAAAGGTATATGACCATGATGATTGGGGATTCTTGGACTACATGATGGGTCGTTTGGGTTGCGGTCTAAAATGTAGAAGTTGGATGAAGGAGTGTGTCAGATCTGTGAGCTTCTCAGTCTTTGTAAATGGTTCTCCCAAAAGATTCTTTCGTGCTTCTAGGGGACTAGAGCAAGGGAACCCACTATCTCCTTTTCTTCTCTTTTTCGTTTCAAAAAAAAAAAAAAAAAAAAAATGGAGCCCCCAGTCTTTCACCTTCAGTTGCAAATGACAAGATATTATTCCGCGACATAGATACACAGATGGCGGACAATTAGAGAAAGGTGGTTAGATGCCTTGAGGTAGTATTGGTCTAGAGAGAACATATCTAAGAGTTAAAGTGTTTTGGTGTGTGCGCTTCAAATGAAAAGTTGGCGACAATGGCAAGAATCTTTGGATGCAGAGTTAGGTCCAATGTTTTAAGTATCGATGATATCAGTATATATATCTTGTATCCCACCTATGCAATACGAAACGCACAAGGAGTGGGATATATCCCACATGTTCAATTCGGTGAGAATTTTCAATTTTCAATCCTTTTTTCTGTAAATCATGTTAAATTAGCGTCAAATTGTTACAAATCCATGATTTTATGCAATTCGCGAGAAATTGAGAAATTTTGATTTTTTTTCAATTTTCCACAACTCAGCCCATCTCATCCAAATTTTGAAATCGAAGCTCCCTATCCATGATTTTTCGTGTTTTAAAATCATGGATTGGGAGCTTCGATTCCAAGATTTGGATGAGATGGGCCAAGTTGCGGATAATTGAAAAAAAAATTTCAAAATTTCTCAATTCCTCGCAAATCGGTTGCAATCTTTGTGTCCAAACTCCAAACATAAAATCAAACATGTAAGTAACCTGATATAGTGATTCTTCTTTTGCTTTTGAATGTATTGCCTGTGTCTCCACACGTCTTCTTACATTTATAAATTATATGAATAGACTTTGAATATACTTTGCATCAATTCAGTTAGACAACGCATAGATTAGGACCCCATACAATGAAAACATATTATGGCACTTCGTTTTTTTTAATATTTTGATTTACAAGTGTGTATTGATGATATCTTTTTTAACAATCATTGAAGTTTCATTGAAAAATCTGACCAATTTCTCAATGTTTCCCCATGTTCCCAACAACAGCGATACATATGCGATACAACCGATATATTCCATGAGATAACCAATACATATCCATATGCCAACAGTGCAATACGTAACACGATACCAATATTTCGAACACTGGTTAGGTCTCTCCCATCTACATATTTAGGCTTTCCCTTATGTGTTGGCAAGCCTGTTAAACACCTAAGAGACTAGGCTATCGAAAGAATAGAAAAGAAGTTGTCTAAATGGAAAAGCAAACACCTATCATTGGGGGGAGGTTTAAATTGATAAAGGCTACAATGTCAAATTTACCGATTTACTTCATGTCACTGTTTAAGCGCTCAACATTAGTGATAGACAGGCTGGAGCAATTGAGAAGAAATTTTCTATGGCAAGGAGCCAAGGTGAAGCAAGAGTTCTACTTGTTAAAGTAGGAAGAAGTATCCAAACCATATAGGGAGGGTAGGTATTAGGAATCTGGCACAAATTAACCAAGCTCTATTAGGTAAATAGCTATGGATGTTTGGCTCGGAGAACAGAAGATGGTGGAGAGAAGTTGTAGCAAGTATGGTCTTCAGGAAAGGGGGTTGGTGGGTGAATGATTCATCGCTTTATAGGGCTTCCGCTTTGTGAAAGGGGGTCTCTTCATTGATGAACAAGTTTAAATGTGGAGATTCTCTTCTCAATGGGCGATGGGGAAGAATTCGATTCTAGGACTTATGGATCAGGGAATGTACATTATTGGAGGCATTCCCATCACTAGCCAGAGTTGCGATGGATCTGGACATGACCGTAGATCGATGCTTCACATGGTCTGACGACTATGTGGTGTGGATACCCCACTGAGATAAAGATTTAATAGAAATCGAAATAAAGGGGCTTCCTTATCTAATGGAATTGATTACATCAGTTATAGGTGGTTACAAGTGACAAGGACTCCATATTGTGGTCACCGGAAAAATCAGCTCAATTTTTAGTCCAGTCCTTTTACAGGTCACTTGGCCAGCCATGTTTGAGTGAAGGATGCAATGTTCTATCACTTGTATGATTCAGCGGGTTCTTCAAAAGTTGCGGGGTTCGTATGGTTGGAGGGAAGGTAGGAACCTCACAAAAGTTGCGATGTTCATATGGTTGGCGGGAAGGTAGGATCCTCACTATTGACAATTTGCAGAAAAGATCAATAGTAATTCCTAATTGTTGTGCTCTGTGAATGAGAGGGGCGGAATCAGTGGATCATCTTTTCATTCATTATTCCTTTACAAGAAAGGTGTGGAAAAAATTCATACCCTTCTTTGAGTCTCCTTGGAAGATGCCAGGTTCCATGGTGGGTCTCCTATTAGATTGGCCTAGAGGTGGACTAGAAAAAGGAGGGGATGGTGTGGAAGCTAGTAAAGATAGCAATTTCCTGGGCTATTAGGGGGAAGAGAAACGGGACACGTTTCCAAAACAAGAGTGGCTCCATGATGGATGTATATAAGAGGCCAAAAATGTATATAGTAGGCCGAGCTTCTTGTTATTAAGGATTTCGACCAAAATGAGTAATTGTTCTTAGGTTGGATGTAATGTATCTCTATTTTCAGGCCTTTATGCTCTTCTTAATAAATTATCATTGCCTTTAAGAAAAATAAAAATAAAATAAAATTTTCTGACAAAGAAATCAAGGTATTGGCGTGAAACTTAGATATAGAGCTAGGGTAGAGTCAGCACTGAGGGGAAATGTTGAGAAGCGTTAACTCCAATCCTGATACATCACCACCATAAATGGTATCAATGACCAGGAAAAAGGTTGCTAACTTAGGAATGTTGAAGGGAAGATTGTTAACAACATTGATGACTTGGGAAAATAGGTTTGATTGAAACTTAGGTTAAGCTAAGTTTCTGAGAACATATACAAAGTTTCTTGTAATGAGATGGTTGGGTTTACACAAGTTGGAAGAAGTTGCTACAATTCGGGGAACATTTGATTTTTATTCAGGAAGATTATTGAGAAAAAACATGTTCTGACAGTGTCAGCTGTCATCTGTCAAAGCTCCTCCACGCGAAATCAGATTAGTCATAGTCCACCCACCCTTTTCCCTTTGTAGAGAAAATATTCATAACATTCTTTCCATGCAATATCGCGGGTAAAAGATGGTCTAAAAACAATATGATACAGGCATCACTTATCAGTATCAGCATATATTGGACGGTATTGGCCCATATCAGTCATTTTTTTCAGCCAAAGAATTATGATAAAATATTAGAAATAGAGATGTTCAAGAATATATCATTCTTTAGTATTTTGGAAAGGTATATAATGGTGTATCAGACCCTTCGTTGATAAGAACATTGTTTGTCAGCTTGAATTGTTGATAGACAACCAAATGGGCCCTAATTGAACACAAATCAAACATGATTTGGTAAATTGGAGCCCACTACATTGAAATACAACAGAAGGAAGATGAAAACATGAAGAAGAAGAAAAATGATGCTTTACCCTTTCTTCTGATTTTTCCCATAATTGTCTATTTCGCTTCAATTTGTTGAATGCCCTCATATCTTCTGTTTTGATCCCCAAAATACACCTAAATCTAGTCTAAATGACTTTCAATTCAACCATGAAAAAAAAAAAAACAAATTTGGGACTTTATGCACGTATTGTCTTTACAGTCATATCGGCCCTGTATCAATGCCAATATGGGCTGATACGGCCCATCATTTCAAGGTGGGCCGATTTGGCCCCATGCTGCCCATCGTATCAAGCCAATACAGATAAGATACATCCGTATCGACCCATACGATACCAATATTCAAAACTACGCTTCAATCTCCTCTGGTCTTCACCATCTTCTTTTTAGGTTTTCTTAATTCACCATGGAGTCTTAATATGTGGGATTCTATAATTATGGGGCATAGATAACCAACCGCAGTATATCAATCCCTTAAACCAACCATGATGCAAACTAATAAACCAAAATCAGCTTTGAGCACAGAATAGCAGGAGACTGTCTTCCTGCAAATTAGGATGATGAGATAGGTTTCAACCATACGGACAACAGTTGCAACCCTTGGACCATGAACTGATGGTTGAAGCATCTTCGGAGATGGAACAGCAATGCCAACAGATCATCCAAGCCACATGGATCCTTCACAGTTTCCCCATTCACATGATTTGATTGATAAAAGGGAAGGTGGATGACATTCAAAGAATTATTCTCCAAAATCCAGGAGAAGGCGAAAATGCCATGAGCTATAAAAGGCAAAATCCTGCGAATAAGCAATATAAACTTCAACATGAACAGTCCTGAATGACAAGAGAAGGAAAAGCAAAGAAACTAGGAAAATCTTTTGCCTTTTTTTATTGGTAAAGTCTTTAGACAATAACAAAAAGAGAGATGAACATGACTGCAGAGAAGTCACACCACTTCCCAAGTAAAGAGGAACAACAATGCCAAAATAGTGGCATTCAACCTAAGAGCCTAAGAGATGAATATTAAAGGATATTCTTCGATTCACTTCAAAGGGTTTGAAATATATTGTCAAAAAATTTACCACAATTATCTTTTTTACTTTTTCTGAGGAGTAATCAGAGATTTCTTTTTCCCACAACTATCAAAGAGTTTAAACCACACAATTAGTCTTAAAACACGACTACAAAGGCTTTTATGCCAGAAGTTGTTGGCTAACTACGAATAAATGATCATGCTCTGTGTTTCTACTAGCTTTCATTTCTGTTCAACAGAATGCACAAGCAGATTAGCGACAAATGTATTGCTCCATACCAGATAGTTTATTTACATAACCAAAATTTCTGACGAGCTATGGCATATTAAAACCCGTTAGTAGGTAAGTACGTAGCTAACTAGATGTAGATAGATGGATAGATAGATAGAGAGAGAGAGAGAGAGAGAGAGATGAAATTCTCACCATTTCTAGCGCCCCTCTGATAACTCCACTCAAGATGTTGCAATAATATAGGCCTTGGCATGTATCAGGAAGCTCAACAAAGTCTACCAGAGGGTTGTCCTCCAAAACAAGACTGCAACTTGTTCCATCAGCATCCCAATTCATTACAGAAGCAGTGACCCCTAAGAACATTTTGAAACCAACCTGTTCAAAAGCATCAAAAGAGCCAGTATCATTGCCTATCCATACTACTAGAGAATATTGAAGAAGGAACTGATTGGAATTTTATTTTTATTTTTTAAAGAACCATTTTCAGAGAAGCGTAAAAAGAATGCTCGACTAAGTAAACCACAACCGACCCTAGTAAGGAAGGGAACTTTTATTAGGGTTGAAGTGCCTGAAAGGAGGACGAGAGGGAGACTTAAGGACTTGGATAGAAACTAAAACGGGAGAAAATGTTCATAAGAAAGAACTCCATAAATTGTTAGGGCCTGTTTGCTTTGACCGTCTTTTGTTTTGTTTTCTTTTGTTAGGCCCTATGAATAAGATAGTTGAATGATATTTTCTTTGAGCAAGTTCTCTTGTTTCTCTATTGTATTGTGTTGAGGGGGTAATGGTGTTCTCAAGCATAAGACTAGAGCACCACTGGACTTGCTCACAATCATTACATCTTTTCTCTTGTGTGATTCCAACTTTCAATCTAATACACCAAACTTCATTGCAATCAGTTTCCTCCTTGATCTAGTTGCACACTTGCACTATTTTATTATCAGAGACAAGTTCTGTTCTTGCAAGATTCTTTTTACTTCTCTTCTATTCCCCATCTTCTTTCCACAAATTCTGTCCTTCACCATAGACCATAGGCAGCCTCCATCTCACCTAAGCCACCACCTTATTTCTATCCTAAATGGTACCAAAACCTGCCCGTTGTTCAACCAGTGAAGGCTCCTACTTGGATATTTATTAGCCAGGTTAAAGGGGAAGTGACCATGCCTTGGTCCCTGATCTTGATTTTTCAAGAATCTAACTCCATTACTGCCAGGCTAAATGCTCCGTTTACCCTTGCCAACAATGGTGTTAGCTCAGATGTTTCTTTTTTGGCCGGACTGGGTGCACCAAGCTCTGCTCTTCGTATTGGGAATTCTATTCCCTCTTTCTAGTTTTTAAATATATTGTTATCTTTACAAAATAATAATAATAATAATAATAATAATAATAATAAGATACTAACTGGACTGAAGCTAATGAACATATAAAATTTAAAAAACTGAGAAAAGGTCAAGGTATTAGTTCAGAAAGACCTTTGCAATTACTTCAGCCGTCTCCTTGAAATCAATGCATCTGGAGACATTGGACTTCGCTAAAAACTCATCAATCAGTCGAATTCCAATATTATAACCCCTGCAAAAGATACAAGAAACCAAATGGACTCAGCCAAGCATGAAAGTGTGCAACATGATAGAATATAGTACGATAGAGGTCTGATAACTCTGATATATTGTATGTTAGACCCATAAGTGTGGGTGGCAATGAGCCAAGCTAGGGCTGGGCCGGGGCGGGGTTGGTCCTGGCCAAGCCCTCACCCTAATCAGGTTAAAAAGGCCTCAGCCCTGGCCCTAGACCTACAAGGCCAGCCCTATAAGTCAGAGAGTGACATGATCGAAGGTTTGAAATTGTCCGAATCTAGGAATTTTTTAGTTTTATTCCCTCCATCCACGATGAATCCCATCATATAAATGGAAGTGTGCCCAAAATCCAAAAGTTCTTTTAAACTGCACATGTACGTTAAATGGGACCATTCATAAGTATCTTTAGACCATCCACTCTTTTGTATAATAGTGACCCACTTGTTGATTGGACCAGGCCAACGGCCAGGGCCAGCCATTCATCATTGGCCCGGCCCTGGCCTAGCCCGGCTAGGACACCAAGCATAGATTTCAAGCCCAAGCCAGCCCTCAAGCCAAGTTTAGGGGCCCAAGCCCTGGCCCTACAGGTCCAGGCAGCCAAGCATGCAGCAGCTTTTCATGCCCATCATGCTTTGAATCCGAGACTGCTTGACTTAGGATGCTGATCAAATTCTTATTCATAGCTTCTACCTGCCATTTGCCAGGAGATTGTATGTAGATGTATGTAGATAGCTAGGAACTGATAATCTTGTAGCAAGAGTGATGCAATCGCCCCACATCCCACACGTGCACACAAGAAAAGGCTCACTTTCCTTTTTTAGCTTGTTCCTAATTTCCTTTCTTTCATATTCCTATGTTAGGAAAATATCCTTTTTTAGGAAGTACGTATTATTAGATTTTCTTGTTCAAATGCATTCCTATTTTTAGATATTTGTGTTAGGAAATAAGTATTATTAGATTTTCTTGCTTAGGGGTTTTCTTATTTGGAGATCATGGTTAGCAAGGAATTCTATTTTTAGATTCCTTAGATTATGTTAGAGATTGTCTCAAAGAGGATATCTTGTAAGCACTCATTATAAATAAGGTATAGGCCCTATGGAATAAAACATAGTTTGATGATATTTTCTTTGAGCAAGTTCTCGTCTCTACGATAGTGTGTTGGAGAGGGGAAGTAATGATCTCTAGTATAAGACTAGAGGACTGTTGAGCTTACTCAAAGTCATTGCATCTTTTCTCTTTTTTGTGATTTGAACTTCTACTCCGGTACGTCAAATCTTATTGCAATTAGTTTCTCCCTTGATCTAGTTGCATTATTTTCTGTATCAAAGCAAGTTCTGCTCTTGGGATTTTCTCTTTCACTTTTCTCTTTTCTTCCCCATCTTATTTTCACAATTTTTATCCCAATATGTATCCCAAAGCTACCCTCAATTCCCTAAACCAGCCTATTAATTCCACCCTTCCACCACAGACCATATATAATCTCCATCTCACCTAAACCATCAGCCTATCTCTATCCCAAATTCCACAGCCCATACCCTGTCTATCATACACTCAACATTCTCAAAACCTTTTTTTTCCATTCCCTATATCCAAAAAAAAAAAAAAACCTTCTCACATACTTTGCATAAACCTACTATCATAAGAGCACCGGAAGAGGGACAACTTACAATCGTGGAATGGCTACGGAACCTCAGGATGTGACTGTAACAACCTTACAACAAGTGATCGATTTGATCATGAAATGGTTGGACAATATGGAGAATCATTTAACAGCCAATGTAGAAGCTCTGGAAGGACGAGTTATTATTCTTGAAGAAGCAAGAAAAGGAATCAATCCAAACCGTCAAACATCTATGGATGGCCTTCAGGGAAACTTGGAATATAGGAATGTTGACTCGAGGCATATTGGCCGAAATGGTAATTTCCACAAAGAATAGTATAAGAATGTTCACACTGCGGATCCCTGGCTCTATGCATGTCCAGATTGCAATTACGAAATACGATAGTAATTTGGATCCACAATGACTGGCACAAGTCAGTGGAGCAATATTTTCGAAGGTGCAAAATGGAAGAAACCGTCAAGTTACGTTTTGTTGCCTTGAAACTTAAGGGTGAAGCTTAAGACTGATGGTACGCTATCAAAGAAGGCTTACAACGATACAACTTTTCTCTTGTTAGCAATTGGGAGGAAATGAAGGAGAAATTGAAGCAGAGGTTTCTGTCGCTAGATTATAAGATGACTTATTTCCAAAAGCTCCTCACGCTTCGGCAAGACAATCTAACTGTGGAGGAATACGCAACATTATAACTTAGTTATTCGTCGCCGCCTAAAAGAGACCAAAAACCAATAAGTAGCACGCTATTGCAATAGATTGCGGTTCGAAATTCAAAGAGAATTGTTGACCGTTCTGCTCAATAGTGTAGACAAGGTGTATCAGATGGCCCGAAAAGTGCAAGAGCAAAAGTTGGTGATAAGATACAATAGGCCTCAAGTCGAGGGCTATACATCTACCCGTCCTACTGATAGTGGCTCCACAACGTGACTAGAACATATCGCACCTCGCAGTAATTCTCATCGGGATTATAAAATTGGCCAAAACTCTGCCTCTAATCCATTTTTCCAAAGTGGTGACACAAAGGAGAAGTCTATTGCAACAACTGAGGGGTAAACTAATACTTACTTTAGGTGTGGTGGTCGCGGACATTACGCGACAGTCTCCCTCTCACAATCCCACAACGTGACTAAAACGAATCGCACCTCGCAATAATTTTCATCAGGATTATAAAATTGGCCAAAACTCTGCCTCTAATCCTTTTTTTTCCAAAGTGGTGACACAAAAGAGAAGTCTATTGCGGCAACTAAGGAGGGGTCAACTATACCTACTTTCAGTGTGATGATCGTGGACATTACGCGACAATGTCCCTTTCACAATCTCTAGTTTTACGAGGGACAAGAGGGTGAATGGTACAAAGAAAACTTCGTTGAAGACCAAATGGAAGGTCAACATGAAAGCAATTCAGAAGATAACAATTAGGAACCTAAGGAAGGCCTAGATGGCCTTAACGAAAATAAGTTATCATTGGTGGTCAGGAGAATTCTGAAGGCACCAAAAGAGGGTGCCCAAAAAGACTAGTTGGGAACCAATAGATGCCATACATGAGTATCATAAGGTGGAAAGGTTGTCGAGAGTCATTATTGACGGAGGCAGCAGTATGAACGTGGCCTCATAAAGAATGGAAGACAAGTTGAAGCTAAGACCTCACAAGCATCCCAAGCAATACAAGATTAGCATAGGTGAATGACACATTCATCCCCGTGACTAAGCGATCTTAAGTGAACTTCTCCCTGGGTCATTATGAAGAATCACTTTAATGTAACATCATTCCAATGAAGGTTACACATATAAATAAGGTGTTCATAGATATACAATAGGGATGTGACTCATGATGGTCGCAAGAACACGTACAGCTTTATGTATAAAAGCACATTACTCTCAACCCTACGAAGGATGACAAATGCAAAGAGGCAAAGCCTCTTCCATTTTGTTCAGTATGGCCCGATTCGTGGAGGAAAGTCGGGAACGGGGAATCGTGTATGCACCGGTAGGAGGCAAATCCAATTCAACTGGTGATGTTGCTGTCCAATCACCTGAGATTCATGACATTCTGTCCCAATTGCAGAATTTGGTCCCTGATGAACTACCAAGTGAGATTTCACTCATGCGCTACCATTCAATACTCAATTGATTCGGTACCCAAAGCACCATTACCAAATCTTCCAGCATACTGAATGAATATGAGTATATGACAAAGCATGCAAAGCTTCGTCTACAGATAGAGGAATTGCTAGACAAGGGTTTCATTCATGATAGCCTTGGCCCATGTGTTGTACCGGCGTTATTGACACCAAAGACGGATGGTAGTTGGTGGATGTGTGTTAACACTTGACAGTCACGCCATCAACAAGATAACGGTAAACTACCATTTTCCCATTCCACACCTAAATGACAGGCTAGATATGATGGTGAATGCTACAATCTTTTCGAAGATCAATTTACGAAGCAGAAACCACTAGATCATAATTTGTCCTGTATATGAATGGAAAATCGCTTTTAAGACAAATGATGGATTGTATGAGTGGTTAGCCATGCCTTTCAACTTTGCAAACGCACGCAATTGATGACGCAGATTCTACAACCATATGCAAGTTTGTCGTCATGTGCTTTGACGACATATCCATCTATAGTTGTTCATGAAAAGATCATTCAGCCCATCTTTGCTAGGTGATGAGAGTATTATGCCATGAAAACCTCTACATCAATTTGAAGAAGCATACCTTCATGAGTTTCAACGTGGTCTTTCTAGGGTTCGCAATTTCAGCAAAAGGCAAGCTAATTCTAAATAATAATAATAATAATAATAAGGGCCATTGTCGACTGGCCTACTCCCAGGATATCACGAGATTTGCAGTTTTCCCGAGCTAACAACATTTTATCGAAGGTTTATTCAAAACTTTAGTTCCATCATGGCGCCTATTACTAAATGTATAGGGGCCATTCCATTTTAGGGAACCAAAACGGCAACAAAGGCATTTCAAGAAATCAAGCAAAAAATAACAAAAGCTCCAATTCTTAGGCTTTATAATTTTAAAGGGGTGTTTGAAGTTTCCTATGATACATTCCACATAGGTATAGGAGGTGTCCTTAGTCAAGAAGGAGATCTAGTGGCCTTCTTCAGCCAAAAAATCAGTAAGGCACGGAAAAAGTTTCTACATACGGTGTTAAGTTTTACATTATTGTACAAGCTTTGAAACATAGCATCATTACCTCATTCATCGAGAGCTTGGGCTCTATTCTAATAACAAAGCGTTGTGTTATTTGAATTCTCAAAAGAAGTTGAGCACAAGACATGCTAAGTGGAGTGCTTATATTCAAGAGCTCACATTCAAACTAAAACATCGGGCCGGCATAGAAAATAAAGTAGCGGATGCGCTCGGCCGAAAATCACATTTATTGTATACCTTATCAATATCCATTGTTGGGTTCGAGGAACTTAAAAGAAGTTATGCAACGGACAATGATTTTGGGAAGGTATTTTAACACTCTCTGCCAACTCAAGCAATAAGTACAAACAATACAGCCTAAATGATGGATACTTATTCTATGAGATGAGGTTGTGCCTTCTTACAAGTTCCTTGCAAGAGCTTGTTATACGAGAGCTTCATTCAAGTGGCCTCAGTGATCACTTTGGTATTGACAAGACAACAACCTTGTTGAGGGCCATTTCTATTTGTCGGGTTTAAAGAAAGATGTCGGAGACTCGGAATCAATGATCGTCAATGTCAAGTGTGCCAACTAGGCAAAGGTAGTAAGCAAAATACCAGAGGTCTTTATACTCCATTGTCGGTGCCAAATGCTCCATGGGAAGACATCAACATGGATTTCGTCCTACGATTGCCTAATACTCAAAGTGACTATGACTATACCTACATTGTCATTGACAGGTTCTCTAAGATGGCCCATTTCATTTCTTGTACGAAGACATTAGATTGGATGCCCTATGCATCACCAATGTTTTCTCAAAGAGGTAGTTCATCTACATGGTGTTCCTAAAACAATTGTATCTGATTATGATGTTAAGTTTACGAGCTACTTTTGGTGCACCTTATGGTCTAAGATGGGAATTAAATTAAAGTCCTCAAGTGTTTAACATCCACAAACATATATTTTTTGGATGACAACGTGTCCCCACCCCCTTTTAAGGTGAGACTATTCCCTACGAATACACGCAATCACCCACCAACCAAGTGCATCGGGATGTTCCACAAACATATGGGCAGACCGAAGTCGTCAATTGCAGTGTTGGGAATCTACTTCGATGTTTGGTTGGTGACCACATCAATTCATGGGACATCGTGTTACCACAAGTTGAGTTTACCCAAAACAGTTCTGTGAACTACACTATAGGACCCTCTCATTTCGAAACCGCAACGAGTATGCTACCTCGACAACTTATCGATTTAGTCTCACTTCCCATTGCAACTTGATCAAGCCAAGACGTCAAAGCTTTTACACAACATATTAAGGAGATACATGAGGAATTCAGGCAAAAGCTCCCCCTAAGTAATGAAAATTATAAGAGGCATGCAGATGTTCAACAACGTTTTGCACAATTTAAAGAAGGAGATAGGGTTATGGTGCGGCTCAAGCCTGAGAAGATTCTAGCAAGCTCTTACACAAAGCTCCACTCTAAAAAGGCGGGTCCTTATTGTATTTTGAAGAAGCTAGGTGATAATGCATATCTAATCGAGTTTCTACTCGAAATGAAGATCAACCTTATTTTCAATGTGGAAAACCTAACAATTTATCTTCAGCATCATGAAGACAAAAGCACAGAAGAACAGGCCACCTTTGAGAGAGGGAAAGCGTTTCAATAAGAGTCATCATATTCAAAAGGCGGTCCCAAACCAATTCATTAGTAACCGGGCGGAGCGCACCGAGGTGTCACACCAACTTGAACAAATCATTGAAGATGTGTTAGACGATCAAATAGGTTCCACACACCAAGGAGGGTATCAAAAGTTTCTTGTCAAGTGCAAGGAACAACCGAGATCTGACAGCATGTGGATCATGGCAGATGATTTCAAGCACATCAACTCGGAGCTCTACAAGGAGTACATTGCCATTAAGTCATTAACTCGACAGAGCCGAATTTTTCCAAGCCGGGGTAATTGATGCAATCACCCCACATACCACACATGTGAATAAGAAAAGGCTCACTTTACTTTTTTAGTTTGTTCTTAATTTCCTTTCTTTCATATTCCTATGTGAAGAAATTCTCTTTTTATGCAATAAGTATTATTAGATTTTCTTGTTTAAATGCTTTCCTATTTTTAGAGATCTCTGTGTTCGGAAATAAGTATTATTAGATTTTGTTGCTTAGGGGTTTTCTTATTTTGGAGATCTTTGCTAGCAAGGGATCATATTTTTAGATTCCTTAGATTATGTTAGGTATTGTCTTAGAGAGAAAATCTTGTAAGCACTCATTAAATAAGGCATAGGCCCTATGGAACAAACCACGGTTGAATGATATTTTCTTTGAGCAAGTTCTCTTGTTTCTCTATGGTGGTGTGTTGGAGAGGGGAGGGTAGTGATCACTAGTATAAGACTAGAGGACTGTTGAGTATGCTCTCTGTCATTGCATCTTTTCTCTTTTTTGTGATTCGAACTTTCAGTCTGGTACATCGAATTTTATTGCAATTAGTTTCTTCCTTGATCTAGTTGCATTAGAGAGAACAAGGACTCAACACGTTGATGTTGAAGTTGTGTGGGGAGATTTCAAGCTGCCAAATAATGCCATTCAAATGAATAATGCTGCCATCTTACTTGTAGAAGATCGCCAGCGGAATTCAGATATGACTCCTACAAGAAGGGCGTTGATCATGTCAACCAAATCAAGCCCCGGCATTGAAAAGGGCCAGCAGCTGCGGCCTAGTGATTTTCAGGCCTGGCATTGAAAAAATAGCCTATTGGTGTGATTTTTGCATGATAGCCCATGAAATGTTCGCTGGACCTAGCGGACAGTCCAGATTGATCGATTGGACTGTCCAAGTGTCCCGGTGCAACTATGAGTGATAAAATTTATGATGATGAGAAGTCGAGAGAGATGGGGAGTAGGAAGTAGTACATCTGATCGAGTTGCTTATTGACTTCTTCGACCTCTTCCAGATCTGTGAGAAGCTGCCTAACGATCGCGCCGTACGTCAGCGTGAAAAGCTCCGCGTTCTGCTCTCCGTCGCATTGCAAAAAGAAGGCAAATATGGAAAATTAAGAGAGAGAGAGTGAGAGAGAGAGAGAGAGAGAGTGTGTGTGTGTGAGAGAGAGAGAGAGGGGGGGATCATGGAAACTGGATGGGTGTTTATGGAATTTCACTCACGACGCGGTCGACGTTGGCGAAGACTGCATCTCCGGATCTTGGAGCAACAGGAGCCATCGCCTTCTTTCTTTTCCTCGAGACGGGGGCAAAAATCCCTCTTCTGCAGCTCTCTCTCTCTCTCTCACGGAAATGGGACGCGACTCGCCTGTGCCCTTGGCCACAGGAAGTTCCTGTGGTCGGAAGTTATGTGGGGCCCACAGAGATGTCCGTGACTAATCCACTCCGTCCATCAGCTTTTAAAGACCACAGTAGAACTTGAGTCGGAAAATAAGAATATAAAAAGCTGAAGTGGACCACACCACACGAAACAGTTAGAACAGAAACATCCACCGTTGAAACCTTCCTGGAGCCGAACAGGATTTTTATATGCCATCCAAACCGTTCATAGTTGCGAATATCATACCGTTCATAGGTGCGAACCGTGCGATTATCATCCTGATACAAAACTTCCGTGGCGCCCACAAAGTTTCCAATGGTAGGCATTCAATCCCCGCTGTTTTGTGATGTGTGGCCCACCTAAGTTTCGGATATGCCTGATTTTTGGATAGTTGTTCTATCGTGGTCTTCAAAAACTGATGGAGAGAGTGGATTTGTCACATGAAACTCTGTGAGCCCCATATAAATTCCGACCACGGGAACTTCGTGTGGCTGGGGGCACAGGTAAGTCCTGTCCGACAGAAGCGGTGAATGGCATCCGAAGCGTTCAAACACGTGTGCGAGATCTTGGCAACATTAGCAGGAGCGCAGTAACAAGATGGGCCGGATCTCTGCCGTTGGATGATCTCTGTGGACCCCTCCGATCGATGCTTGGATTGGTCGGGCACGGCTTCAGTGTATCACTGACCGTGGGGCCACTGTGATGTATGTGCCTTACATCCACGTAGGCCATCCGTTTTGACCGAGCATGGTCCCAAAGGTGAAGCAGATCCAAATCTTAGGTGGACCCCACCACAGGAAACAGTGGTGGTTAAATACCCACCATTAAAAACTTTTTGGGGGCTGGTAAGGTAAGAATGACCTGGATGAAGGACGACACAGATATGATCCAGAACTGTAGTGCCCATGGGAAGTTTTTAATGGGCAATCACCACTGATCTGTGGTGTGGTCCATCTAAGATTCGGATCTGCTTCAATTTTTGGATCATGACCTACGTGAGCTGCCAAAATAAATGGATGGAATGGATGTACGGCACATACATTGTGATGGGCTCCACGGTCAAGGATTCACGGGAAGTCGTGCTTGAATCGGCCACTTTGATAAAATAAATTAAGGAAAAGTGATTCACGAAAAAGAAAATTATTTCTTGTCCTTAAGTAGTCCAACGCTTTTAAATTTAAAGTATAAAATTTTGACCTGAAAGGAAAAAAATATTAAAAAAACTGAATATTTTATTAAATAATAAATTTAAAATTTATTAATTACATTACTTAGATAAATGACGAACCTTAATTTGTTAGAAATATCAATAATATCTTACCATAACAGTATGGAGTTAGTACAAGCAACTTTTAAATTCATGAAAATTTTAAAATTCATAAATTAAGGAGATAATATAATTCTTTATTGCGATTTGATTCCTAATTTTTAAAAAAATTATTTAAGTATATACGAGTACTTCATATATGAAAAAATAATTAAGGTTGAGTTTTTTTAACTCAAAAACATGCTAGTAAATGATAGATTGATTATGAGTGTTTGAATGTATGAGGGTTGTCGCTCGTTGTTTTTTTTATGAAGGTTCTCATTCTCTATCACATTTATTGACGACTTTTCTATAAAAGTATGTGTTTATTTTATAAAATATAAATATAATATTTTTATCACTTTCAAAGCATGGAAGGTAATGGTCAAAAAACATACACGGTGAAAGTTGAAAATTTTGATGATCGAAAACGACGGAGAGTTTATTTCAAAATTCTGATGACTGAAGATGACGAAGAGTTCGTTTCTAATAAATTTAATTAATTTTACAATAATGAGAGGATCGTGATGAATAACATAGTGACGCATACAGCTGAGCAAAATGGTGTGGCCGAACATATTAATCATACTATTTCGAAAATAAACCGAAGTATGCTGAATAATGATAGGTTGGACGATGAGCTATAGGTTGAGACTGTTAACACAGCTTGATATTTAGTGGATCGATCTCCCTTTTCGTGTTAATTGATTGTACCATTAGTTGATAAATATAAGTTATACCAAATAGTAAAAAAATGTACTTTTTTTCAGTTGTGGTAACAGAGTGAAATGGTGCAAATTATATGATTGGATTTCACATAAAATTATATTTAGTCGGGACGTTAAGTTTGATAAAGTTTTATTGTTTTTGAAAATTGTACACGAGGATGTGGAAAAATTAGTGATTGATGTTAAATCGTATAATGATGAAACGTTTGAAAAAGTTGAGCCACGTGTGAAGGTATAGAAAGAGATAGAGCCACCATTTATCGGGAGAAATCTACCAGGGGATTGCAGGATACTATTAATATATATGGATGACTCTAACGCCACATTTGCTCTTATTACAAATGAGGGAAATTCATTTACTTCTCATGATGCATTTAAAAACAGAGATGTGCATAAGTGGATGACAATGATGCACGATGAGATGAATTCTCGGTATAATAATGAAACTCAGGAGTTTGTGGAGTTGCCCATTGGATGTAAAGTAGTTGGGTGTAAGTAAATTATCCGGAGGAAAATGGATAGGTACAAGACTAGACTAGTAGTACAGGGTTATGCTCAGAAGGAGGGTGTCGGCTTCATTGAGATATCCATGCACATGGTCAAGCAAATATCTATCATATTTGTATTGACATTTGTCGCCCAGTACAACATGATGTTGAGATTTATGTCGCGGAATCACACAGATTTGGATCTAGGATAGCAATTCAATGGCATCATGCGAACATAAGAAAATATAAAGATTTAACGTGGAAAACGTTTTTGGGAAAAAAAAAAACCACAGCACAAAGCGATAGAAATTCACTATGAAAACATAAATTAAAAAAAAAATGATTTACCCGATTCGAACGATCTCGAATCTCACCATTGCTACACCCTTTGAAACCCCCTAACCCATTATAGAAACCATTTGAATACTTTTAGAATGCCTTAGAATTATTGAAAATGGCCATAGGGACTCCTATTTATAAATTGGGAAACCTCACTTACGCACCTCCCTAGAAACCGCCTTAAATTTACGCAGTCCGTGCATAAACCGCGCACCATCTGCATAACCATTAACAAGTCGAGCCTGGGCTTCGACTAGTCGAAGGACCCCCTCGACTGGTTGAGTCTGACCCTCGACTGGTCGAGCGTCCCAAAATTTTCAAATACACCATTGCTAGACTTCGAGTCGAACAGGCTTCGACCGGTCGAAGGGACCTTCGACTAGTCGAGTTAGTCCATCGACTAGTCGAGCCTCACGGACAGAAGATTTAAGACATCTTCTAACAACATATGAAACTGGAACTGGAACAATTAGATGTGAGAACTGTGTTTCTATATGGAGAACTAGAAAAACATATTCACATGAGCAACCTGAAAGGTTAGAGATGCAAAGATAGGATAATAAGATTTGCGAGTTAAAGATGTTGTTGTACGGCTTGAAAGAGTAATTTATATAGTGGTAAAATAAGCTTGATTATTTTATGTTGAGCCAACGGTTTATCAAAAAGAAATTTGATAATTGCGTCTATTTCAAATCACCGAATTATGGAGATTTCATTATTATGGTATTATATGTTGATGACATACTTATTGCTAGTCATATCATGTATGAAGTTAATATATTGAATGCTTAGTTATCCAAAGTATTCGAGATAAAATGATCATCGGCATCAACTTACATAAAGATATGAAAATGAATAGGCTATGATTGTCTTAAAAAAAATATCTTAAGAAGGTACTGATCAAGTTCAAACCTGAAAAAAACTAAACCAGTTAGCATACCTCACACTACTCACTTTCGACTTTTTTTTTTTTTTTTCGGAGATATATCTTACGTAAGATGGAGAAAAAATGTACACGTCTCATATACTATACTCGAATGCGGTTGACGGTCTTATATACATCATGATTTGTACTAGATTGGATATTTCACACGCGATGAGTATTGTGAGCAGGAACATGTCAAATTTCAGTAAACATCACTAAGAGGTAGTAAAATAGTTATTTCATCATATACAAGGTATGATAGACTACCGTTAATATTAGAATACATGAGAAACTCTCTGCATGGTCCATAAATTATTTTATCAAAGGAATACTTTCTTCCTTAACCTAAGATTGGATGGTAAAAAAACTATGATATTTCCAAACATGCAAGCACCAATATTAGTGTTAACCATGTAATACAATTCCATACCATTTAATCATATTTTCCAAACAAGCTCGTGAAACTTTCAATTCTATATTTATTCATAAAACTTCGAATAACAAATACCTCGATGCTTTTTTCATTTCCTCCTGCACGAAAGTAAATAAATCATGTAAAAATCATGTATATCATTGATTTTTCAATAATCCGTTTCTCACAATCTGGAGCGTCCATACGGAGAAACACATGTAGGCCATCCAAAATTCATTCCTCGTCGCTTATCTCTGGACCCATCCAGGGGAACGGTCCACCATTCACCATCCGCCTGGGCAGATGAACGGTTCCTACTATCTAACCATCCCATCCAGCTAAAAAACAACTGGATCTCATTTCTGACCGAGATAGTCAACGCACGATCCTACACTACGATGGCATCCCTCGCAATTTCAAGTAATAAATCGTGTCTATATCTGTAATTTTAGCTCGGTCTCGTGGGCTCTCGACTGTCACCTACAAAGAGCGGACTCTCCACGCAAATCCAAATCCCTTTCGAAGCGAAGAAGAAGAAGAAGAAGAAGAAGACTACCATATGGCGCTACCACCACCTCGGTGGTCCGCAGTCGCCGCTCTTCTATTCTCTCTCCTTCTTCTTCCCATTCTTCCATCCCACGCCATTTACTGCGACGAAGATGACTGCTACGATCTTCTCGGGTAAATTTCAGTGCTCCCGCATCTCTTATTTTCCACTTTCCAACATTATCCCTCATTTCGCCTCCAATTTACTCCATTCTTCTTTCTCTTTCCAGCGTTTCTCAGAGCGCCAATGCTTCGGAGATCAAGAAGGCCTATTACAAGCTCTCCTTGAAACAGTACGTCCAAATTCTCAATTCTCTCATTACTTTTCAGTCTCGGCTATTGTCGTGAATTGTAAAAATCTAATTTTCATTTTTATTGATTTTTTATTTTTTTCTTAAATTATTTTCAGTCATCCGGATAAAAATCCTGATCCGGAATCGAAGAAGCTGTTTGTGAAGATTGCAAATGCTTATGAGGTAATATTTTCATCTATCTGGGGTTAAAACGATCCTTTTTGCTGTTATGATTATTGGAAATTTGACTGAATTGTCGGATTTTATGGGGAATCTGATCTGTGTGCAGTGTACGCGTTTAATTATCATGTTTTCTGCACATGACATGATATTCACTGATCCACACAATTCCTTCGGTGGGCTGTTCTCTGAATGGCCTGCCATAGAAGGATCGCACTGATTGGACAACCTCGGAACGCACTCTGACTGGTGAGCTAAAAATGGACTGTTGAAAACAATATCGCCAATAGTCATCATTGAATGGGAAAGTGCCTAGTAATCCATGCAATTTTCTGAAAGTAGCACATGCTGCACATCTGAAGTCAGAGCCACAAGACGAAGGGTCTGGATCACCTGACTGCTGTAACATGGGTCACACTTCTGTACAAATGCACATAGGCTAGAGAATCCTAGGATATGGTCGCTTTATCATTCATGGTATATCCAAGAGCACGTATCATTCATGGTCAATGAAAGTTGCAGACAAGGTTGGACTTTCAAATGCAGGACTGACAAACAAGCTCCAAGAACTCTTCGAACAAATGGAAGCCAAAGATGAAGCAAAGGCTTTAAAACAGGGCAAGATAGAGAGATTTAAGCTGAAGAAAGGGGATTAGTGACTAGTGAGGGAGGAGGAAAAAAAAATCACAAATGAATGTGCTATTATGGAATGTTAGAGGGCTTGGGGCCATGAGAAGAAGGCTGATTGTTAGCAATATGATAAGAAAACATTGGGTTGATATCATTCTCATTCAACGGTCAAAATGGAACACTATTAACAAAATAAATAAATAAATAAATAAAAATCACAACTTTCTAGGGAAAAAGGAATTTCAGATGGTCCATGCTTCCGGCTGCAGGATCGGTAGGGGGCATTATCATGATTTGGGGCATAAACAAATTCAAGTGTATTAAGTCAATCATGGGCAATTTCCCCATATCGATCAAGTTGCAAAAAGTTTTGGATGGCTCTGAATAGGTGATCTCTAATGTTTATGGCCTTATGGAGAGAAGACTTAATGCAGACTTTTGGAGAGAACTTAAATAAGTTAATCGTAGATGGGGATGAAGGGCATGGTGCAAAGGGGGAGATTTCAATGCTATAAGATTTAGGCATTTAGCAATGAAAAGAGTGGAGGTCTGAGCAGATTTTCCGTGGAAGACAGTTTGGCAATTTCGTAAATTCATGTGATATGATTGATCTACCTAGCATTATCTGCTTATTTACATGGTCGAACAATCAAAATCCTTCAATCTTGAGTATATTAAAAAGATTCATCATCAACGGAGAGTGAGGGACTAAGTTCCCCTTCCCTAGAGGGGAAACTTTACCGAAGCCTGCATCCGATCATTGGCCCCTTCTCCTTAGAACTGAAGATGTCAAAGGTGATGCAACTCCATTTAGATTTGAGAACAAATGTTTGAGACACAAGAATTTAAGATCTATGGTGGAAGAGTGGTGGATGAACTGCCAAGTCAAATTGTCGGCAGGCTTCAAGCTTTCAAAGAAATTCCAGTTTATTCAAGTCAAATTAAAAGAATGGTGTGTAACAATGAAAGTAGAAGAATCGGGGAGATGTGAAGAGATCGAAAATGTGTGTGTGTGTGTGTGTGTGTGTGTGTGTGTGTGTGTGTGTGTGTGTGTGTGTGTGTCTCAAGGACCTTAATGAATTATATCTACAGAAGGAGATTGCTTGGTGTGAGAGGTTTAAAGCAGTTTTGCTTCAAAGTTGTAGACACGAATACCAGTTTCTTTCATAAAGTTGCAAACGGGTGCAAAAGGAAAGTTTTCATTTCAAACCTACTCATCAATGGTGCCATCTCAAAAGATAAAGAATAAGCCCCCCCGGGACTTGATTTCCGATCTACCAATCTATATTTGTAGATGAAGTCAGAATGCTGGAAAATGAATTTAGCGAAGATGAAATCCATAATGTTGGTCTTCAGTTTGGGCACGGACAAGTCCCTTGGGGCTCGATGGATTCTCCATGGGTGTCTTGCATCACTGCTGGGACCTCATTAAAGAGGACCTAAAAAAGGTCTTCAATGAGTTTTTTAAAGAGCTAAGTTGTGTAATAGCCTAGGTGCTACCTTCATCTTCCTCATCCCGAAGAAAGTCAGGGTGGAGATGCTCTCAGACGTTAGATCTATCAACTTGCGTGGAAGTATCTACAGTATCATAGCAAAAAGGTCCTCGTCGAGCGCTTCTTTTTTTCTTTCCATATTCGATAAATGGATTCAAGACAATATCCTCATATAGTGAACGAATGCAACCAGAAAATCCAAGGAGAAAGGTGTGATATGTGAGAAAGCCTCCAATCATGTTGAATGGGATGATCTTCTATATGTTCTTAACTGAACAGGATTTGGTAAAAAATTGTGCGGCTGGATCAATGAATGCATCTTCTTAGTCAAATTCTTGGGCTTGATAAACGGATCCCCAACATTTTTTTTTCCAACCATCTCTTCATTCATCAACCTTTCGTTAGCAGGGTATGGAAATCTATCCTCGGCTCTTTCGGCTTTTCTTGGGTCATGCCAAATTCATTTATGGACCTCCTCCTTATTTGGCATGGTGTTCATCTTGAGAAGCAATATCGGATCATTTGGAGGTTGGCTTTGTTGGCTATTTTTTCGGCCATTTGGGGGGGGGGGGGGGATGTAATGGTAGGTGAAATTTCTTAGGTAGGGGAGGTTATTTTTAGAGTTAAAAGTCTTGTAGTTGAATGGGCTATTTGTATAAATCTTCTACAAGACTTTTAACTTCTCTTTTCTGTTAAGGATGTAATTCTTTGCGTCGTTTTGGTGTCTTCTCAATGAAGTGTTCAGTTTGTTGCGCAGCACGCCAACAACGCAGTGAGCCTAGATCCAATCTAAGGCCTCACCCACAAACGATAGACAGGAAGAAATATAAACTAGAAATAGATCAAAGCAATCCAAAACAAACCACAAGACAAGATATACGTGGAAAAACCCCAAACTAGGGTAAAAAACCACGGATGCAAAATTCCACTATGAAGAGAAACGAAGATTACAAGGCAATATACTAACCTTTCCCTTGGAAGTACAGAGAAAATCCTTTGCCCACACCTCAGAATAATTTCCTAAAATTCACTTTGACCTAGAATAGCCCTAGGGACCCCAATTTATAGTTTTGGCAACTTCCCTTTCCGCATCCCAGTTGCGAAAGGACTTGCGACACGAAATCCGCGAAACTCCTTTCGCATCCCAGTTGCGAAAGGACTTGCGACACGAAATCCGCGAAACTCCTTTCGCATCCCAGTTGCGAAAGGACTTGCGACACGAAATCCGCGCAACCTCGACTGGTCGTGGGCGGCCCCAGATGTGGCTCCACTTCTCAACACAGTTATCCCTCAAAAAAAGAAAAAAGAAAAAAACAAGTTTTTTCTTTGGCCTAAGATAGGGTGACGGGTGACCCCATCTCTCTCTCTCTCTCTCTCTCTCTCTCTTTTTTGATCATGGTAGAAGGTTTAAGCTGTACGCTTTCTAAGGTTGAAGTGGTGAGGTTGATTAAACGTTTCTTTGTAAGTGCATCTTTCACCATCTCCCATCTTTAGTTCGCCAATGATATGCTAATCTTGCGAGGGGCTGAAGTAAACCAGTTGAGGAATTTGAAAGTTATCCTAAGAAGCTTCAAAGCAGTTTCAGGACCGAAAGTAAATTTAGGTAAAAGCTTGATAGCAAGGGTTAACATATATGCTGCTCAGGTGAATTGCTTTGCAATGGTCTTGGGTTGTAAGAGTGGATCATTGGATCCCTTCCAATCTCCTATTTGGGTCTCCCTTTGGGTGGAAGAATTGTAGAATAATCAACTTGGGATTCGATTATCGAGTTGAGAAAAGACTAGCGTCTTGGAAAAAAGGATATCCTTCTTTTCATGGGTGTATCATGCTAATTAAAGCAACACTTGCCAACCTCCCCATCTATGTTCTCTCTCTTCAAAATTCCCATCGAAGTGGCAAAAACCTTGGAAAAATTTTATTTATTTATTTTTCCGTGATATGGTCTTGGAGATAGTAAGAGATTCCACTTAATTAATTGGACCAAAGTTCCAAAAGGCAAAAAGGAAGGAGGTTTAGGCATCGTTAGAGTTCAGGAGAGAAACTGGAGCCTCTTATGTAAATGGTGGTGGAGATTCGATGCTGAAAGGAATTCATTATTATAGAATGCTATGTATTATGTATGTGGTTTGGTGGTTAGTGTAAGTGCATGTGCACACTTCCCTTCCCTTTTCTCCTGCGGTGTACTATATGCTTTATTATAATAAAATATTATGTGTTAGGGCAAGTAAGCCTAACACAACATCTCTCCCAAACTCTCCTTCTTCTTCTCTCTTAATATTTTCCTCTCTTCTTCACATTATCATCATCAAATCTTTCTCTACTTGGTATCAAAGCATAGATCCAGGCATTCCGCATCCAACAGATTGAGAGGCGACACGTCACCTTGTTGACGTCAGCAGCCGTACGGCTGACGTCAGTGTTGGACGGACACATGGACTTCGTTTAAGCTAAAAGTTTAGGGGTTTGATAGATCTTGATTTTAGAAGATTTGTCATGATTTTTTTAGAATTTATTGGATCTCCTTTCATGGTATTTTGGGTGAAATAGAGAAATTTGAAAATCGGCTCCATCTTCCGTTTTTCTTCGATCTACCTCAAATCGGTAAGCTTTTTTTTGGTTTCTTTGCTCGAGATGGACCGAAATCTCTCAAGCTACCTATGGTGGATTTTTTTACTTAAGATCACTGTTTGAGAGGTTTTTAACCTTAAACGAACGTGCGGCTGGGCCGTTTTCACTCGGTTAGGGCTTTTTTTTTATTGCGTTTCATGGTATTTTTGGATGATTGATATTTGTTTGAGGTTTATCTCTTATTATCTTGAAGGATTGAGTGAGATAGAGTTGTTTGAATCAATCTTACTTGGTGTAGGGGCTCTCTTGGCATAGATTTATCTCTCGTGGACTCACCTATGGCTGACAAAGGGCCCTCATCTCTTGGTATCATCATCAAATCTTTCTCTACTATTATGGTGAAGAATAGCTGTTGACAATAGGGGATGGGATCCCAGATGCGCTCATCCATCGGATAGCTTGAAAGCATGGAGAGAGATATGCAGCATGGGGGATGGTGGTAAAAGATGGGGATCAACTCTGAAAGGTGGCTCTAGGTTTCAGGTTATAAAGGGAATGGGTTTTGTTTCCAGGAGGATGAATGGCTTGGAGAAAAATCGCTTCAAGAGTCTTTTCCAGATCTTTACAGGTTGACGATCCAACACCAATAATCAGTGAGGGATTTCACAGTGATTCAAAATGGCAAAGCGATCCGGGACATTCGGTTTATAAGAAGTTAAATCCTACCTTTCGAGAAAAAAAAGGATGAAGAAATCCTGCATTTTACAGAGATGCTGAGCATCCTGGAGCTGGTTCAGATTCTTTTGAATGAAAAAGACGCCAAAATTTGGAAACAATCATCTGGAAAATGCACATCCAAAGATTTATTCCTAACTGTTGCCAAAGAGTAAAGACAACTCCAACTCCTTCCCGACCTGTGTTTGGAATCCAGCGGTTCCCCCTAGAATTTCAGCCTTTATGTGGAGAAGAGTGAAAGGAAAAATCCTTATGATCATCTTAAGAGGGTAGGTTTTAGTTTTTCCGGCAGATGTGTTTTATGCAAGCAAAATGAAGAATCAGTTTCGCATCTATTTCTGAATTGCACCTTCGCAAGGTCAGTATGGTGCACTGTCCTATCCCTTGTTGGTATTGAATGGGTACTACAGATAAACCTTTTAGATGTCATGGTAAGCTGCATAGGACCTTTTAGGAGTAGTAGAAATATGCTCTGGTCCCTGATCCTATTTGCTATCTGCTGGGAGTTATGGTTAGAAAGGAACTACTGCACTTTTGAGGGTGTCTGCTGGGAGCTGTGGTCAGAAAAGAACTATCACACTTTTTGAGGGGATGGAATCCTCAAGGGAGAAAATCAGCCAAAGAATCAAGGTAATCTGACCTTCTGGGCTTTGGACTTGGTTTCTCAGCCTCTCCATCCCTGTGAGTGCTCTCTTTAGATGATGCTGGAACCTCCCGTGTAGGCACTTCAAGCTCAACAATTCTATTGGAAAGTGCTACAGATTCGTACTGGAGATGGTGGATCCCAACAGCAACGAGAACCTGTTTGGAGGGCGCACATCCTCAATGCTGATGGCTTTGTGATGGTTGCTTTCTCATCCCCTGTTCACACTGACCCCCCGAGTAAAGCCATTGCAGTTGCCGCTAGAGAGGCTCTCCGTATTATTCAATATCAATTTCGGCATCTTTCTATGGCTGTAGAGGTGCCTAGGAGGGATGTTTGTTATTGGGCCAAAGGCATTAGGGATCATCCATGGAATTTGCATTGTATTTTCAGAGAGATTAAATCTCCAGCTGGGGCGTTAAACATTTCGTTTAACCCTTCAACTAGAGATCATAATCCAATTGTTCATAATCTCACTTCTACTGGGGCATCATGTCCTTAATCTCTATATTGGGAATTCCCTTCCCCTTATCTTTTAATCAATCCCTTTAGTCTCTTCTTCTTCTTTTTTTTTTTCCTTTTTTTGGGGGGGGGGGGGGGGGGGGGGAGCTAGAGAGGTGTGGGTCCCACACAAGAGGGACGGTGCCTGATCATGGCCGCCAGACACTTGTACCTAACTATTCACCAAATATTTGTGTATATATGTAACTTAAGAACATTAGATAGGCAGCTCTAATTCTTGTGTTAAAAATCTTGTAACTAGAATCTATTCATATGATATAGTTTGCTGGCCCTTCACAGCTTAACACTTAGCATGCCTACCAGCTTGGTCATTGTTTGGGACATTTTAGATGGTGCATAATGTGGCACCTACCACAATGATGACCATGTATGAAATCGGCATGGCCTAATCATCAAGTAGACCATTCGCATATGAAAAGAATCAATGGCTTAAATAACTTGAAAATGGTCCACATTCAACATGCACATGGTTGCATGATGAATGTACCAGCCTGATATTTGCACATGGTCATTATTCCACCTTATGCACTGGCAGATGTCTCATATCATATTGTGATTCACACGTTTGCTACATGTAAAGGTGCACGTAGCTTACGCTATGTACTGTAGTTTAGCCTTCATGCTATGTAACTCTTGAGAATAGCTTAAGTCGCATGTAGCTAATTAGCATACACTACACACCATGTAGCCTACGCGACATGCTACATAGCTTACGTTGTAAGTTATTTTTCACTAAAAAATTAAAATCAACGAATGTTTTCAATGATTTGATACATTTTTCTATATTCAATATAATTAGTTATCTTTTCAATGATTTTAGTAATATAAGTAACATTATTTAATCAGTTCCATTGCAATTTCTTGGAAATTCCCGATCGCTTAAAATCACTTCTAAATATCTTACACAATGTAGCACGTAGCTCATGCTACGCACTGTAGTTTAGCCTTCACGCTTTGTAACTCATGAGAACAGCTTAAGTCGCGTGTAGATAATTAGCATACACTACACACCATGTAGCCTATGCTACATGCTACATAACTTACGTTTAAGTTATTTTTCACTAAAAAATTAAATTCAACTAATGTTTTCAATGATTTGATACTTTTTTCTATTTTCAATATAATTAGTTAGTCTTTGCAATGATTTTAGTAATATAAATAACATTATTTAATCAGTTCCGTTGCTATTTCTTTAGCTTTATACTGAATCTTTGGCCTATTTTCCTATTATTTAAGGCTGTGTTTGGTTGCATTATTAATTAGTCTCATTTAGTACAACGAAATTTCAATATATTTGGTTCAACCAAGTGCAAAGTTAATTAAAATTCTAGAGGTAGCACGTAGCTTCCCTCATGCTTTAGAGGGGTGAATGCTACGCTATATGCTAGTTGCTATTTAAAACATTGTTTGAAATGTAGTGAGTTAGAATTCCTAAGGAGGGTCATAGTCTTAGGTATGTAACAGTGTAGTGGGAAGTTGTATTGAGATTAAGTAGTTGTAGTTTTTTTTAAAAAGTACCGAGAGAATCTATTAAAAATGAAGCAAGGAAAAAAAAAACAAAGGACAGTTGCTGAGATAGTAGAAGCCGAAATTAGAGGCCTAGAAAGAGAAAATTAAAGTCCCTAAGGAAAGAAACATTGGCAGCCCATTCTATAATGAAACTTTTAGCCCTTGAGCCCACTATATGAGGTGGGGATTGAGTGTTGTTAAAACATCCGTCATTTCTTTCTTTCCAAATCGCCCACCATATAGCCACAATCGCTATTCTCCACACCTTGGATTTGATCTTGCCTATCCTGAAGCCGTGCCAATAAGACAACATGGAAGAAGCAGAAGCGGGGACGCATCCGCTGACGCTGAACCGGTTAAAGAAATCCTGCCGAATTTGCGTAGCGAAGGGGCAATGGATAAGGAGATGGTCCACCGATTCGTCGCTCATCATACAACAGCGGCAGATGTTGACCAACTACATCCCTTTCTTCCTGAGGTTATCTATTGTGAGAATCCAATTTTTTGAAGTCAACCACACAAAACATAGGTACTTGGGAGGGACAGGGTACTTCCAAATAAACGGACAGGCGGGGGTCCCAAGAGGAGGGTGCGGGGCGAGGATACTGTAAAGGGATCTGACTGAGAAGGTGGAAGATTTGTCTCTTAACCAGATTAATTTGTCCTTTAGAAGGAATTGGGGAGGCGAGGAGAGCAATGAACTCTGAAGCCTCACTATCATCCAGGTTTCTGTAGCATCTGATATCACACACTGTCCCTGACGTAGATTGATTGTAAAAATCGGCTATGACACCATCTTTGCTAACCGCGAGACGATGAATCGAGGGGAAAGAGTCCTTCAGGCTTTTGTCCCCCAGCCAAAGGTCGTCCCAAAACCTGATTGCTGCCCCGTTTCCCAATTGGAAAGCGGAATTCTGAACAACAGGAGACTTGGAGTGCAAAATACCTTTCCAGATGCGGGACGCTCTGTAAGAGGTGGAATCCTTTGTCCACCACCCCCCCTGAGACGAGCCATACTTATTCTTGATGATGACATTCCACAAAGCCGTCGGTTCTGATCCCAATCTCCACGTCCATTTGCCCAATAGAGCCTTGTTCATGGCCTTCAGATTCTTCACGCTCGCACCATCATCCTGAAAATGCCGACAGACCTCCTGCCGGTCCAGCAAATGAAACTTGTTCTGATTCTCTCTGCCGCACCACAAGAAGTCTCTTCTGAGCTTGTCAATGCGAGCCAAGACCGAAGGAGGACAGATAAGAAGAGACATGAAGTAGGTGGGTATATTGGACAGGGCGACTTTAATAAGGGTGAGCCTCCCTCCCATTGATAAATATCTGCATTTCCATCTGGCCAGCATTTTTTGAAACTTGTCCACAACCTTGTCCCACATTGAAGTTGGCGGGGCCCCGATAGTGAGCGGCAGGCCGACAAAGAACGTCGAAAAGGATGCAGGCGAGCATCCAAGAAGGTGGGCGTACCCGTTCAGCTCGTTCTCCGAGACATTGATCCCGAAGACCTTAGATTTCGCCAAATTGATTCTCAGGCCTGAAACTGCCTCGAAGCATCGAAGGGTGGTGAGCAGATTGTTAATCGATTCGGAGTCTGCTTCAATGGTTATCAGTGTGTCATCAGCGAATTGAATGTGAGATATCGGAGGAGTGCCCGACATCGAAATGCCCCTGAATAACCGAGAGCTTTGGCCTTGTTGCAGAATCTGAGAGAAAGCCTCAGCGATGAGAAGGAACAGAAGGGGGGAAAGGGGGTCTCCCTGGCGAAGACCCCTGGAACTGGGGAAGAAACCTTTAGGAATGCCGTTGAGCAGGACCGAGAAGTGCGAGGATTCGATGCAGGCCTTCATCCACTTTCTCCATTTGACACCAAATCCCATACGTAGAAGCATATAATGCAGGAAGTCCCAGTCGACGTGGTCATAAGCCTTCTCTATATCGAGTTTACAGAACACACTCTTAGTGCTGGATCTGTGGCAAGAGTGAAGCATTTCATTTGCTATCAAGGCTCCGTCAATAATCTGCCTACCCTTAATGAAAGCATTTTGATATTTAGAGATGAGCTTGTCTAACACCGATGACAGTCTTATGGAGAGAAATTTCACCAGAATTTTGTAGGGGCCGCCTATAAGACTGATAAGCCTGAATTGAGAGAAAGAAGTGGCACCTGCAACTTTAGGGATAAGAGCGATGAAGGAGGCTCCTGAAGCTTTGGATAATATGCCTCTTGCGTGGAATTCGGAGAGGAAGGCCATGACATCAGATTTAACAGTATCTCAGAAGTTCTGGAAGAAGGACATGGGGAACCCGTCAGGGCCAGGAGATTTGTCTCCCATCATAGCGTCGAGAGCCGATTTCACCTCCTGTTCCGAAAACGGAGCTTCCAGCGATAGGGCCTTCGAATTCAGAAGAGGAAGAAACAGAATCCCATCAAGTAGGGGTCTCTTCCAACCTTCAGAAGAGAGAAGAGAGGAGAAATGATTGACAACAATCTTAGAAATTTCTTCTTTGTCCTCCATGATTCTACTATCAGCTATGATGCCGTGGATGGCCTTTGTCGGGGCTCTCATGTTGGCTAGTCTGTGAAAATATTTTGTGTTCATCTCCTTCTGAAATCCACCTCGCCCTCGATTTGATCTTCCAGGTTACTTCGTCTTCCAGGGCTCTGGAGGATAACGATTGAATTATCTCGATACGTTTGGCTAGAAAATCTGAGGATAGAAAATCGCCTTCGACTGTGGAGTCGATTTGGTGAAGCTCAGCAAAAAGACGTTCAGTTTCGATTTCTCTCTGCCTAAGAGCGTCAGTCTTCCGAGCCTTGATTTTCTCCTTGAGAAGACGCAGTTTGGACGCAAGACGGTGTCCAGCGAACCCCTGAATGTGGAAAGAATCCCACCACTCTGATATCAGTTGTTTGAAACCGTCGATGTTGATCCAGGCCGGGTTGAATTTGAAGGGCTTAGGTCCCCAATCTTCATCAACGATGGAGAGAAGAATAGGGCAATGGTCGGAAGTCGTCCTGGGGAGGGCCTATTGAGACACCAAAGGGAATTCGTCGACCTAGTCCGTGAAGAGGAGGAACCTATTGAGTCTGGATTGAATCTGCGATGTACGACCGTTCGACCAAGTGAACCTTGCACCCAGAAGACGAAGGTCAACGAGTTCCTGAGTCTGGATCCAATCAGAAAATGCTTGCATGGCCTGGGAAGACCGCCTCTTCCGCGAGTGCTTGTTCGCAAAATGAATGACATTAAAATCACCTGCGTAACAACATGGGCTTGAGAAAGACTGTCTGATGGCAATCATCTCGTCCCAGAATTTGGACCTTGAAGAGTCGTCGTTAGGGCCATAAACAGAAATAACACAACATCGAAATTGAGAGAACTTATCTTGGAGAATGACTGCTTTGGAGAAAGATCCGGATAAGGAAAGCTCTAAGTTCCACTTAGAGGACTTCCAGGCAATGAAGATACCCCCCGACGACTCAGCGGCATCCAAGGAGACGAACTGAGCATCCACCGGACCCCAAATGGAGGACAGCAGCGTACCAGAGAAAGAAGGAACTTTGGTTTCCTGAAGACAGATGACATCTGGGTTTTTTTCTCCTGATAGAACCTTTGATGAGGCTCCGCTTGTGCCTGGAGCCAACCCCTCTGACATTCCATGAAAGAACTATCATTGGGGAACTGAGCTGCCCCGAGTACCCTTACGACCACGTCGGATGGACGACATGGGGCTGATAGCCGGAGAAGAACGAAGTCGGCTGAGTTCTCTGTTGCTTGCTGACCGGGAGACCTGATTAAGGGATTTCCGTGTAGGCGGCAGGGGTCTGCCCCTATTTTCAATGAACTGGAAGAGTTCAATGTAATCTTCCGGTCGGTTTCCGAATGAGAGGCCCAAAGATCGACCCACGCACCCCACCGCATCACGGATCCATTTCTTTCCATGGATTTCGTCATAAATATCCTCTCTGCTCTGACCTTTCATGAGCAGAGAAGTGGGATCTCCCACCTGGAGAGTAGGAGGTTCTGAATACATCTGGATAGGTTGTGCGATAATCACATCGCTAGGATTCTCCTCTTGGAATAACGTAATAGGACCCAGATCCGCCCAGTCTCTGCTGCACTGTTGAGAGTTGTCCGAGATTGAAGGAAACGGAGAGCCGGAGGAGAGATCAGATAGCCTATTGTCGGATATATCTCCTGTAGAGAAATCGTCGCGGAGGCTTGAAGGCGCAGGGTTGAGAGGGATCGAAAAGAGAGGATGAGAGTAACCATCGGGAATAGGTATGTCGGTGGAAATCGGGTGCGGGATAAGAGTGGGTCCGGGGTTAGAGTAGATGGGTTCGGGTAAGTTAAGGGAACCCGAATTAGGAGGAGAAAGTCGGATCTGGGTCGAAAACGGCCTCGCGTTAATGGAACCGATGTCGACAAGAGAGGTTAACTTCGGGGCTGACGTCATCTCCACCAGGTGTCTCGCATCGTTGCCGTCCTTGAGATGTTCAGAGGACCCGTGTCACAGACTGTAGCGAGACGTTGTAACGTGCAGGCCACGTGGCTCAACGATGTGAGCACTCTGCAAAGGAAGATTGTCCGCGCTAGAGGAGGGGTGATTCGCCTGGACACGTGTCGCGATCTCCTGAGTAGCCGCAATCTCGAAACCAGCTCCTTGGATTACGTGTGTCAGACAGGACGACGCCATTGCTGGGGAGCTGCCACGTCGTCTTTGAAAAGCCTTGACGCTGCCTTGAGAGACGTTCCCAGCAGGCGTCCTAACAGCCCTACTAACCGGTGGTCTGCGAGAGAACGGGGTGAGTGCACCTTCTTCACTGGTATTCCCCTGTAATTGCACCGGATGCCGCTCCACCACCTCCCTTGAACTCCAAACGTCTCCCCATCTAGGGTGGATCATTCCCGGGAGCTCCTTTTGAACAGGGAGAGAGATGACCCTGGAAGCAACGTTAACACGAATGTGGGAAGGAAGGGGAGATTCCTTGTCTCTTCTAACACGTGCCCTTATGACGCCCATTTCCACTCCAAGCTTGGTCTTTGAATCGATTTCGAGGAGGAAGCCTAGAGTTGAAGCTGCCTGAATGATAAACTCGTTGGACCAACACCCCATTGGGACGTCCCATATGAGAACCCAAACATTTTCCTTGCCGAAAATGGAGTACTCCTCCCACGAAATGATTTTTTTAATCGGGCCGGATGCATGTAAGTGCCCTGCCATTGTTAACATCTCCGGGTTTAACCCCGGACACACCCTCACCCAAAGGGCATCGTACCCCAGAGGCTTGATGTCTGAGTTACCGTATTGAAAGCCTGTACAGCCGCGAATCCATGATCGAACTGCTGGAATGGTTGCTCCTTCTTCCGTTATAATCACCACCGATTTGTCCAGCGTAGCGCGATTCGTCTTAAAAGTATGAGGATCAACGGACACAGAGAAATCGGACTGAGACTCTTTCCTGCCGTGGGTTTCGCGAGCAGTCTGGGATACAGGAGGCTCTTTCTGCGGAGGATACGACATGGATTCATCCTGTGGCTGAAGCGATGGGGCGACACTGATTGGTCTAGTTAGAGCGTCTCTAAACGTGAGAGGGACAGAGCATTTGTTTTGGACCACACCGGGAGGCCCAGGCCGGGGACCCGATGGGAGAAGAGGTCTAAAAGAGGGCCATTTCCTGCGTGTGGAAGGCGGCAGGACTTCCGGGCCGTAACGCGCCCTCTGAACTAGCATTTTCTTCCCATCATAACTAACACCGTGAAGCATGTCGACCACTCTAGCTAACTCTGCTTCGCTGCTCATACGAACTAGAGCGAAGCCGCGGTATGCTCCGGTTTCTCTGTCCTTAGGCATTACAACATCCATAACCGCCCTCGCGCGGCCAAAGATCTTCTCTATATTGAGGGGGAACCACCCATGAGGGTACCCTTTGACGAAGAGGGTGGGGTAGGAGTATTTTGTCCTGCTGTCAGCCTGTCACTACCCGGGATCCGAGTCCTCCTTGAAGATCGAACTTCCTTCCAGTCTCGATTGTTGGTCTGAGACAGATCCTGAGTAGGATCCATTTGAGTTCCTTTCCCGTTGACATAGACGTGGTTTGATGGCTCGGTCGTCGTGTCGGTCATCGTCGGTTGGTCGTCGTTGGGAGGTCGGCCATCATCGTCGTGTCGGTCATCGTCGGTCGGTCGTCATTATCCACTGTGTCCACCGGCCATCATCGTCATGTCGGTCATCGTCGGTCGGTCGTCGTTATCCACTGTGTCCACCGAGTTTCCACATCGTCGTGTCGGTCATCGTCGGTTGGTCGTCGTGTTGGTCATTGTCGGTCGGTCATCGTTGGGAGGTCAGCTGTGTTCACATCGTCGCGTCGTGTCGGTCTGAGGTGATAACTGGTGTAATAGGAGTAAATGACTGGTGTAATAAAAATTGAATTAGCAAGAGTGCCATTTTATGAAAGAGGGGTGATGATAAGATTTTGAGGCATTGGAAAATTGTCTCTCTTTTATTGAAGTAAAAAAAAAAAAATCTTTTGGTAGAGCATTGCTCTCATTTTGGCACACTTTCATCTTCTTTCTCGTTCCTTATTTCTCTTCCTCTTGTTCCTCTTTTTTCTGTCATTTAGTATCAGAGCTTGAGTTTAGCTCTTGGGGGGCTTGGCCAATCTAATGCATTCTTCTACCAAGTCCGGTAGAAGACTTAGAGGAAGTTGCAACAACAACTCGATGGATGGTGCATGAGAAGAGCTATGGAAACCAAAGAAGAACTTGAGCACATTTCTACTGCTTTGGATGAGATCGAACAACGTCACAAGGAAGCACGTCTTGAGTATTAGACATTGAACCCAAATACCTAGTATTCAAAGGATATTTGATATATGATGAATTGAATACTGTTGAAGAAGACATAGCTGACCAGCATGCGAGACTTTAGATTTCGACAAAGACTCAATCTTTAACGAAGAACAAAAGAACTGCTTGAGGAAATTGTGGGCCTAGATGAATCTACAGTTGGATCAATTGGTGGATTTGTAGATAGATCCAATGATGAATTAACAGTCGGATCAACTAATACATCTAGCAATGGATGTGTGGTTGAAAGTTGTAACAACTGTGATATGATAGACAATATAATGGTTCGAATGGTGGAATCTAAACCAATTGCAAAAAAGATTGTATCAGTTGGAGCAAATTTAATGGCAAACAGTCTTTTAGTTTCATAATTCGAAGTTGTCTGTGTTGATTTTGCTAGGAGTTCATGTTTCGTTGCTTACATGGGGCCTTTCACTTCTTCTCAATGTTGTTCCTTGAGTAGATCGAATTTGCCCAGGACATAACTACTTGCAATTTCAAATAAAAAAATCCTATTGACTTGTGGACTTCCTTGTTTGGCATTGAAATGGGGTCCACCAAATTAGGCACAAATGGAACTTCTCAGGTTGGAGAGAACTTGCGCTTGAGTTCAAGTCACTGGCTTTTGAAGATGTTGCCCTTAAATACTGTATTTTATACTAAGGAGCTAAATCGCTGTTCCAAATCATAGCTCTTATGTGCAAAATACACTAATTGACTGACTTTGATGTTAAACTACAGGACCTAGCTCCTTTGTAAAAATAGGAATTATAGGTACCTTTCTACAAATAAACAATGTGGGACTGGACCATTAATACAATGAACGTACAGCAACTAAAATGAAGATGTAACTATGCAACAAATGTTGATTGTCTTCTCAATAAAAGCATGGTGGGGAGATAACTATGATGCCTTTTGTGTCCCAAAATTGTGTAAAATTGGTCACTATATGTTGTTTGACTATAAAGAACAAACTGGATGTGAATCCTGTAAACAATCATTCTCAAGGTTCTGAATTTAGTGCTGTTTGTGCAACAATGTGGGTCTCTATAAGCATCATGAATAGGAATCACTCCTATTAGTCATTTCAGGGTCACTTGAATAATGTATCTGGCAGTCAAGTGCATGAACCACCTTACAAGTGCACTCCCCAGGCCTAGTTGCACCAGACATCTATCCAGGAATTGCATATGAATATTGGGACAAATTTCTTTGTTAATCCCTCTATTCACCATTAGCATTAAGATGTTGTTTGAAGTTTAGATGTAGCAGCAGACATTGATGATGACGATTAAGAGAGTTTTTACTGCACTGGATCATGTATAATTTATAAGTTCTCAGTTCTTCGCAGTAAATTTAAAATAACCCGTTTTCTGTAGATTTAATAGGAAAATAAAATAATGTAGATTTATAATATTGCTAAACTTTGATTTTTTAATTTTTTTAAATTTTTTTTTCTTTTGTCTTGGGAGATTATCAATGTTTCATCATCATCATCATCATCATCATCATCATCTAAGCCTTATCCCAACTGATTCGGGTCGGCTACATGAATCCTTTTCCACCATTCCACTTTAGGAGATTTTTTCCCCCTTGAAATGTTACTCTAAGAGATTGTTAACGTTTAATATTCTTTTATCATTACTTTATTTTTCTCATAAATTTTATTTTATTTATTTATTTATTTTTTATTATTATTTTTTTTATAAATAAATATTAGTCTAGCAACTAGCCACATTGCATATGCCTCATCCTTTAAGGCTAACACTTTACATGCAGTTGCTGGAATGCTGTGCCTTACACTTTCGACTACCTGGATCTAGTGATGTTTGCCAAATTGCATCGATAAAACATAGCCCTTTGAATTAAAATGCCAACTGCGGACTAAAAGCTTATTGGTCATTGTCTTTTTTCTTGGTGAATAAGATTTATTGCCAGATCATCATCATCATCAAGCTTTACCCCAACTAATTGTGGTTGACTACATGAATCTTGTTCCGCCATTCCCCTCTATCAGGGACCATATCCTTAGTTAAACCATAGGTCATCAAATCTTTTTTAACCATCTCCACCCACATCCTTTTGGGCTCCCCTTGCCTATTTAGAACCTTCAACTTCAACCAACTCACTCCTAACCGGCGCAGTTCTTAGTCTTCGTTGGACATGGCCAACCGAGATAAGTCTACTTTTCCTCATCTTGTTACCTATTGATGACATTCTTGAGTTCCCTCGAATGCATTCATTTCTAATTCTATCCTTCCTTGTCTTTCCACTCGTCCATCTCGGCATCCTTATTTCAGCTACGTCTCATCCTATGAACTTGTGTTCCTTAACTGCCGAATGTCCTGTCCCATAAGGTATGGCTGGTCTTATAGCTATCCTATAAAATCTCCCCTTCAGTTTGATATTTATGCGGTGATAACAAGCTAAAGCTATGGATGGATGCTTTAGAATATAGAAGTTTTATAATTAATCAGATTCCAAAGCATCCATCCACCCATATCAAGCTTATTTATTGATTTGTCTCATATGTACCATAATACCTACTTAAATTTCATTGATTAAAAGAACTTTCTAGTTTTCATGTTAATATATGACTGAACACTATCATTGCAGATTTTGAAGGATGAAGCAACACGTGAACAGTATGATTATGCAATTGCACATCCAGAGGAGGTATATTTAGAGTTTTTATCTGATTTTTGTTGTTAAAATTATGTAGAAGATGGTTCATGCATCTGATTCCATGCAATTGCTAACATGTTATGAACTGCCTTCCCTTTAACCATCCATTCTCTGCTCTAAAACTATCTTCAAGACAATGTTCAGAAAAAATCTTCAGAACACTAAACATTACTAAAGATGACATCGAAGAAATGATGCTGTGGTCCAAAGAGGATCCAGTTGGAAGGTTATCTCAATTTTCTCCACAAGTAGAATAAATGAGATTAAACCCACTGTTGGAATATTCACCATTCATGCACGTTCTAGCTGCTTCGCACAAAGATTTATTGCGACATTCAATCCTTTCAATTTTCTACTATTTTTCTTCAATGGATTGTCATCAGATAATGTAATTCAGTATAACAGTAAATTGCAATTAGTGAGGGTAAAGGATGGACTTCATGAAAATGCTACAGCTGATTATTGATTCTACAAAAAAAAAAAAATGTTAATATAAGAGCAACCAGTTCTGTTCCATATGTTGCGCTTGATAAGAGATATTACTCAGCAAAGCATCTTCATCAAAATTTATTCTTGGTGCCTCTAATATTGCTTGAGCATGATTGGAGGCACATTCTTCTATTGTGTATGTGAGGTTATCAAGAATATCTCAACTATTTTCTTTTCTTGTTTCAGGTGTTTTACAATACAGCTCGTTACTATCATGCATACTATGGGCACAAAACTGTAAGAGTCTATTGTTCTTATCTTCTGCTATCTGCACATGCCAGTACAAGTTTGAAATTACAATTAAGCCAGATATACAGTAGAAGCTACCCCTTGGAGTTGTGTTACTTAGCAGTTCTCTTGATATTTATACATGCTTAGTTTAAGTTTGAAATTATGACTAAGCAGGAGATACGGTAGAACCTAACCCTCGAGATATATTGCTTAGGAGTTTTCTTTTCACTTGCAGGATGCTCGTGCAGTTGTGGTAGGCCTTCTTTTGGTTATTTCAGCGTTCCAATACCTAAATCAGTGGACCAGGTATACACAGGTACCGAAATGCAACAAATAGACTGAAGTATATTGCAATTCCTATGATAATTTAGCAAAAGTGGCATGGTGTTCTGTGAACAACATATGTAATGTATGGTTGATAGATAAGGGATGCAACTAATGTATTTGCATCTGGGGATCTACACAAAATTGATTGTTTTAAGACTTTAAAGACTTCTTGCAATCTTCAAAAAATAAAATAAAATAAATAAAGACTCAGCATTTCATGCTGCTTTGTATTTCTATTAATAAAGTTTATTTTTCGTTGCTACATGAATGTGCATATACTTGCATGCGCATCTACTTTAATGCAACTTAATTTGGCCATTAGATGATTTTTCATCCATCCAGCGGACAGGACTCGTATCACACATGCAACCGAGTCCACAAATAAGAGGTCAATTTTCAGTTTTTAGGATTCTAGTAATTTCATTAAGGTCTCTCTGCTTTTTATTATTATTATTATTATTATTTTTTTTTTTTAAAGGCAACGAGAAAGATTTCATTAAAAAGAAAAAAGGAAAACAAAGAGACAACATAGTTTGCTAACATAGACTTGGATCTGGACTTGGTTCACTTGGTCGGGTTAAGAGGTTAACCGGGACTTGTGGGTTGACCTGTAAGTTGAGAACGTTAATTTGTAATAATTACTATTATAAATTGTAATGACGAATGGTGTTAATGACAATAGTAATATTAATAATAATACCGACCCCAAATTGCTAAGACAAGGCTATGATGGTGATGATGAATAATGATAATGATATTGGTGATGATAGGAGACTTCTTTTGGCATTCTCCATCCATTGTGGGGCCATCAGATCAACAAGGGCATGTGATCTCCCAATCTAGGGATTTTTTTGCCTTCTCCATCCATGGTGCGCCCCTTAATGGAAGATTTAAAATTCTTCTTCTTCCTCCATTATGACCAAGCCAAAACTCAAGGAACTAGGTCAAGTCTTGTTCGAAACCAGACCTTGACTTTGAAAACTATGGCGTGCCTTGCCTGAACCCGGAAAGGCATGGTTTCCCAACTCCAGTAATTGATCAGGTTAAGTCGACTCAAACGAGTCCCTGGTTGACCAACTCCTTTTGTGAGCTAGACACCACAATATGTGTTGTGGTGCTTTTAAGGGGGAAAAAGAATCAAGGTTGAAATTAAGCAATGTTAAGGCCTAAGAATTTAGGTTATGTACTAATGGGCTAGGGAAATTAAGTCGAAATTGAATAGTTTTTAACTCTCTTCAAATTGGTTTGAGATATATCCTTTAGTGCATCAAAGAGGTTTGCCGAGGCTTACTTGATTGCTGTTCGACATTACTTGAGATGAATGAGGATTGGGGACCACCTCCATTTAGATTTGACCTTGCCTATTTATAGGTGGAGGGCTTTTCTAATAAGGTACAGGAACGGTGGTCTTCAATTTTTTTTTTTTTTATTTATTTTTTTTTTTATTATTTTTGTGTGGGGGGGGGGGGGGGGGGGGTGGGGGGGGGGGGGGGGGGTGGGGTGGGTGGTTGCTAAAAAGTAGGAGTAATGTATGGAAAAAAGAGGTTTCGAGGAGTCGGAAAGGGGCATCATTAAATCTATTACATGAGATTTAGAGTCTTGATATTAAATAAGAGGAAGGTTAACTGTTAGAAGAAGAAAGAGCTTGGAGGGAAATCCATAATGCTAAGTACAATGCTAGGTTGAGGGAGCAAGAATCGAAAGCAAAGCTAAAGTATGTGCTTCAATAGTTAATTTCTATAGGGAGTTCTTGTCGAGGGAAGATTGGATAAGGCCTAAGTTGGGTAACTTTTCATTTGATTCTATTTCAAGAGAGGTGGCAGAGTCGTTAGAAAAAAGCTTTTTCAGAAGAGGGAATAAAGAATGCAATTTCTGATTTGTGTAGTGACAAAGCCCTTGAGCCAGACGGTTTCCCAATCTTGTTTTATAAAAAAATTTGAGATCTAGTAAAAAAGGTGATGCGATTGGTTATATAAACGAAAATGACTGTAGCATGCCATTGTAGACCTTAAGACATTGACATGTTTACACTAACTTTCATGCTTATGAGCTAAATAGTTTACTTCACTAGGAATATGGTGTAGGGTGGATAGGAAAGAAGAAAAGAAGAGGAGAAAGGATTTATGTACACACCACACAATTAAAAGAGATTGAACTTTTAAGGTTTTCTCTTAGCAAGAGAATATTTTTTGCCTAAACTGCACACTTTTCTATCCAATCACTTCCCCACCATATGTCATCTAAATATCATACATATATAGCCTTAAAGAAAACAAGACGGATTTTTTTTTTTTTTTTTTTTTTTTTTTTTTTTTTTTTTTAATTTTAAATTTTTTAATTTTAATTTTAATTTTTTTTAAACATTGGAAATTTTATCAAGAAAGGCCACAACCAAAGAATACAAGGAAACAAAAAGAAACCAAGAAAAGGAGAAAAACTACAACTCTTTCCAGCCAACAAGAAAATGAGCAATAAGCTTTGATGCAACTGTCCATTCCATAACATGCATTTTAGCCCTACTGAAAACCTCTAAAATTCGCCTCGCTCGATTCCTGAAACAGCGATTATTCCTTTCTAGCCCTAAGAATCAAATCCCTGCAACTAAACATAGGCACCGCACTTTTTACCCAATATTCCCTGAACCACCTCCATGCCACCTAAAAAAGAATTAACAATGGATCTCAGTCAAACCCATGTTATTCCAAACAATTTGAAAAAGCATTCCCACATCCTTCTTGTGAAAGAACAGTGAATAAATAGATGATCTACCGATTCCTCATTCTAATAATACATTAAACAAACATTCAGACTTCCTCTTGTGAAGGTTGTCAACCATTAACACCTTGTTGCATTCCATAAGCCAAGCTAGAGCAGCAACCTTCGGAGGAACACCATAATGCCAAACGTAAGCAGATTGACTGACCCCATCTCTAGACCCTCTATCATTGAGCATTTTGAAAAATGATTTTATCGAGGATGCACCTTGGAAAGCAACTTCAACAAATTAACCAACTTCTCAACCTTGGATGCATGGTGGAGCCCAAATAATTTCCTCACCCTGTACATTGAAACAACTTGCAACCGAAGCATTCACTTTTACCAAGATACTTGTGAGATGGGAAAAGACCTCACTCAATTTCTGCTCCCCAACCTATACATCCTTCCAAAACCTTATCTTCAAACCATTTCTTGAGGAAATGCCCGCCCCTTCCCACAAGCCACACCTTACTTTTTATCAGTGCAAACCATTTCCTGAGGAAATGCCCGCCCCTTCCCACAAGCCACACCTTACTTTTTATCAGTGCCACCGATTTCTAGATATAAGGTGACCTATATAACGATGAGGAATGAGTCCACCAACACCCTTCTCCAACCCCATACTTCCTACTCACCATCTCTCTCCACAAACTACCCTCTTCCACCCCAAACCTCCAAACCCATCTTCCTAACAAAGGTAAATTCATTACCTCCAAGCTTCTCAAACATGCCCCCCCTTGATCCCATGGCTCGCAAACATCCTCCCACTTCATAAGAGGAAACCTATCGTTTTCTTCCTCTCCTTTCCATAAAAAATCTCGCATAATTTTTTCCAATTTGACTAAAACCAATTATGGACATTAGAAAAAGGACATGAAGTAAATTGGAAGGTCCAACATCACCTGCCTTGATTAGAGTTATCCTCCCTCCCAATGGTAAGTGCCTACTTGATGCAGGACAACTAACCATTTGCTCTAAAAGCTCGAACTGATAAAGCATGACGAATCAATCCCTTTATCTCATAACCCATACCCCACATCCCATGGTTAGGTCCTCAGTTGAACCCCTCTTGAGGGCCTCACATCACATGGGTTCCACATCACATGAGCCACCCGCCTCACATGGGCCACTCACCCCACTCGAGCCCGATGTGAAAATGCCCCTGTATTAATCACCTCCGGTGAGGAGTCTCAAACACGAGACATCCCGCTCTAATACCACTTTGATGTAGGACAACTTACCATTTGCAACTGATAGAGCATGGCGAATCAATCCCTTTATCTCATTGCCTAAGCCTCACATCCCATGGGTTAGGTCCTTAACTGAACCCCCCTCGTGGGCTCCAGATCACATGAGTTCTGCATCACACGAGCCACCCACCTCACACGAGCAACCCGTCTCACATGGGCCGCCCACCCCGAGTGTGCCCCCACATCCCACAGGCCACCCCATTCGAGCCCGGTGTGAAAACCCTACGTTACTACTCTTCCATTGAGATAACTTTATTTCAAATCTTTTTATAACTTTATCCCATAGGTGATTAGCTGGCTTTGCTAAACATAAAGGAAAACCAAGATAAGTAGATGGGAAGAATCCTTCCCTACTCCCGAATAACCTAGCAAATGAAGCCACCTCCTAATGCAGGGGCATTTTCACACCGGGCTCAAGTGGAGTAGCCCGTGGGATGCGGGGACACACTCGGGGTGGGTGACCCATGTGATTTGGGGCCCACGGGGGAGGTCTCGTGTTCGAGATTCCTCACCGGGGGTGATTAATGCGTATTTCACAACGGACTCGAGTGGGGTAGCCTGTGGGATGCGGGGACACACTCAGGGTGGGCAGCCTGTGTGAGGCGTACCCATGTAATTTGGGGCCTACGAGGGGGGTTCGGCCGAGGTCTGAGGCCTGGGCTATGAGATAAAAGGAATTAATTCGTCATACTTTAACAGTTTGAGCTTTTAGAGCAAGTGGTTAATTGTCCTGCATCAAATTGGTATCAGAGCGGGAGGTCTCGTGTTCGAGACTCCTCACAGGGGGTGATTAATGCAGGGGCATTTTCACACCAGGCTCGAGTGGGGTAGCCCGCGAGGTGTGGGGACACACTCGGGGTGGGTGACCCATGTGATTTGGGGCCCACGGGAGAGGTCTCGTGTTCGAGACTCCTTATCGGGGGTGATTAATGCGCATTTCACACCGGGCTTGAGTGGGTAGCTTGTGGGATGCAGGGATACACTCGGAGTGGGCGGCCTGTGTGAGGCGGTACCCATGTGATTTGGGGCCCACGAGGGGGGTTCGGCCGAGGTCCTAACCCATGCGATGTGGGGCCTGGGCTATGAGATAAAGGAATTAATTCGCCATACTCTAACAGTTTGAGCTTTTAGAGCAAGTGATTAATTGTCTTGCATCACCTCCTCCCTTGAGATAGCAACCCCCAATAGCTTGCTTTTACTAATATTAACTTTCAAACCCAATACCATTTCAAAGCATATTATCATCATACGAAAATTGTCCACCATTGATTCCTCAGCTTCACATGGAAAAAGTGTATCATCAGCATATTGTAAATGAGTAATATAAAATTCTTAATTATCAACTCTAAATCTTCTCACAAGGCCAACCGTTGCACCTCTATCAATCATTCTACTAAATGCCTTCATTAGCACTATAAACAAATAAGGAGACAAAAAGACCCCTTGCCGCAACCCCTTAGAAGATGAAAAAAATCTGTTAGTCTGCCACTTCTTGTACACAAATCTGAGCCCGCCACTTCTTGCCACATCCTAACCACCCTAGCATATAGTCCAGAAAATATCAATCCACATGGTCATACTTTTTTCAATATTCAATTTGCAAACAACCCCTTTCAAGCCTTCCTATTACATGAATTAATACATTCATGCGCCACCAACGCACTATCCAATATCTGCCTCCCCACCACAAACACCCCTTGAGATATGGAAACAACTTCCCCAATTACCACTCTAAATCTTGAAGCTAACAGCTTCACCAAAATCTTATATGGAAGCTCCAAAAGACTTGTGGGCCTAACATCCTATAAACTTTTCGCACATTTTTTGCAAATAACGCAATAAACGCCGTGCCTAATTCCAATGTTAAACAACCATTTTCATCAAAATTCGTTTATGAAATTTCTTCATTTACCTGACGAATAACAACAACAATGCATCTTAAGAGAGAATGTGGACTGAAACTTGATTGTTTCCTGTGTCAAACTGCTTTTTATGTAGTTACAATAGAAATTTTGTGGATTTAATTTACATGATTGACTATGTGAACAATTCCTTTAGACTTTGTTTTCCAACTTTTGAGTTATCTATATGCTATTTTCAGGCTATAAGTATGGTTAAAAAGACACCGGCTTATAAGAATAGGTTGCGGGCTCTGGAACTTGAACGCAATGGCGGAATGTCGATCAAGAAAAAGGGCAACAAGCAGATGGACAAGTAAGCATTTATTTTATTCATTGCACAGAAAAGATCCATGTCTTATCAGTTAGTAGCACATATTTAATCAGCACATGTGAAGTGTAATCCATACAACTTTTCAAAAGGCCATGTTGTCCATTTATGTTCATGAAACCTTTTCGTTACCGATAACAAAAGAATTTACTAAAAGGCCACCTGGAAAAAAGATACAAAGATCCATGAACGCAGTGGATAAGAGTCTCCTATGCACAAATATGATTTGCAGGCCAAGAAAAGGGTCCAAAATTGTGGAGTTGAACTCACATATGAGGGAAAGATGGGGAACTATTTCATCTTTCACAACACATTAAGCAAATGTTGGGAAGGGACCAAGTTCTTTTTTGAAGGTAATATGTCGTTAGGATCTTATTGGTTGTGGCCGTTAGACAAAACGCCTCAACTTAATGTCAACCACAATTTCTCCATACTTAAGCTGGAGGAGGTGTGGGGAAAAAAAGAGGACACGAGAGCACTGAACACAGAGCCTTGTGAAAGCTCTTGGACGAAATATAACCTTTAGTGCATGGAGCCTACAGACGATCACCCTCTTCAAAAGGGTAAATATTTTCTTGCAACCTGAAGCATGGTTGCTCTAAGAGCCTAAAATGGTTATTCTCTTTAGGCCAGTTGAGGTTACTTGTAAATTGGGATTGGGCCTGCTCTTTTGGTGAAACCAATCCACTTTGCATTTGAGGCAGAACAGAAAACAGAAACACATTGGCAATTTCAGTTCTCCATTGTCTTTTACCACTAACTGTGAGTAAGATGAGAAACTGTTGGGAGCTCTTCAGTCTGGTTAGTAAACAATTCTTGTTCGGTGTCAATGGTGCAATCCTATCCACAGACTTGCTTTTGTCAGGAGTCAGAGCACTATGCTTGATTTTCTACAACCTGAAGTTTTCTCTCCCTTCACACTCTTTGCTTGTGCATAACCTCGTACATGCATTCGCTCGCCTGGGTAAACGAACTTATCCTTTGGCGGTAGTTACCTTGCATAATTCCCATGCATGCACATGTCTATGCTCATGTGCATGAGTGCGTGCAAGTGGCATCCCGTCTCCCTACAATCACTTCACTCCTGGCATTCCCTACTTCGTTGGTTGGCTTGCTTCCTTGTAATGCATGGCCATTGTGCCAATTGGTGAGTGATGAGTATTATAGTTGCTTGATATGGTTACATTATATCTTAAAAAGTTTCAATTTATTCATCTTGGTTCTTAACTTGTAACTGAAATGGTATTTAAAAAAAAAAAAAAAAAAAAAAAAAAAAAAAAAAAAAAAAAAAAACTTTAACTGAAATCTAGCTACTCGTTTATTCATTCTAGGAGGATGGAGGAGGATCTTAGTAAAGAACTAGAATTGCAGATCCAGGGAGCTGAGAAGCCCTCTATGTGGAGTATTGTTGTAATCCAATTTCTACTCCTACCGTACACTCTTGGAAAGGTTTGTATATTCATCTCATCAACCTGAATTGTGAAAAAATTCTAATTTCTTACATTTACCTTTTTTTGTTTTGTACTTTTGAATCTTCAACACATCACTTGGCAAGAAATGCAGTATATTTTGAGCGTAATTACATAATGATCAACCCAAGGATATGCATACTATCCTCAAGTTTTCAGTTTTGAAAAGTGGAGACCATGGTTCAATGACCATTGGTCTATCCTCACTGTGGATGGGCCATGCACAAAAATTTACCCTGATTGGAAGATCCTAGCCCAATATTTGGCCCCTTTCCACTTGAATGTGGACTTATAGTATTTCTCTTACTAACCATCTATTTGCAGGCCACAAATTGATAGATTAGTATTGTCCAATCAAGGAGACCTATGGGGTATGGTCCATTCACACTGGGGTCCATGGGACCAATGTAATGGTTCATGGAACCATGGGCCCCACTTTTCCAAACCAAAAACCCAAGTATATTATTAAACCAAAAACCCAAGTATATTATTAATGTTCTCCAGTCAAGGATCCTATTTTGTATCTCACAAAAAAAAAAGAAAAAAAAACGATCATATTTTGTTTTTGCATGATAACTTTATGTGAAAAGATGACCAAGCTTAATTTGCCAGCTTTTATTGTGGAGAGGCTGTTGGTTTTGGAGATACCAGATTAAAAAAGATCCATATGCTTGGGATGATGCATGTTACTTGACAAGGACGAGCCTCAAGGTGCCTCTTGATGCATGGAGGAACGTTGGTAAGCTCACTACTACCTAATCTTTTTTTTTTTTTTAAAATTTTTTTATATGAAGCGAGTTTTGAAATCTGCACAATATCGTACTGATAAAAGAAGTGCATAATATCATTTCATGAATGGCCAAAGCAACCCTGAGATATGGGAGGGAGTAGGGAAAGATTCCAGTGACCCATATATCTAATTTAGTTATCAAGCGCTTTATCTCCATAGCATGCCATACATCCATGTGATCTAGACTGTTCATATGCTTCATCCTACCATGGATGGGCCCTGCCCCAAAATCATTCTCCCTGGATGACCTAGCTGCCAATCGAAGGATGCTGGGGAGTTACAAATGGAAGATTAGAAACTAATCTAACAAATGGTCCATGTTCAACGGGCATAGGTCAACCAATCAGGGAGTTGCGTCACCAGCCCAACATGAAATTTTTTTTTGGCTCATAAATTGAACCAGCAGATTTCATAGATGCATGCCTTGTGTTACTGAGATAGAGCTTGATTATTAACTTGGATGTATGGGCTGGTGCTATAAGTTGCATTGCCGAAGAACTGGCACTTTTTTGGTAGCTTCCATTAAGAACTAGAATCTTGATGCTTATTGAGAAGACTAGGCCTTTAAACTGTGCAATCCCGGCACAATTCATCTCTGTTATGAAACTACAGTTTATGCATGAGCATCCCTCATGTCCATAGTCCAACCTTTTTCTTTCTTGACAAGGCAACTTTCACAGTTACCAAGAAACCCATTTCCACACGAATATCTATTTCCTCTATTTCCATTTCCTTTTTCTGGCATCTGGATAAGTACTATGACATTGCAAAACGAGGCTTTTTCCACGTCAATTTCTCATTTTGGAACCATTGTTTCACTCATTTGAGTTTCAATGGCTAGTTTCATTTCAAGTTCAGTTCTGAAATTGATGACATGCTCTATGCAATCTGTAGTGAGGAATGCAGGAGGATGTGCATGGTGCCCTTGTGTATCCAGTCAGCACAAGTGGGCCCATGGTTTGGTGATCCAGTCTGGGATGCGGATTGCGTGGTGACCCTGCCACCACGGATGTCCGTGATGGCACGAAGTTATGGGATTTGATTGGGTCACGTGCCACTGTCAGAAATGGGCCCCGTGCAAAGCATGTTTGAAAGTTGTTAGGTCGAGTACATTGTCGACCAGGCCCCATCTCTAACAACAGCTTGTGGCCCAATCAAATCCCGCCACATCAGGTCACCACGGATGTATCCTCCTAACTGCCGGCTTGATATGACCCCACCATATGTAGGTTTCAAAAAGTTTCGGGATTGGAAGATCCTAGCCATCCAATCATTGGCTTTTTTCCAGACCATTAACACATCTTTTTATTAACCATCTATTATAGACAGAAATCCAAGGTTTAAAAGAGTCTTGGAGATTTTCAGGGGCATTCCCTCTCCAAAGTTTGGCCCATTAGATTAACAGCTTGTACTGATGAACATGGCCCAATTGAATGAATCTCCAGAGCATGACACCGTGCACACCCTGAGCATCAGGCCTTGAGATTATTCATCTCGAACCACATGCATAAGGTTAATCTGCTGATATCTTCTTGACCAACATGCTCATATTTCATTTTGATTCATGTGTGGTGGCAATGTGTTTTTAGATGAAGTGATGAAGAGCGATCTTGTTCGAAAACGATTGTGGGAGAAAGCTAACATGGAAAGGTACCTGACAGACATGCGGAAGGAAACAAAACGTAGAAGATAGCTGTTTGATCTGAAACCAGATTTAAGAGTCCTCTCTCTCCGGCTTTACTACATTTTAAAATATCTTAAAATTTTCCATTGAGAAATAAGTTTTCATGATTAAATCGACAGTTACGAAAGATCATAAGTTCGTTTTTGCTGTAAACATGGATAGGGAAATATGAGTTGCATTTAGTTATTATCTTCCTTGATAGGAATTTTGCTGAGCCCACACACATGTACATGCAGCCACGTGCACCAACCCAACTGTGTGAAATATGGGAGGCTCCCAACCTGACCCACTCAAGAATTCACTAGGATCAAACCCAACCAAACCCTTCCCATTCAATTGTAACCTGGTCTGGTTTGATTGACTGACCTAGCCTAACCCATCCCAAGTTTAAGAATGCAATATGGGGACTAAAGGTATGGCCAATCCAGCTGGGTTAATCAATGTAAACAGACAGACAGAAGCATTAGGGTCAGGTTGGCCTTAGTAATCTGGCCCGAACCATTAATAACCTATTTCTGTGGGTTGGGTTGGGTTGGGTTGGGTCAGGTGGGGGTCAACACGAGCCGGAGCCAGACCCGTTACTCAAATGAGCCTTTTTGGGTCCAAGATTGACTTGTTACCTGTTTAGCTTTTGCCCTAACGTGGCTCTGAAGCGAGTTGGGCCAGTTGACCCATGGTCTAACCCAACATATTGCTGAGATAAATCTTTTCTATACCTTCCATGGCCGCCAAACAAGCAATTAGAAATGAAAGGTATTCAATGGTGCAAATTCAAGAATAAAGGGCATCAATCAAATGGTTAGGACCATCCAACATGATTTTTTTCTGTATGACCCCCCACAGTGGGTCCCGCAATTTAAATATTCTAACTAAATGCCACGTGTATGGTGGAGCTTCGCTGCTGTCTCAAAAGCGAAAGGCCAAAAGCAGAAATAAGGTGGTTTAATGGACATTACACTGAATATAGACTGTTGATCAAATTTTCACTAAGCGCAATTTCTACCATACACGTGTAGCCCACCTAATGGTTGGGATGCAGCTACCTTGCTTTTTGTCCATGGCTTCATCTTTATAGTGGGAATCTACAGATAAATGGCTCAATCTGCCACATTATCATATGTATTTTTAATCCTCTGATCAGGCCGTTGTTCATTGATCCACATTATTGTCAAGAGGGGACTCTGGTCGATGGACCATGCCCAAGAAATCGCCGTGATTTGAAGATCTTTGCCATTGAAACTTTGCCCTATTTAATAGGAATGAGGGTTTTTTTTTTTTTTTTTTTTTTTTTTTTTTTTTTTTTTTCTGGTTATATATATATTCTCCATAAACGGTCCATTTTGAAGAGCACCATCCGAAGGGCTAGGATTATCCTCTAAGAACCCTTTTGGCACTAGATGGCGGACTCCATCAGACCAATGCTCCAGAAAACAGAAACAGGGGCCCACTCGTACTTGATATACTGAGGGGAGCGGATTAGGTGCGGCCCCAGCCTCACCCAAGACGGTGCGGCCCTTACCGTGGGGCCCACTTGGATGTAGGTATTCTATATCCACGCGGTCCATCCGTTTTGCAGATCATTTTAGGGCATGAGCCCAAACATGAAGCAGATCCAATTCTCATGTGGACCACACCATAGGGAATTGTGGTGATTGACCATTAATGGGCCACAAAAGTTTTGGATAAAGCTGAAATTTGTTTTATCCGTTCAATCAGGTTTATGTGACCTTATCAACAGGTTGGATGGCAAATAAATATCATGGAAACCTTACGGTGGGCCCTGGGAGGTTTTCAATGGTAGAGCATTCAATCACCACTGTTTCCTATAGAATGGTCCACTAGAGATTTAGATCTGCTTCATTTTTGCGCTAAAATGATATGAAAAACGGATGGATGGCATTGATCTAGAACACATACATCCAGGTGGGGCCCACGGTAAGCGCCGCACCTAATCACTCCCTGGTTATTACTTCCAAGGACCGCACCTAATCCTCTTCTTCTCATTCTCCTTCCCGAATCTGACTCTTCGCTGGAGCCTGGAACTGGAAGAGATTTGTACTCTCTCTCTCTCTCTCTCTCTCTCTCAACGCCATTTCTTGCAATTTGTAGATTTCGCCACATGAATTTAATAGCCATTTCTTGCCTGCTCTTGTATATGATTTTTCCATTCATAAGCTCGTGCATCTGATGGAGGATGTCTAGCATACATCACGTGGGCTCCTTATTTTCCTGATATCCAATCTCCAAGTGGAACTCGTCCGGAAAAAAAAAACGATTTTCGAGCGAGAATGGATTTTAAGGACTCATGAATCATGCTAAGATGGTGACACATCTGATGGTTGACGTGGATTTCACTGTACACATCACGGTGTGGCCCACCTGAGCCCACCGTTACTTCGTTCTCATCATAAGGTCTCCTGCAAATGCATTTGATGGTCAGATTAGATTTCACGCATGCATCATGGTGGGGCCCATGGGAGCCCGCTCCACTTCGCTCCCATTGTAAGGTCTGCCGCATTGCTTCTAGGAGACCAATTTCACATATGGGCTGGTTCTCACGAGAACTTGTGAAAACCATTCGAGAATTCATTTCATATGATGTGTGCACAAAATCCAGAACCATTCACTGAATGAATCACCTTATGACATTCTAGGCTTAAAACTCAACCTAATCCAAAAATTAGGTGGGACATAGCAAAGTGGGAGAGAATTCCCACCCTTGATTTTCATTGGGGCCCACCTGAGTTGCAAGCCCAACACTTCATCCAAGCTAACTAGATTGCATATGCACATTAGGTGAAACGAGTTCTCAAAGGGTTCTCATGGAACCCGGCACAGTTAGTTGTGTTTGAGTATTTTCTCATGTATGTGTGTATGGGGTTTTGCTAATATCCCACCATCCCAAAACCTTTTAAATGGCCCAATAAGTAACTTATTATTGATTTGAGCTATTCATGCATTCATATAAGTAGAAGCAAGCCATGGTGCAAAAATCATGTCAATCAAACGATCCTAACCCATTCAAAGGGGTCAATTTGTTACAACCCTCCATTGTTTAGAGTCGTAAATCACATGGTTAGAATTATCAAATCAAAATGCTACTTTAAAAACATAAAAAAAAAAAAAAACAAAGTAGGATCTATCCACTAGATGTTTCAACTTCAAGATAATAATTGGACATTTTGTTTTTTGGGTCAATCTTGACCATTCATTTTCATTATATTAATCAAAAGCATAAGATCACCTAATTGGTATTTTTTTTGGCACCATGGCTTGCTCTTACTTCTACGAATGCATGGACACTTCGCATTGACAATTGAGTCACCCCGCACACCATTTTACTGGTTTGGAGATGTTGCTAACATTGCCCTGCCATGGAGGTGGGGATGATAGCAAAACCATATGTGTGTGTCTCAGATCTCCATATCTTTAGATCTTCTTCTTTTTCCTCAATTTCATATTCCAAGCACTGTTAGAGCTCAGATTCTCTCTCTCTCTCTCTCTCTCTCTCTTTCTCTCTCTCTCTCTCTCCCTGGTTGATTTTTGGTTATCTTTCTTGCTACAGATCAGATCGATTTCCTCCTTCTGGCACTGGTTCAAACTTTTGACTGGCGTATTCAAAACAATCAAGGAACCTGAAGATCAAATCCAAACCATCAGGTAGGCTATTCTATTCTTCAATTCATAGAAAGTTAATCTATATTTCAAAATTTTAAGATTGAAGTTTCATCAGATATTTCCTTTTTTTTTTTTTGTTTAATAAAAATTTAAGCACATTTTATATTTCCATATTTCTGTATTTGTTCTTTAAATCATCATCTCATTCTTTTTCTTATATATTTCGATATTTGTTCTTTAAATGTTTATACTTATAATTCTTTGTTAACTGATGTTGTTAATTAGTATTTATGCCACCTAGTGGTTTAGCAATGTATCCCCCCATTTAAGAATTCATATTAAATAGTACGGTCATTCGACTGAAATGCTTGTTCTTTATGGATTCCTAAATGTCCCATTTTGGACAGTTTGGTACAAGACCATGTACTTAGATTTTCCTCGTTTTTAGCTTACATGCAATTGGAATTTTGGTTGCGTCTCCATATATTTTCTCCGAATATGTGGGTCTTTACTGATTGGTTGTCTCTATCCATGTATAATGGATGACATGTGGCAACTAATTGGTATTGAATTTTACATATATATAAAGAATATGGTGAGATGCTGCCGAAATTTGCATGTAAATTGTATGAGGATAGTACATGGTCTGTTACCGAATGAGATAAAGACAATTAACACCTCCAGATAAAGACAAATAAAAATAGGTTAGACATTTAGAGACAATTAGTAAACAAAATTTGAAACAATTAGGGACAATCTATAGTTATATATGTATGTACCCCGACGGATTTATTTATTAGGAGACTATTTGAGACACTTGTTTCTTGTAGTTTATGGAGGGGCCTCGATATTGTTTGTACTATATATTTATATACATATAAATGTGATTGACTGATTACTTCAACCTATAAAAGTCCTAATCTTAACTTACCCTTGTTATCTTTTGATTTATAGATAACTAGTGAGAAAAATCTAAGTACCCCTGGTGTCGGTGCGTCAGTCATATCTCCTCTTATTATGGAGGGAGACATTGAAAAAAAAGTTGAAACGACTTCGGGTTCAGTGAAAGAAAAAAAAGATCAACGGTATGAGAATTTTTTGATGAGATCACGCTATCAGATGGTTCGGTTAATATTAGATGCAAGTACTGTAAAACTCTTTACAACAAGCATTTTGGTTCTTCTACTAATTATCAGAGACATCTTGATAAATGTGCGAAGAGACCAAGAATGTTGACGGGTGGAGTCTAGCAACTGTTTTCATTTACCGCTTCTAAAAATGCCAACTCTTAAGCTACACTCTCCAGGTTGCGCACATGGTGGTATATGAAGATGGTGAGAATGTCGTACGCGATAGACGCCCTTCGATGGGGTGGTGAGTCCATATATGACACCTCGCACCGAGGAAGAAGACATTTTGGTCGACAAGTCGGTAATTGTGAACCCATTATGAATGCTTAGCACTGAGGAATTCAAAACGGCTAAGGCGGCCTACAATGAGGGTGTTCATTCTTAGATGCAATGTCTATGGATGGTGTATGGGTCGATGACCGGGTAAGATTTTTGTACAAAAGTCTTTTAAGTACTCATTTTATACATGATTTTTGATAATTCGAGGATTGCACAGGGAATTGACCTGTACATGGAATTTTTTATCGATTGTTGTTTAGAAAATCCTGAAGCGTATCCTCAGGATTGCATGTTTGTGTCAGTTTTTTGGGTAATATCCATTTACTGATATACACATTTAACTTATATCGTAGTCATCTAACCTTCAATATTTTGATTAATTTGTGACAACAATTTTTGAAGAATGATGTTGAGGTTCTACGGTATTATGGTGCCGGTGACCATAAAAATAGTGATGAAAATTTGAAGGATATTAGTGATAATGTCCTGAGTATTATTAGAGGAGATTACTTCCAAAAGCGGATGTGGAACTTCAAATGTGTGAATTTGTCATTACACTTGTACTTGATGCACTTGACTTAATGTTATAAGTCGTGTTTTCTGTAGAGGTACTTATAGTACTTCTTATGTGTTTTGTATGCATATTTTTCAATCAATGTCTGAAACCAACATTGAATTTTGTTCGTCATACACTCCTATGGAAGACGGGTTCAATTGCTTGATAACATCCAAACCAAATGAAATGGTTATTACGACGAGGAATATATTGGCTTCACAGAAGGTTTGAGATGGTTGTTTAATCTATGTGACGATGGGAATGCTTACTGGAAAGTCGTCTGGAGTTTTGAAATAGTAAGCAGGATCCCAAAACAGGCTGGTGGGAATGAACGCGGGATCTGCGTGATGAAATGCATCGACTTCTTAAGTAGTATGGAGCCTGGTAAGATTCTTACGAAATTTTTGTTAGTCCTATTCATTATTGCTTATTCATCATATAAAAAATAATAGCAACTTGTATGATGAAATATCTAATTTTAGAAAGATCTTGTCTTTCAACTGCTTTTAGCAATTTAGAAAGATTGAAAGACCAAAAGGTAAACTGGTTGATGGTGAAGAGGTAGAAAAACGGGTACATGCATGGTGTGCCGTAAAGGCCGTTACGTAAAGGTAACAGTGGCAACCGTTATACGTTACAGGGTCGTAACAGCCGTTATGAAAAAAAATGACCTGTAATTACTGTTAACAGTGCGTTATGTCCCCTATAAAGGCCATAACAATCCTGTAATTGTCTGTTATGAGGAATATATAGGTTTTCTATACTTTTTAATCAACATTACAGGGTAGAAACAGGTTTTCAAGATTTTTTTTTTTCAATAAAAAAGGAGACCGTAACGGTCGTTACGGGGGCCATAATAGCTGTTACGATCCGTATTGTAAAGGTAATGGTGGTGGCCGTTACGACCATCGTTACCGTTACGGAACACCTTGGGTACAAGTGCTAACTGCAATACCAACTGTTAGGAAGCCAACCACGCAAAGATTTCGCTACCGAAAGAGGGCACCAGAAATCGGACCTGTGAAGATAAAAACTCATATGTGAAGCCAAAACGTGGGCATGTAAGAAAAATGCAAAGTTAACAAGCCAAAACGCAGCTATGTATAGTTATTTTACTATCTGTTTTATTATTTTTGGAATTTGAGCAACAGCCAACAAATGTAAGTATAAGTGTTGTAATAATTGTTTCATATTTATTTAATACTCCATTTCTTTTTGCGACAAATGTACGTATGAGTGTTGTAATAATTTTTTTGAGCAACAAATGTATATATGAATGTTGTATTGGAGGAATGTGTAAATGATGAATGTTGGAATGAATGAATGTTGAAATGGAGGAATGTGTAACCGATGAATGTTGTGATCGCCAATACAGACTCTGGATCGTCGTTAAACATTGTGGGTCGTCGATACACACTGAGGATCACCGATACTGACTGTGGTCTGCCGATACACTCTGTGGATTGCTGATGCTAACTATGGTTCACTGATACACTCTATGGATCACAAACTCCAACCATTCAAACAACAAAAACAAAAACAAACAAAATAAACTAAAAAACAAATAAAAAGCTATAAAAGGAACCACCACACGCTTCTCCCTTTTACATGGTGTATCGGTGATCCACAATGAGTATCGATGACCTTCATTGCCTTGGATGGCCTTTACAAAAAAAAAAAAAAAAAACACTGTTTCAACATGGAACCAACACTCTCTCCACCATTCATACGAACACCACATCCTCCTCCCATTCACAAACTCCAATTATTCAAACAAAAAAGGAAAAAAGAAAAAAAAAATTAGAAAGGAAACCACTACACCCTCATCTCTTTCACAAACTTACACCATTGATAGACACTAACAATAACAAAAACAACATAGAAAAAAACTTACCTTTAACCACCATTGTGGTTGGAGAATATAAAAAAAAACTTTAATTTTTTTGGACTAGAACTTCACCAGAACTTGGCTGGAGTTATGTATGAGATTTTGACTGGAAATATAAAAAAAAATCCTCTTCTTTTCGCCCAGAACTTCGCCGGAGCTTGGCCGAAGTTTGTCATCGTTGTCGGGGAGTCGGATGTTGGACTATACAACTACCAACCATCGAAGATGCTTGGTGTGGTCCCCTCTGAAAAGCAAAGAAGAAAGAGAAAGAAGAAAAGGCCAAATGACCTTTTCCACACAAGGGGCCCACCTATTGAACCCATCTCATGTATTATGTGGGGCCCATTGGATAACCTTGTAGCAGATCTAAGTCGTCCAAATGAAAAGGGTTTTAATTTCATGCTATTTGCCAAAGTTTGAGGGCAAAACTCATCACGGATGGACCACATCGGAGGAAATAGTTTGAAATTAACTCGTAATGTTAATGCAATTGTGAGCCACAGATAGCTCCTTTTTTTTTTTTTTTGAAATAACCCTATTGTAGGTTCATGGCTGTCCGATTCAAGTGAACGGATTAGATCGGCCTAGGGGTGGCCCCAATTGTTGATTTAGTGAGGTTCACACTCCATTCTCAAAATGTCCTTTTGACTTCCGAGACAAGCTAACATTGTACGAGAGGACAACTGGCAGAGGGACATTTTCATCTTTCAAAAAGCTAAAAAGTGCCCAGAGGGCTAAAAAAGATATAGATTCAAAATCTAGTAGTAGCGCCTTTATTGCGTCATAATTAAGGGCCATTTTAATTAATATCCCCCTAAACTGACAGGGCTGTCAATTGGCCGGGCCTGGGTAGGTCCCTGCTCGGAATTTGAATTGTTTCGGTTTGGACCGTCGGGCTGGGCCTATTCAAAATTCTGATTTCTCGTGCCCGAGTTTGACCCATTGGCACCCCTATAAACTGAGAACCCAATGTCACTATGCATATTTGCTCCATTTAAAGATTGGTGGTGATTAGGCCCTACCATACATCTTATCCAGACCATCCAAAATTTGGGTCTCATTTTGAATCGACCAAATATCTAAAACTACATTGTTCAAGCAGTCTCCTAACTATCCAATCAATGTCTATCAAATGGATGGTTAAAAGTAAAATAGTGAGTGGTTGAAAATTTGAAGGAAAACAATCACATGGTTAATGCCATGTTTTGAGTGCAATTTTCAGTTGTGCACCCATCCACAGTTGGGCCAGCGACTTGGACGATCTGGATTGCCGAAAAACTTTCCATGTGTAGGTTTGAAGAGTTACCATCAATTTTTAAATGGTGCAAAACTAGCACAACAGTCCTTAAAGAGCTAGAGACTAGAAAGACATATTTTATTCTAGCAGCCACCCTGCGACAGGCAGACTCAACCCTGCCTGAAATTCAATGAAGGTTTCGACTTCATTTAAAACGATGGTCAGCCGTCCATATTCAACACAGATGTCTGACCCGTCTGATGAGTGGGCTGGTTCTGTTTTTGTACTTTTCTTCAGAAACGATATCCTTTCAGGCATTTTAACAAACACCTGAACCGCACGAATCCACACATTGCCATTATCTTCTCGCTTCCCAGCTTGGACGGTTGATACATGTCTCAACTTATCTGGTATGGTAGTTCTGTTTCTCTCCCAATATCTCTATAAATTTTGTTTTAGGGGGCGCTTGGTTGCATGAAATATCATGAAAGTTCATGACTAATCATCTAATTTAGTGCAAAATATCATGTAATATCGTTATATTTGGTGCAACCAAACGCACCCTTATAGTTTATGTATCTTCCCCCCCCCCCCCCCCCCCCCCCCCCTCATAATCCATGTAAGAGAGGGAGAGGGTGATCTAGATTTCCAGCTTTGTCCCTTTTCTCTTGTTTAGCTATATATGATTCCCGAGTGTTGTGTTTGTACTAATGGGGCCCATGTATTGGTGATCATGACTCCTAATCTGGTGCAATTCAATGCCAGTGGGGATTCTCCAGAAATCTCCCGGACAGAGGATTGTAGCATTCAGTCTTTGGTCCCTTTTCCATTGAATGTGGACCGTTGATGTATCGTCTTCTTAATGGTTTGTTGAAAGTTGACAATCAATGGGTTACGATTATCCCATCAAAGTTGGTGCCCATTGGATCGATGGTTAGGATCACTGAGCTGCAATCGTACTTTATAAATTAAAGAATCAAGGATGCGGTGCGCGTATCCTATTTGAGGATCATATTTCCTTATTCATATATACGTCTCCACGAACCCTTCCCAATATCCGTAATTATTATTGTATGCATCCACTTCAAAAGTTAGCTTTGTCACTGCATCTGACACTTGAATTTTACAAGAGCCATGTCTTCTCTTCATGTATTCCTTTAGAATGGTATCTTCTAGCACTGTTGTATTTATTAGGGCAATAAGATACGTTTGTCTAATCCAACTTTAACCAGATCGCTAACCCTTGCATGCTTTTCAATTTTAATTATCCCGTTAAGAACCTAACCAATACACCAAAAGCCCCAAGACTGATGGAACGCGTCAAGCTAGGCTCTTTAAACTGTTGGGATTGTAACATTCCACCACGCACTGCAGCCAACGTCCATAGCTGCCTACTCCATGGCAACACTCACTTTGGCCTCTTTTCCAAGTAGCCCCTTCCAGGGCATAGCGGCCGCACTCTAGTTATCTAGGTAGCCCTTTCCGCTTGGCTGCTGCACTCAGGTTGTCCAGGTAGCCCTTTCCAAGCCGTAGCGGCTTTCACTCTAGTCCAAGTTGCCCTTTCCATAGGTCGCCCCTTCTGTGGCTCGAACACGGGACATGGTTTTGGCTTTGATACCCATTGTTAAGAACCTAACCAATACACCAAAAGCCCCAAGACTGATAGAATGCTTCAAGCTAGGCTCTTTAAATCATTGGGATCTTAACATATCCGATCTAATTCATGGGTCATTTGTAATCCAGTTTGGCATTATTAGGTCTGTGAAAGTAGTTTAAATTTGTGGGTTTGCCTTTTTTTTTTCTTTTTTTCTTTTTTATATTGGTAACGAATATTTATTAAAGGAGGTAAAAAAAATATAGTGATCCATTGAAGATTAAATTCCACAGACAAGAAACTAATAAATAATGTTTCTGTCTACAATGAAAGCACATTTCCTTGAAGGGCGGGCTTTCTAGAATTTCTTAGAAACACGTTCCTAGAACCCCCCTCATGTCAAGGGACCCCAGAAATGATCTTTGAAGAGGGATACCCCTTCTTCGATAGTTGAGTTCTGCAAAACTAACATCACCGACTCCAACTGAACACAAGAAGCCAACTTGATCTCTCCATGATGATCTCTTATTAGTCGTCCTATTCCCAACAAACCAAGGTTACCCAAAGAGCCTCCGTCAACATTCAATTGAACAGTTGTATGGGATTTGCTAATCTTAGTGGTGTGTACATGCCTCCACATGTGCCAACATGGCAAACTAATGTGAGATCCTGATTGCGGGAAACCACGAACTTCTTGTTTTGTGCATAGCAGCCAATGCAGTTCATGGGCTCTTAATTTTGATTCAAAATTTAGAAATTTGTAGCTCTACTCATGCTGTAAACATTATAATACAATGTATGCATTATTTGTAATAATAGATAATACAATGTATGCATTATTTGTAATAATAATATCCATCATTTCATTAATAGACTAAAACATGAATTTTTGTGCATAGAACTACATTGCATATACTTGTATTTTACATTGAAGCCCCAAATAATCCTATTTCTAATGTACTTGTTCCTACGTTTAATATAGAACTTGCATAATTTGAATAATGCATGTAAATTTTCTCTGTAACCTTGTCACAGGCTTCAGGCAATTTAGAAGATCAAAAGATTTTTATGACCCCATAAGTTATAATGACCAACCGGCATTAGTGTTATATAATGGCCATTATGAAAACTGGAATCATTTGGACCCACAGGAAAATAATGGTAATTATTTTAGCAGAAAACAGTGTTATATTTTGTATTGCAGTGCCAGTACATTACAAAAACTTCTTTTGTAACTAACTGCCGTTCTTCAGAAAATAAGAACCATTATTTAACAAGCCGTTTTTGTACCACAAGACAATGGAGGGTGCCTGTTCGTCTTATGATATAGTTATGACTGGATTTTTAGTTTTATTTTTATTAAAGACCTTGGCAGTTTGTGTTCCTCTGCTTGATCATCGCAATTGATACTTGTCTAGGTTCTGCGCATACCATCATGAGTAGAAACTCTCCTTTAACATTATTCAGTTCTGGTGCAGTTTCCATGGCTTTGAGGCAGAGAATTCCGCTTCATCTTTGGGAAGATTTTCATAGTCGTCTTGTGCATTCCAGATTTTACAGTTTGAAGGTAGACTGGAAAACGCTCCGGCCAATGATTCACAAAAGAATTAAAAATAGGGCCAAGGACTACCCTCTGAGGAACATGGTTCCTGTTGCATATGATCTCCTTAATGCCAGAGAAGTTCTGAAGGAAGGCGTCTCTACTCTTCTCAACATTATCCCAATCAAAGCATGCAAGTAAGTTGAAGCGTTGCTACGCGTAATTCTTACATCATCTTCCCATTGATGCTGTTCGGCTTAAAGTTCTTCAAACTCAAGCCTTCAATGATTTTTGAAACATAAAATTCCCGATTCTCTTCAATCCAAGGGCCTGTTTGGAATGTGGGTGAATCCTGTCCTTTTTAGATGAAATTGTCCAAAAAGATTTAAATCCAGAATGATTGGACATGTGGTTTATCCACAACATCCGAAGTGGGACGAGAAATATGTTTTGAAGGGTGAGCTCTCCAATCCATTTCATCTCGATTCCCATTTCATAGAAAATATATAGGGTTGATCCAATCCAATTCAATCAAAGCTGCCCACATGCAGATTGGTCCTAAAATGTCAAATTATGAATCTTATATTTCTATTTATAAGAAGCAAGCTGACCCCAATTACCTGGGATTAGTGTTCGAAATATCGGTATCGCATTACGTATCGCATCATTGGGATACAGATACATATCGGTTATCGTACGGGATATATCGTTTTTATTGGGTAATTTATCGCACTTCTTGGGAAACATGGGGAAACATTAGGAAAATGGTTGTATTTTTCAATGAAACTTTAGAGATTGTTAAAAAATAACTTAATACACACTTTTAAATCATTACTTCTCAAAAAATAAGTGCACATAATAGGTTTCCTTTGTATAGGGTCCTAGGTTATGCGCTGTCTAACTGAACTAATACAACTATATTCAAATTGAATGCATAACATCTAGAGTGTATGTAATGATCATTTTATCAAACACTCCTAAATACTTCGAAATTGGACTTAATTGACAGCTGGTTGAATGGAAATTTGACAAAAAATTAATATTTTAATAGTTTTTTAAAAATTAAAATTGATTTTTATTTTCCAGAAATTGACAAGAACTTAACAAATCAGTAGATCAGCCCTCATACATGCTTGATTTCGTGTTTGGAGTGCAACATTGCAAGCAATTTGGGAGAAAATGGGAAAATTTTGAATTTTCTCAAAATTTCTCCAAATCGGACCACCTACACTCAAATTTCGAAATTAGAGTGTATGTGATGATCATTTCATCAAATACTCCCAAATACTTCGAAATTAGTCTCAATTGATTGCTGGTTGAAGGAAAATTTTGAAAAAAAATGGAGAACATGAAGAACCAATGGATATTGAAATCAAAACTCCAACTCCATGATTTTTCATGCAAAACATGAAGAACCAATGGATTTATAACCATTCGACATTGATTTAACAAAATTTCAACAAAAAAAAAAAGGGATTGGAAATTGAAAATGCTGACTGGATTAAACCTGTGGGATGTGTTGGTACTACCTGTGCGTTTCGTTTTGCACAGGTGGGATACAAGATATATCGTGGGATATATCGGCCGATATTCTCGATATTTAAAACATTGCCTGGGATAAGGCTTAGATGATGATGACATTTATAATAAGTGTTAAGAATGGAGGATGCAGCATGCAAACTTCAATGAATTGTATGATGCAATAGGAACTAGTAAAATGGCATGCTCGATGAGCATGCAATGCTACAATTACAAGCCATACACACTCTTACATGTGGCATATGTGCCAACATAGAATATTTGTGGGACATCTGAGGTGTGAATAAGGCAGACATTAAGCGAAGATGATCTGATGATGATAGACTTAAGGTTGTTCTACACCTTGGACAGCCCACCCTTGTCCAGAAATAAGGGACTGTCTCAAAAAAGAAGAAGAAGGCCAATGGTCTACATTGGATCGTACGTGTGTCCGCTTGCTGATTGGACTGGCCTGGATTTTGCACCAACTAATATTCATGATGAGGCTCACACTTTTCACAGACTGGACATCCCACACATGTTCCAGTTTGGTGCATACACCACATGGAAAATTGAGCGTGGGTTGGTGCCTGTATTGCTAAAGAAGATACAGAAAAGGAGAGTGCTTTTTCCCATACAGGCCATTAAGTGATATCCTCACGATCTCTTTGAAAATGATGCATTCCCTTTTGAATAATCCCAATTGCCTCATAAAATACTCTCATTTCAATGGTCTGGAGGGTTTATAGTTTTTAATTGTGGAGATTTTTTATTTTTAAAATTTTTATACCTACAGTTGGATTATATATTTATAATGCCTTATAACTGACATTGGGGTTTGAAATGGCCTGGGGCTTTGAATAGAATGCCCATGGGGCAGTGCATAACTTATGCTGCTTCTGATCCTGAAATGAGGTGGGCCATACCTCGTTGAATCCTAGAAGGGAAATCCCACTTTCATCAAAATAAATCCATGGTCCAAAAATCAAGCTGTGGGTGATGCAAAACTTTGGCTTCAGGAGAGCAAGTCCAGTGGGTAGCATTGGCCATTCGATAGTGAAGTAGCTTGCAAATGTTGGGAACCTCTGCTCTGTTGTTATTCTAAGTGAAGGGGTTCCTTCTGAAACAGCGTTGATCAAGCCAACATCTTCCACAAGTTATCTTGAGCTTCCAATATTCTCCTTGGGAGACAGGACACTGTTTTAGCACCTCACAAAATTGCCAAACTAGCTGCTGGGATGTTGGCACAGTGCTTTGTGTGATCATAGCCATCGCTACCATAGATTTCCATGTGGCAATCCTGTTTGATGATTGGAACCATTGATCTAGTGGCCACTGCATGATGGGTCATAATCTAAAGATTCACCATGATTTGGACACTCCTAACCATGCGATCGTATGACTTTTTCCTGTTGAATGAGGATCTTTGCACATTTTATGGGTTTAATAAGTTAAATGGCCATTTAATAGCCATTGATCTATGGTTACCGCCTCTCCTTTTGTGATATGGCCTGTCCTGATTAACAGTCCTGATCACTGTACACAATAGCCACATGTGTGGTAGAGATATTTCTCTGTGCACTTCATGGAACTCCATGATGCCTTCCAATCACAGATCATGCAATGCCTTTGCAGGTTCTGCCCTGAAGTATACATCGGCGACACAGGCCATCTGATTCAAACCTGCCACGGGTACCAGCGCAGAACAAAAAACCAGGTCCATCGCTGGACTGATGGCAGGTTGAATGACATTCTTGTCCCAGTCGAGGCTTTCCACCTCCACCACATGTTCCAAGACATCATTAAACATGACCAGCGATTCGACTTTGACCGTGTCCCAGCAGTCCTTGAGCTATGTTGTCAAGCAGGGGCTGAGGTCCCTCAAGAAATCCTATACAGCTCCAGCCATCACAGGTTGGATGAGAGTAAAGATGGCGGGGCCCATGCGGGCTGTTCGTCTGTGTTGCCACAGGAGCTCAAGTCAGTTGCGCAGACAACTCTGGAAGCATGGGAGAGGCTGAGATTGGGAGTCCAGAAGCTTTTGCTGGTTTATCCTGCGAAGGTCTGTCAGCACTGTTCTGAAGTTCATATTGGACCATCTGGACACAAGGCCCGCCTTTGTGGGGTGTTTAAGTTTGAGAGTTGGCGAGGCACACATTTTTGGAAGAAGGCGGAGGTGGATGATTTGGTGCCTCAGAAGGTCGTGTGGCATCGGCGGCCTCAGGACCCTCAAGTGCTATTGGATAATGGGCGGGGTTTTTACGGGCATGCGCCCGCAGTGGTGGAGTTGTGCTCACAGGCTGGAGCGACTGTGCCTAGTAAGTACTTCTGTATGATGAAAGTGAATGGCTTACATCCCCCATGAGGAGTTTTTAAATGGTAAAAGATTATGCGCATGCATTTTTAACCATCCAAAGTTGGTGGGCGGGAATTGGGATGTTGAATACATATTTCAAAATGGGAAATTTCAAAGTTCCTTTTGAAAACACATACTGGACTTGCATACATGGATCTGGGGATACTGGGATGGGTTTTGACCTGTCATCACCGTGCATCGTGTACCTTGAACCTGTAGAAAATACTACCTATCATTTGCATTACTCTGATGCAATAAGTGGTGTAAACCCAAAAAGTGGACTTTTTCGCATTTCTGAGATATGGATTCTTTAGCAGGAACTTGGGTTTTTGATACATTTCGCCAGTGACAGACTGACAGGTTTCTTGAGCAGGTGAGGCATATGGTTTTGGTTTTTATCAGCTGTATACTACATTGTTTCTTCTTTTTTTTGTTAGATGTATACCACATTTATTCCTTCTTCTTCTTCTTCTTTTGTGTTGTTAGTTGTATACTACATTGTTGAAAGAAATTAGGTGATATTTTCAAACTGCATTGATTCATATTAACTCAGTTTTAGAACTGCGATGGCTGCTTAACTCTCTCCTCTTGCTTCTCTACTTCTGCAATTTATCTTGAGAAGGTCCCCAGTCCAACTGGTTGGACCACTACTTATGGTCCACCCTGCAAATAACTTCCAATCTTTCATGTGCATGTGACATCCAATCCGTCCAATAGGTTGGCCCCATCATGAGGATTACCCTGTTCTAAAATCAGCCACATCCACTGATTAGTAGACCACTAATAATTTTATATTTTATTAATGGCTAGATTTTGTTTTCTATGGTATGGGTCACCTAGTGAGTGTGTGGCTTTGTTTTGCACTACATGATCGTCATGGTGGGCCAACCTACCGGAAGGGTTGGATGTCACATGAACTCAATAGGTTGGAAGTTATCCACTGGGTGGACCTTAAATTGTGGTCCCATTGGTTAGACTTGAGACAATCTCATTTATCTTCTACACATTTAGAAGAAGAGCTTTGCATCACAGCTAGGGTTAGAAGATAGAATCAAAAGATAATTTTGGTAGTATATAAATAGATTTATGTAAGGAATTTTAAATGGAGAGAGGATATTTGTAAGAGGAGACTTAAATGGCCATGTAGAAAAAAGAAATTAGAAGATACAACAGCATACACGGAAGATATGGTTTTAAGAGAAGAAACGAGATGAGGATGTCATCCTTAATTTAGCTATGGGATACAATCTAGCTTTAGCAAACACATACTTTAGAAAGAGAGATGAACATTTATTACTTCCAAAATTCAATTATATACAAGCCAAATAGATTTCTTTTTTATTTAGGAAAATAGAATGATTAATACATAAGAATTGCTAGGTTATACAAAGAGAGAGTCTGTGCAACATAGGTTAATAGTCATGGATGTTTATGTTAAGAGATGGAAGAAAGGAAGTGAAATTAATGTTTCTAAAAATTAGGTAGTGTACATGAGCTTTATTTCACGTACATGAGGGCTTAGGGAAGTTCTTTAGAACAACATATTACAAGGGAAGCAATGATCCAATAGGACTTGTTTGTACTGTTTTATAGTGCAAATTCCTCCAGCGGGCCCTATGATGCATATGTGTGTGGGCCTGGAAATCACCTCAGTAGGCCATGTCATTGATAGGAGAATAGGCCTCCATTAGGGATATCAATTGGCTGGATCTGGGCCGTTGAGTCACCTCAGTTTGACATGGATCCAAAATGGGCTATTTTTGGGCCCAAGCCCAATTTATTTACGTGAGCTTCTTCTTCTTCTTCTTCTTTTTTTTTTTTTGTACTTTGGACAGTTTAACTGAGTGTATGTAATTTCTAGGTGCATGCATATCATCCATTACATTGAATGTTTTTCTAGGGTTGTTGCTTAATTGAGTAAACTCTGTGGGGCCCACCGTGATTTACGTATTTTATCCACTCCGTTCATCCATTTTATCAGATAATTTTAGGGCTTGGGCTAAAAAATCCAAAGCTAGAGTGGGCCACACTACAAGAAACAATGTTAATGGAATGTCTACCGTTGAAAAATTCTTGGGGGCGACAGAAGTTTTGGATCGAGCTTATATTTGTACTTTCCCTTCATCCATGTCTGTGTGATCCTATGACCAGGTTGGATGACAAATAAACATCACTGTGGACCCTAAGAAGGTTTCAACGGTGGAATCATTATTCCAACTGTTTCCTGTGGTGTGGTCCACTTGCTTTGGATATACTTCAATTTTGAGCTCAACTTCTAAAATAAGCTGAAAAAAACGGATGGACGGCGTGGATGAACCACATACATTCACAGTGGGCCCAGCAGAGTTTACTCAGTACGCAATCCCATTTCCTGATTCTACTAGGAGTCGATTTAATGCTTAGTGATTTACCATGATAAGCCTTGCCACTTGCCAGGTGCTTACCGAGGCTTTTCTTATGTGCAAACGTGCAAAAATGTACACGTGAGTGAGATCCAGGCCATCATCATCAGGTGGGGCGCATAAGGAATATGCCCTAGCCCAAAAAATCGGGCTGGTCTACTCGGGCTATACGTGTATGAGAAAAATAGATGGGAAAGTATGATCGAGAGTTCATATTCAACTTATAATTTGGGATGCAAAATTTCACTGTAGGTTCCATAAGATGAATGGCTCAGATCGCACAACTCATTTTCCACATTAGTACGTGTGCCGCGAAGAAAATCTTCAACATCACACGAGCGAGTTATGCTCTCATCTCTACGGTGAACCCGTTCCTTTAGTGACGAGGTTAGGATGAGCATGCTGCTTTACACGCGCCACTGAGGTTTTAGGCTCTCTTCCCGTTTTACCCTTCTCTTGCATGGTTATTTACAAAAAGTCAGCCCAGTATTTCACACGCGTGACTCCCACACGGCCACATGGTCTCTCTCATGCATTAGCTGCTAAACTTGCGAGAAACGGTCACGAGATCCAGTGCTTAAGGTGGCACGGAACTTCCTACCCTCCACATCATGTACCGTATACATGGTACGCTTGAGAAATGATCCAGACCATGCATCCCTTTGATCGGACGATCTTAATCATATAAGATGAACCCTCCGCACTCAATGTCAGCCCTTGCTGATTTTCATTTTTAATCGCCCATTCTTATGCCACAGAATAAATGGTTATGATCATCCAAATGAGCTGATTTTGGTCCATATTACCTTCTCTATCAAACCCTACTGAATGAACGGTTATGATCTCAGCTATGTGTCCAAAATTTTAATCAATAAAATGGATACGGACCCACATAAGGGCATGTCCTCACGGTAGCATCATATTTCATGCATGCTGTAGCAGCTTCCCCAGAAAAACGCTGACATGCTACCACTAAAAGTGGTGCACCGGCTACTGCGGGGCCCACTTGATGTATTCATCAAATCCGACCCGTCTATTTGGGTCTAGCTTCCACGTCAGGACCCTAACTAAAATTCAGCTAGATTAGAAAATTAGATTGGCCACACCATAAGAACAATTGGCAGGGTACGCCTAACAAATTAACCCTCCTGGGAGATTTGGGGGCGTCCACCTTGTAGTATCTCATCCAAGCCAGTCATAAGATACTTTCTACAAATTTGAAAATATACACAAAAAATTAGACCATTCCAAAAGAAATATGGACCATACATGTGAATTTAGAAGTTTTAACCATGATTCCCCCTTTTTCCCACTGGTATGGCGTCAACGAGTCTTGCATTTTCCTGAGTTTTGGGATCCACGGTGAAATTGAGAGGGATAACAAGATTAACGGAGAAGATCAGAGTTACCCATCACCTGGACCCTAAAATATTATGGTACTACCACAAGTTGCAGTGGTACATGTACCACGTGATGCATCTCAATCTGTACCTGCATGTACCAGCTTCCGCATTAGAAGGTCTCAAGTCAACCAGTTGAACCGCAAGCCACAGTCCATCCAGCAGATAACCTCTAACCTATTAAGTATCTACGAAATCCAATCCTTCCCATATGACGATCTTACTATGAATATCACTAATTACATAAATCAACTCCATCATGTAGACCACACCATAAAATATAAATTTTAACCATTGATAAATAAATAAATAAATACTAAATTATCCACTTCGTACTAAAAGTATCTTATTTTTACAAAAATATGAATCTCATGACATGTGCAACCTATTATACGGTTTGGATTTTGGAAAAAAAATCAATGATTAGAGGTTATAAGGTAGGTGGACCGTAACTTATAGTCCAACCGGTTAGACTCAGACCTCCTCCATCTATATATAATCACTCACCAACCTCTCCAGTCTCCACTTCCTAATCCCTAAATTTCCAAATTTCTACTAAAATTCTGCTAAGATGGTGTTGTTGATCGTGAAAGACATCACCAACTCCACATCCTTCGCTTTAACAGGAACCATTGAATCGGTGGGCCACCTAAAATTCGCCATCGATTGGAGCCGCAACGTTCCCATATGGGCGCAGATCCTAGTTCATCAAGGAACGCTGATGCTCGACAACCGAGCCGAGCTATCAGGCTACGATATAGACAACCGTGGCGAAATCCATCTCTTCCATAAGGTGGGCCCCAGACCAATCAACGTCGTTATCAAATCCGACTCCACGTGGCTAATGCTCGAAGTTTCAACTAAGGAAACCGTTCACAGTCTAAAACTGAGAATCGACGAGAACGAGGGTATATCACCACATCGTCAGATCCTGACCGTCCTTGGAGTTTCCATGCAAGATTACCACTGCATAAACGAGTACATAACATGCGATCGGCCCACCTTCTATCTGACGGAGATCCCAACTGACCCACGTTGGATGTTGGGTGTGGATGTGATTGTTCCTAGCAGTGGGTCCCACATGTGGTTTGAGGTCGAGGAACATGATACCGTTTATACGTTGCATGGCATGGTGCGTCGCGCTGGATTGGCGCATGGTCACAACTTCTTTCTTCTTTGTGGGAATCAACGGTTGTCAGGGCTTGAGATTTTGTATGAGTATGACATCCAACATGGGTCTATTTTATATTTGATTTATGAGTAGTGATTGATACTAGTTAGTTTATGGTAGATGATGTTTTTCTCAGGATGGTTTTGTAGAAGTTGATACATGTGAAACTTAGGGCGCGTTTGGATGTACTATCATATTGAATTGCAATTAGTTTCAAGTTGGATTTGAAATAAATGTTACTAGGATTTTAGGGCTATTTTTGTTATGCATGCTAAAGCATTATTATTATATTTTAATTTGTTATTTTCTCTTGATTAAACTGAATATTTTGGAATTAGATTGACTTGTGCATCCAAATGCAGTCCAAATATTTTAGTGTAACAGTTAGGTTTAGGGGGTATGATTATAGTAGTTGTTTTGTGATATTACAATGATATTCACATCACACCAATGAGATTTTGGTCCAAAACTACACATTTGTAACATATTCCTGCCTCTTTAACATCTTGATAATCTCTACCATATAACACAGTAAAAAAGGGTAAATCTGTCATTTAGAATTATAGTTGTTAGAAAAGGATGGTAAACATTTTGCCAAAATTTCCCCTGCAAGTAATCCCAGTGAGGAACATGCCGAGGAACAATTTTGTCATTTCTTTGTCATCGCAAGCCTCCTCATTGTGTATAGCTCGCAAGGATGATGGAGTGTAAGTAACTCACACAATAAGCCCTATATAAGGCCCATCATAGTGAATGTATGACAACCATGCCTTATATATACCAAATATAAGTGAGATCTAAAACTTGAGTGGGCTACAAATTTTAAAAAATAATTGAATAATTTATTATTGAAACTTCGATGTTCATTTCTCCCCTTTCTATGTGTAACATGTACTTGTGTGCAGTCAAACTATTTTGTCTCGTTGGTTTTTGTTTCCTCTCCAATGTCTCCATTTGTGATACTTGCTTATAATGCTATGAAATCTCTTATTAATATTTCTAACATGTGTCCTATAACGAGGAGGAAAGTATCCCATTACTAGAAATAGTGCGGGCCACGCGTTGCGCGCAACAGACTGTCTAGGGCGCGTGAGTTTTTATGTAGGGTCATAAAGTTGGGTTTGTATCCACAATTTTTTTTTTTTCCTGTAATTTTTTAAGAGACGGGTACGTAATCATGCATTCGGGACACAAGAAAATGATCAAAACCATTCATACAGTGGATACTTAAAAAAGTCTACGAGATTGGAATGAAGCTGTTTAAATGTTTGAATAATTTTTCTTATATTTTTCTATTGGAGATGGCCTAAAGATAGAAAAATATAATAAAGAAAAATCAAAGATATTAAAACAAATCTTGCAAACATAAAAAGGAGAATTTTTGGAATTAATTCATTCCTAATAGTATCAACATCAATGGGCCATGGTCCAAAACATTAATCAACGGTGGACCTGATTCATTTTGTCCTTCCAGGGATGTGGAGCGTTTTTCACTTGTGTATAATATCCATTCGGTGGAAGGAAGACACATAACATGGCTTGGGTTGTCGGTTTAATTAGTAAGATGTTTTGGCTATGGCCCATCTATGATAGATGGCCTTTTCAGATGGGATTATGTTGTAAATCTGTGGCGCCACCATGATGTATGTGTTTTATTCACACTGTCCCTCCATTTTGCCTGCTCATTTTTGGGCATGACGTCAAAATTGAAGCATATGCAAAGCTCAAGTGGACCACACCATAAGAAACAATGATATTGAATGCCTAACACTGAAAACTTCTTCTGCCATAAAAGTTTTGGATAAACTGATATTTGTGTTTTCTCTTCATGATCCACTTCCCAGTAACCATATGAATAAGTTGGATGACAAGGTTGTAAGAAAGTTTCAATGGTGGGTCATTATACGCACTGTTTCATGTGATTTGGTGGAGTTGATCCACTAATCTGTGAATGCCATCCAACCTATACACTTGCTATGATGTTATTTATATGTCATCCAACCGGTTATCAGGTGCAGACCACAAGAATCAAGGGATACACCACTACTCAAACCGTTTCAAAATTAAGGTGGCCACAAAAAGCGAATATATAGATTTTAGGCATGATTTTGTAAATTTCTCCTGTCAGGTGGCTCACCAGATTTTTGATAGGAATGATCATCCGCGTGTACAGTTCCCATGAGGAGACGCACCAGATTCACCGGTCATTCACCTTTGACAACTCAGTAAGCTGTGGGTGCTCGTCCTAGGCAATAACGCAGGCCAATTTGCACCGTTCAATTTTCATTTCCTTATTAGCGATGAATTTTTTTATAAAATTGTCAGTTCAATCAAACACACGGCCGTGTGAGCCAGGGTCTGTATTTGGTTTACATGTGCCATTAGCTAAGAAGTGCATGTGGGCGTGCCAGAGTCGTGCTCGGTTGTAAGAGCGCCCTCGGTCTGAAAATTCAGCCGCCCTCTCAACCATTGACTGTAACAGCGCTAGCGATCATGCGATTTGCAGAAGGGTAGGATTTAGTCCATCCTAACTAATGAATTCTTTTCTTGCATTCATGACTTTTCTTTTAACATGATATAGTTCAAAAAAAAAAAAAAAAATAGTAAAAAAAAGAAGATAAGAGTCAAAAGCATTCTTCTAGTAATGATTTTTATAATACTAATACTCACTGTCCTTTTTAAGGACGATGATCCGTTTATTTCTTAGTATTGACTGAGCTTTGTAGAGGAACAGTTGTGACATGCAAGATACTCATTTGTTTGTTGCTTGATTGAAAACTGAGAAACGTGACAAGATAATTGATATGGGTAGATCTTCGACAACCTATTCGTTGCTCGGTCAGAACCAGGCTTCGTGGCGAGATGGCCGGTGAGGTGACAGTTTGTTCGTTATCTTAGTAAGAACTAAGAACATGTAAAGATGGTCGTGATTTAACTATCTATTCGTTGTCTGGTGTGAACCAAACTTTGTAGCAAGATAGCCGACGGAATCAACTAGCATATATAGGAATGCCCCATAGCATATGCTTGAAATCGAATGATCTTCCTTGCGATCTAGTATATGGCGTGGATGAAAGATGGAGAGATAAACTACCTATTAAAAACTAGGGATCCATGCTATAAGCAACAAGAAGGGCTAAAACTAAAGTAAAACAAAAAGATAAATGTCCATGGCGGACGGATATCGTAGAGTTAGGTTTGGTTGTAATGGCATGACTTGAATCTTTTGGTCTATTGCTGCTTTTATAGGCTTTCGGAAGATGGTGGCTTTACGTAGTTGTAGCGCAAATATATTTTTTGTGTAATATTTTTTTTTTTTTTGGGAATTTCATAGGCATTCACAAAAAAACACAAAAAAGTACACAAGAAAGCAAAATAGAAGATGCAATTCTATTTCAAAGATTCCGAGTTCTTCACATCCTGGACTATGACACAGGCTCTTAATTATATCATGTATAATAAATACCCTTGATTAAAAAGGCGAATGGTTTATGCCTGTATTTCTAAAGAATTTGACCAGAATTGCACCAAGCTCACCATCCAGACCCGCTAAACTAACAGTACAGACCGTCAAGCTCACAGCCCAAACCGTCAAGCTAATGGTCCAGACTGCACCATTCCTACTTGATCAAGTGGCATTGACTTATTCTTATTTTATTCAAGTTCTGGGCCAGATAATCATTAAGCCTCTGATCGAGCAGTACAACTCTAGGCTCTGCCTCTAGAAGACCAGGTATGACTCTAAACTCAAAGAGTTTGGCCCATAGAGATTGATTTCTTAGTAACTAGGCCATCGACCAACTCTTGATGGTGAGTGTCCTTAGTATGGACATAATCCTAGTGATAAGGAAGATTATTGGATAGTCGTTTTGCAGCACTATAATACTCGTATAATCGTAATCCTCAAGATATTGTAAATGCTTCATATTGCTGCAATCCATCACGAGGATCAATAAAACTAGGTTGGAGCTCCGACAAACTCCTTGGTGGGGCCAAGGCCACTGCACCATATAACTTGGCCGCCACGGGAGGGGCTACAACCACCGCGGAAAGCTGGAAGGCTGTCATGGCCACCGCAGGTGAATAATGGGTCGTTGCACAAGGGATAAGATCTTCATGCCCGACGCTTAGGCCACCGCAGGGTCTATAGGCCACCACATGTGCAGAGCTTGCTGATCTGAAAAGCCATGGTCGTCGTGCCACGGGTTATGGCCATCATGGGGGGTACAAAGGCCATCGTGGGATCTTACTAGCTGTCGCACGCCCTACATGGTACTTTGCCTTTTCATGTTTTAAGTACCATTATAGATATTATGTTTGGCAGGGAGTGGGTTTAACACATCGAATTCCTTGTCAGAATAATCACGCTGTGCTAAAGAGGTTTTGACAGAGTGTTTCTCACCTTCCGGTGGCTAGACTTTGGGATTCCGACGACGAGGTTTGGGATTTCGACGACATCCTTTGGTTCTCTCCCTCTTATCCAATAGTCCTAAGTGAACTTCTGTAGAGCGAAGTAGGCTATTTATAGGCAAGGGATCAATAGTCAAGGCGAATGGGAGTCTGCCATGTGACGTACCATGCATGACATTTTATAGAGTGGCACATCAACTCACGTGTCGGTTATGTCCCCTACGCATCGTGCGGTGTGGCACCGTGGGGAGCTTTTGCCCATCTTACGCGGTGGTGGACTAGCTCGCGCATTGGTCGTTCATTGAGCGCCGCGGGAGCCTTTCGCCTGGTTGGCGCGGCGGCCACTTGGCGAGCGCGTCGCTTTGCGCTCTCCTTGTTGGGTTTTCTCATGCTTCCTATTCTTCCTCAGAGAGGTTAACCATCCTGCACGACGCGCAACGTGTTAATCTGATTGACCCTTATGTTCGTTGTTTCTCCTCATTTCTTGTGCGTCGCCTTCCGTGTCGTCTTGCGCTTTGCCTTCCTCGTCGTTCTGTGTATTGCCCATGGCCCTATATTGCCAAGTTTAGGCCCTAACAATAGTCTTTAACATTTTGAAGGATTTGGACGATCAACTATGGAAGTCTTATCTTTTCTTCCATGTCAGCGTAGTTTAGCGTATACAGTCACATGTACAAGAGATATACTCTCTCTTGCGTCGGCTGGAGTCCTCATGTCACTGGACTCTTGTACTAGAAAGTTGCTGGAGTCGGCCTTATGCAACCTAGTTTTGATGTTCGTAGAGTGTTGGTTTTAACATTTAATGCTAGATAGAGATATACTTTAATAATATTTTGACATTTAATACTGAGAGTGAGAGAGACTTACTTTAATGAGACTCTTACCTTTGTAGAGAGTACTTTTTACAGAACTCTAGCATTTAATGCTCTCTTATGTGCATGTCTCTAACCTCTCTTTTTGAAGTAATCTATACCACGTATGACATACCCGCTAACACGTGGCTTCTTTTAAATTATTTGATCTGAGTGTGTCAGGGCAGATATAAATAATATTCTCGGTACACGAGTATAATTCTGTCCATTATTTAACAAGTAGTGTTGACATGTGGCGGACTCTTATTAGTCCATGTAAGTGTGCTAAAAACGAGTGTAAATAGAAACAACATTGACCTTAACTGGTTGATTTTGCTTTTAGTGGGCCCCACATAATTAAAACAAAAATCTATGGAAGTATTACCTCTCTTTGCACAATAACCGTAATGACCTTAATATATATATATATATATATATATCGTTTTGTTGTATCACATTTCCGACTATTCTTGGGAAATCCAATTGAAAATGACACGTATTATAGCAAGGGAAAGATACAACATGCTAAAGATATTCAAGGATACTTGAATTGCTTTTTACGAAATTACGGCTGATAGGATGGTAAGATAGAGAACAGTTGAAAAGTATTCAAAAGCAAACCAAGTGGCCGAGAGGCATACATGAGGCGGTCGAGAGGTATCCAAAAGCAGACTGAGCAGCCGAGAGGGGTCCATAAATGGATTGAGCGGCCGAGAGGTATATAGAAGCAGAATGAGCAACTAAGAAACGAAACAAAGCTGGATCCTTACTCTAATTGCCCCGGTGGTAGACTCTTAGGAGTTTCAACACCTGGCCAAGGGTTCGAGTATCCATAGGTGGTGAAATCCCACTAAGGTGTGAGTGTGTGAGGGTATGTGTGAGTGTGTAAAAAAATAAATGAAACAAAGCTTGCCTGAGAGAAGAGGAACAACTAGAAAGAAGAAACGCATCTAAAGAAGAATCTAGAGAAAGACTTTTAGACTATTGTAACCGTTACGATAATGGAAGAAGGATATGAAAGAACAAGTTTTAATAGAATTCTATAAATAATAGAGGAATCTAACAAAAAATACAACCCAATCCAACAATAACCAAACAAATCTATCAATTTATCTTTTATCTCAGCATATGCTAGGAGTAGTAGTAATTCTTAAGTATAATCTTTTGTTGTAATCGAAATCTACGCTTATACACTAGATTTGTTCTCTATTCAAAATTATACAGTTCTTTCAAGAGATGTATTCTTGCAGTTGCTCCTAGTGATCGATTGTGAGTTTTTTTTTCATTTTGTTTAATTGCACTGGTATCAGGAAAGTCCTTCGCTGTGAAAGGCATAAAGTAATACATCTTCAGAAGAAGAACCCCGTCTTCTGATTATTACCTAATCATTATAAAATTTTGCAAGTGGTTAAGTAAGTGACCAATCTTCTTAGAATCTAATCATATATGTTCATATTGGATGTATCTATTTATTTCAATGCCTATGATCGAACTTGATTGATTTGGATCATGTTACTTTATCAATTTTACACACTACACATGATAGAAAACAAATCGAGTGTCTAACACTTTTCACAATGAAAATAAATTACAAGTAAGAAAAATGTGAGAGATAGCAGATGGAATTCTTCATAATGCGTGTTACATTTCAAATTTTCTCGACATATTCAATGTGCCTGAGATGGATAAGCAACTTACAAAAAGATAAAAGATTGTAATTTAAAAGATGGCAACAGTGATCACAGTTATAAGTGCACACTACACTTGGATTGTAGGCCATCCCCATGGACCACTTACTGAATTCTTTCATGGATCAGGACTATCCAATCGACGGGATAGTACTTTTTGGATGGTCCCAAGTCCAAAAGTTGTATTGATTGTCATTGTAACCATAAATTATGAATCACGTACCTTATGTAGGCCAACGATATATAACCTTAGAGGTTGTTTGGATGCTTGTAAAGTCCTCAACTAGGAATCTGTTTACAGGTAATCAGATTACAGAGGGTGTTGCAGGTAATCTGATTACACTTTGCCTATAAATAGATTGCAGACTGTAATCCAATTACAACTTTTAGCTATAGTTTTAAACATGAGAAAAAAATCATGTTTCAAATTTCAGGTAAATGGATTTCAGGCAACGACTATAATTTTTGAAAAAGTTCAAAGCAGGAAGATTTGTAAATCATCTTTCAATGGCTACAAGGACAAACGGAGAAAGAAGAAGACAACTCTCTATCTCTCTCCCTCTCTCTTTCTGTCACCAGAGAAAAATCTAGGGTTTTGCACTTTTTGAGTGGCTTTGACGGTGCCATCTTTGACCTAATTTAGCTCTCATTCAAAGGATCCAGAGAATCGAACCTGTTTTCACGTAGAGATCCGTCACTCGAAGGAGCTCCACCAGCCCTAATTTTGCCACCACCAAGGTGAAAAAGGAAAAAAAAAATGGTTTCTTTCATCATCTTCATCTATTCCTTTGTGACTATCAGATCATATTTGTGTTATGAAATCCCCAATTTCATTGCACAAATCCCCAATTTCATTGGAAGATTGAATTGTTTTAAGCTGATTCCTATTGTAAATGAATCAGTGTGAGTCGTTTATAGTAAAACTGATATTGCTTTTGTTTTTTTAGTCTTTAGAGTGTTACACCCGTGCAAGTATGTGATTTAGGCTGGGTTTGGTGTTTATTTTTTTTATTTTTTGGGTTAACCCCTGATCTTAACCATTTATCTGCTGGCCCCACAATGCATGCATGGGTTCAGTTTAAAAAATTGTTAGTCTTATGATTGGTTCATCAACTATTGGCTAACTGCTGATATGTAGGAATCGATCGAAAGATTGGTCAATTTCCGGTACTTGGGGGATGAAGTATCCATGATAGGGTAGTCGGCATGAATTTTCTGAATGTCTAAGAGGTGGTCCATTTGTACTGTTGTTCCGTTGAATTAGTGGGCCCACTTCTATGTCTCACTATATAATTTGTTTACCGTAAGAATTGGCCACAAGCTTTATTGAGTTGGGCTTATCCCAATGATCTATCTTACATGCAGACTTTCTATGTCATTTGATTATTTTTAAAAGATTTTTCACTCCAACCTTTTTTGTGCACAAATACCTAATTATAAGTTGTAAATAAATTTTAAGTTATCCAAACACAAACAACTAATTATAGCTTAAAGCTAAACAAGATAAGCTGTAAACACTTTACACCTATTAATTTAATAACTTTACAAACATCCAAACGGCCCCTTAGGTACCTATGGGTGATGGAGCACCATGTGGGTAGAACTTTAGTGAGATCTACCACATCCATCAGTTATGCTGCCTCATGTTCACCCTATAACCAAAATATTACTATGATAGAAAAAAAAAACTCAGGTAAGGCACACCATAGGAAATAGTTGGTATGGAACATCCGCCATTGTGGTATTTGTATGCCATTTAATCCATTCATCTGATCTGACTCATCAGAATGAAAGGATTACTTGAAATCCCAGTATTCAAAAACTCAATGGGATATACTATTGAGAGTTTAGAGGTTTTTATATAATTTAAAAATAAGTGAATATTAAATCGGCCTTATTTTTAGTATCAAGGCCTAACGAGTAGTGGTCTACCTGATGGACCGGGTGGATTTCATGCACGTTAGATGCAGGGCCCAGGGTTTATATAGCTACCTATACATCTGCTGATGAGTAGGTCCTTTTAATTCCTCTAGGATAGTTGACTGTGAAACTTTTGGGCCGTAGCCCATTCAGAAGTGGGCCATCAAATACAACCATTCAAAATACTGGGAAGTTGATGGAAGGTATGATTATAAACCTAATTCAGCGGTTATGGAAATATCTAATAAAAGGTAGGCCGAGTGCTAGGGAGCTTTTCTATTATGCACACCGAGTTTGTACATGTAGATCCTGTGTTTGGATTATCAGAGCCATTGAGATGATGGCCCACATCATCGATGGATCATGTCCCCAAAATTTACCAAATTCAAATCCATTAATTCTTTAGTCATTTCTCCATCGAAAGTAGATTGTTGGTCTACTTCTTCTTAACCATGCATGCAAAGAATGAAAATGCTAGAGTTGACCAATTGAGGACAGCTTTTGGGCTTTGTCCATCCATGAAGGGTTCCATCAGATCAATGGCTCGGATGAAACTAATTGATGGGCAATAAAAAAGAATACTATCCAAATTAATGGGTCTCAGACCACTATAAGGAATAGTCCTCCTAGTTTCATCCGATCACTTGGACATTCCAATCAAACAATCCCAACCATGGATGGGATGGTTAGGATAATAAGAATTCTATGATGGGCGAACTAGCAATAGATGGATCAAATTGGTCAGTGGACCTATTTTTGTTGTGAATGATCTTGAACGTCCATATTAACGGTTACTAATCAAATAGTTATGTTTGTCAGATCAGTCAGGTGTTGCATGCATGGTAACCCATAATGAACAGTTTGGATTAATGGATTGGATCAAGCGTCCAAAATTCAACTAGGGGCACTAATAGTGTTGTGGGAGCACTTGAGCATTTCCCATACGATAACCAAAAAAAAAGAAAAAAAGAATTGGAAATTACAATTGAAATGTTGATTGCATGAGTTAAACCAAATGAGAAAAGGCTGAAGAAATCCTTATAAATGCAGTATCATCCAAACCACCTCTCTCTCTCTCTCTTTCTCTCTCTCTCTCTCACACACACTTTTCTCTCTCTCAGTATAAAGTAGAAAGTGAAAGATGATGGTGGTTGTGGAGATATTCACAGGGAACCTCTTGCATGTAGAGATCCATGAGAATGCCACAGTTGGAGACCTAAAGAAAGAGATTTTGGCGAAAGACTCGTCTATCCTGGAAGATCGGTTCGTTCTTGTACACAACAATGGCCAACCGATGATGGACGACCAACAATCTCTATCTAATAGTGATGTTAAAGATTGGACCCTCGTTTATTTAGTTTTCATTATCAGGGAAGATATCGAGCCATCCTCGTTGAAAGAAGATTCAAAAACAGACAAACATTGAGAAAATTTAGAGCCTGCTAATGCGAGAAATTACAAAAGTTATAACTTAGCAATCTACATCCTCCAATGGAGTCCAGTTATTATTATAGTCATGACTAACCATATCAATGCTATCATAAGTTAGATTATTAAATAACATCTGTGGGAGTTTTATAGTTTCATGTGTCAAAGTGTCACATGTGTGTGCGATATAATCTCTTAATCAGATGGCCCTAAAATGTAAATGCATTTAACCCAGACACAACCCCAGCACAAAATCAATGTCCAAAGACTCAGTGGATACCGGATATGGGTCGAACCGGGGTCTGGGTCCTAAAACAAGACCCAAATGGACTGAAACTGAGTCAAGCCCCAAACCCAATCGGCTCTGTTACGTGTTCCCTAGGGAAAAAAAGGGACCTGATGAACCCAACACGTTAAAGACCCACATCCAAACATGAACGGTAGCGTCCAGACAAAATGCACCAATTTCATTATTTGATGCATTGCATTTAAATTGGCAATGGCACGACGGTTCCTGATCTGGAGGTGGGACCTGGTTGTTTTGCTATTCAATCAAACACGAAGCTACATGCGTTAATGAAGGACTGTATTCAGTCAAACGTGTGCGATTACAAAAGTGCATGTGAGCCGGACTTGCACTTGACTTGAGTTCGATTGACCGTTGGTGACCCGCTGAAATAGACTGGTTAAGACAAAATCCGTGGAACTGGTTGCCTTCTCACCCACCGATTAAAACCGATGGATGTGTAAGATTAACCTGGTGGGAGCCGGTCTTTATGGACTATCAAATATCATCCATTGGATTGAATGGTCCTACTTATCCAATCCGTGTGCCATTTCCTACTCAACCACAACTACTTTGGATATTATTTTCCAGTACTGTCTATTTAATAGAAGCACAGGTGGGATGGTTAAGATAGACCAATCGGTAAGATGGACTAACATGATGGACTGTCCTGATCATCCATCCTTGTGTCATGTTTTCATTTTATGTTTTTTGGTAGCCTACAATAAGAGTACCACAGGCGGCTGCGCAAAACAAATAACCTCCCCAATGGTATGTGTTCAAATTAATTAAGTTGCAGATTATGTCATGCCCTACATTGCACTACACCAAAATCGTCATCTTCTGGTGTAGTGTTGGATTGCGCTCAGATCTGACCGATTAGTTTCACTTCCATTTAGTCTTCTTTAATTTGGTCTAGCCATGCTAGGAATGTACCTATACCACGTCTAACAATAGACTACTCCACTTGAAAAAAACTCATCCTCGAGTTATATATCTAATGAACTCGGCTCATGATATTCATTAAGGTCTACTACTTTGAAAGTTTGTAAAATCTCCATGCCCTAAAAAATTAACGACATATGCGTTATCATTGATTTTCTTAAGTATTGAGACTTGGCCTATCTTCTGATTCTCATCTTCTGTTCCAGTAAAAAATTGCTCCTTGCGTAGGTGAACTAGCACTTTATCACCCACTTTAAAACTTTTTTGACACTGATATTTATCAGCCTCTTCTTATACTGGGTATTAGACTTTTGTAACTTCTTCCGAACATTGGTATGCACCGTTACGATTTGGTCTGCCATATTTTCTACTGGCACATGCATACCCGATAACTTAGGCAATAGGACCAGGTCGAGTGTATGTTTGAGAACACGTTTATACATACACAATCTCGAATTGGGACTTGTCAATGAATCGATTTTATATATTGTTGAAGGTGAACTTCGCCTAAGCAAGGGCAATATCCTGTATGGGGGATAACTCGTCGAGTAGTTTATCAGACATAATCCCCTTGAATTCCTACAATACAGGTTTCAACTTATTTGGGATGTTCATGTGTTCTACTTCCTTTCCTTCTACAACTAATGCATTGATTTCCTCTTTTTCTTAGATTTTTTTCTTTGACAAAATCTGATATTGTTATGAGAGATCACTTCTCCACTTTAGAAGCTTTGAGTTGATTCTTTGTTCATATAAGGGCATTGATAATCTTTCTACCATCCTTAACAAAAATAAAATTAAATATTACCCAAGTTTTTATGCATGACATCGATATCATACTTCTATAGTCGGCCAAGTAACATGTGACAAACGTCCATATCGACTACGTTACACATTAATTCATCCTTATAATATTCATCAATGAAGAAGGGAATATGACATGTGACAAACGTCCAAATCGACTACGTCCCACATTACTTCATCCTTATAATATTAATCAATGGAGAATGAAATACAACATTGTTCAGTTACCTTTGTTTTGTTGACCTTCGTAATCCATCCAATTATATATGGAGATGGATTTTTATTTTTTTATTTTTTTTATATTTAGTTGTAACTTTTCCACCATAATCTTCGACACAAGATTCTCACTACTCTTGCTATCTAATGATCATATCACAGATCCTTTGATTCATAGTGCACATCATCCTAAAGATGTTGTGCCACTATAGATCTATCTATTCTTTTGACATATACAATTGCTTCCTCATGATCAAATTATTGCTCGAACCTTGGTTAAATACCATTGAATCAAGGAAAAGCTTCGCTCTGATACCAACTGATACAGGAAAGAGCATGAAAATTTGATGAGAAATATCACAGTCTTCCACGTACAAGTGATGGAAACCTTAAATTCATAAGGTAATTTCTTGAATTTACAAGAAGAAAATAAATAAAACTTGAATATTTTATTGAATAATGTCTAATGTGTATTTTTTCTCTCAATTACACCATTAATAAAGAAAAAATAAACTAAAATTTGTAATTACTAAAATTAGTATAATTCTAACTCTAACAAAAATTCTAATTCTACCAAAACTCTTTTAAAGCTTAAATTTCAAAAATAGAAAGTCCATACAAACCTTATTAGAAGAGTCCTAGCATGATTACAAGTAATTTTTTTTTTAAAAAATAAAAATCTAAAACTCTAAAAATAAGAAAATACTACAAAAATTAGAATTACTAAAAATAGTAAATCTTTTTAGCCTTGGATGGTTCGTACCAGTCAAAATTCATAAGTCCTACATCCTGTAACGATAAATGGATCAAAAGTTATGGTCGATTTATGGTTCACACTTCAAACGGAAATTAATTTCTCCTTATTAGGAATGAATTTTTTCGATCTATATGCGTTTAAGGCCCAATTACGTCATGCCCTAAATAGGATTGGGCCCAAATCTGACCTATGAATTTGTTATTTTGGTCCAGCCATTCTAGGAATGTACCTGTGTCACGTCTTACACCAATCGTTCAAAAATTATATTGATCTTTAGATGTAACCATGTGTACAGAATGAGGGGTTCTGATCCTAAGTGATAGTGCTCCTTATTGCATCAGTTCAATTGGACATTCCAATCAATTAATTCGATCAAGCCATGGATGGGACGGTTAGGATCATGATAATTCCATGATGAGTTTGGACAAATAGATGGATAAAATTAGTTAGTGGACCTATTTTTGTAGTGAAGATCTTGATTGTCCATATTAAAGGCTATTGATCAAATTTTTATATTTGTCAAATCGGTCTGTTGCTTGCATGGTACCCATAAAATATGAATTAATTGGACCTAATGAACAGTTTCGATCAATGGATTGGATCAAGTGTCCCAAATGTAACTAAGGGCACTACCTGGAAGAGACTGGTAGTGATGTGGCGAGATTTGATTGGATGACAGGCGTGTGTCAAACATGGGGCGCATGCAATGTAGGTTTAAAAGAGAGAGAATTGCATACCCATACTTGGTAAACTCAATACAATATACTATATTGTTTGTACCAAAATATTGCAAATCAGATCAACGCTATAGATCATGACACGTGGCACACCTGATATCTTTTGGGCATGTGCCGAACAAGCAACTTCTTCAAGAAGCATTAGCGCTACAATTATCTCTGTGTGAGGATGGATGATCGTTATCGCTGATGGGATTTTTTGTCCCGTGCTCGACCGGTCGTGAGCCTTGCTCGACCGGTCGAGGGCTAGTGCACGACCAGTCGTTGGAGTCGAGCCGTGACTCGACTCAAAGTCTAGCGACTTTTGGCTATTTTTCTCCGGGGTGCTCGACCGGTCGTGGGAGGTGCTTGACCGGTCATGGGTGGCGCTCGACTGGTCGTGGACTCGGTACGACCAATCGAGGTTACGCAGATTCGTTCCGCGATTTTGCACGGATTTCGTTGTCGCAAGTCCTTTCGCAACTGGGATGCGGAAAGAAGTTTCTTAAAACTTTAAGTAGGAGGTACCTAGGGCTTTCTAGGTATGACAAAAGGGTTTTCTAAAGCTTTACAATGGATTTGCTAAAGGGTTTAGGGTTATTAAAGGTGAGAGAGAGAGGAAGCTTATAGAAGGGAGATTATGCTTGTGGAGGTTATCTACTGCGCAATTTATATCTTAGCGCTTCTATGTCCTCGTAATCGGTGAGATCTCTCCGTTTTCTTTGTTTCACTTATTGTTTATCTACTTCTGCGTGAGTGAAGAAGGTTGTAACGTTCTACTTCATAGTGGATTGTTAATCTGAACGAGGTCCTGTGGTTTTTACCTCTTTGAGGGTTTTTCACGTAAAATTCTCTTGTGTGGTGTGTGATTTATGCTTTGATTTATTCCATTGCTTTATTATCCATAATTCTGGTTTGTTTTGGGAGGCTAGATCCTAAGGTTTTGTGCAAGGCCCCCAACAAAGTGGTATCAGAGCTAAGTTCATTGAACAGGTTGGATCGGTTTTGAATTATGGAAGGTGGCTCATCAAGGATGATCAGCCTCAATGGTTCTAACTGGACCATATGGAAGGCTAAGATGGAGGACTTACTTTATTGTAAGGACCTATATTCTCTAATTTTAGGCATATCAGCAAAATCCAAGGATATGTCTGATGATAATTGGAAGAAGATGGACTGGAAGGCGGTGGGGTTTATTAGACAATGGTTGGATGATTCTGTGTTCCACCATGTGTCTACGGAAACCTCAGCCGCCAGCCTATGACTGAAATTAGAAGGACTGTATGAGAGGAAGACAACCGATAATAAAATTTTTCTGATAAGGCGACTTATGAATCTCAAGTTCAAGGATGGTGGTTCTGTGGCAGAGCACATGAATGAGGTCAGCAATATAGTGAACTAAGTCTCCTCTATAAAGATGGTCCTGGATGACGAATTGCAGGCTTTACTTTTGCTTAGTTCATTGCCTGACAGTTGGGAGACATTAGTGGTGTCTCTAAGTAACTCTGCGCCAGACGGAAAGATATCCATGGAACAGGTAACCAGTTGTCTCGTCAATGAGGAGACAAAGAGGAAGTTTCAGGGGTCTACTCAGCAAGAGGCCCTTGTGACACAGGAACGGGAGAGAGGAAAGAACAGGAAGGGCGGGGAGGCCAGAGATAAATCAAGAGGTAAGTCGAGTAACAAAAAGGATGTTGATTGCTGAAATTATGGCAAGAAGGGCCACTACAAGCATGAATGTTGTGGTAAGCAGAACGACAAGAAAGGAAAAGGGAAGGAAGATGAATTAGATTCCTCTGCGGTCACTTCAGATGGCGACGTTGTAATTATTCTCTCTGCAGATCATGATGTATGTCTCACTGCTGCGAGTCAGGACACCGACTGGGTGATAGACTTGGGAGCTTCTTTTTATGCGACTCCACGCAGAGACTTCTTCACAAGCTACAAGTCAGGTGACTATGTGACCATAAAGATGAGAAATTCTAGTGTATCGAAAATCGTGGGAGTCGGCGATATTTGTGTGAAGACTGATGTGGGCTGCACATTAGTTCTCAAGGATGTGAGGCGCGCATATCCCAGACCTTCGCCTCAACTTGATGTTGACGGGAAGGTTGGATGATGATGGCTATGAAAGCGGTTTGCTGGTGGGCGATGGAAGCTCATCAAGGGTTCATTGATCGTGACCAGAGGAAAGAAGTGTTGCACCCTTTACAAGGAAGGTGTCAGTATGTGCAAGGGTGGATTGAACGCAGTGGAAGATTCAGCTATTGACATGTGGCACAGGCGTCTAAGCCACTTGAGTGAAAAAGGGCTTCAACTACTAGCGAGAAAGCGGCTCCTTCCAGACGTGACAGGTACATCTCTCAAAACCTGTCTTGATTGTTTATTAGGAAAATATCATAGAATTTCATTTATTAAATCTCCTTCTCATGTTAATAAAGTGCATGCATTAGATTTGGTTTATTCTGATGTTTGTGGTCCTATGAGGACAAAAACCTTGGGTGGGGCATTGTATTTTGTTACTTTTATAGATGATGCATTAAGGAGGGTTTGTGTCATGCCCCGAAATTTGGATACAAATTGTGCACCCTCAGACCCGAGTTTCGGCCCATGACACGTACACCGAGTGTATTTAATTTATTCTCCGTACAATTATTTAGAGGCACAATTTAATGAATCCTAAGTTCACATCCAATTTTAGCATCCATTCATCCATGTTTGTATTATCTTCCTATAATTTCCATTATCATATATTCAAAACCACATCAAGAATCATCTAAACAGGAATTATCGATTCCACTCATTTGAAATTTCATTCAACAAAAATAAAACAAAATTTAAATTCAAAGTCATTCTAAAACAGAAATAAAATAATAATAGGAAACAGATGTCCCGTTTAATTATTCTACTGGTCCAACGACGTAAGCTTGTCTTCAGTTAAATACGGCCACTAATCCTGTGGATCATCCACTGGTTTGACTTCATATTCTTGCTCTTGAGTCGTTCTATCTGCTTCAATTCCATCTGTACGGTTTTTTCATCAATAAACCGTCAGCTGGCCAGGCCCAGTGAGTGAACCCATCATGGTTCTTGCACAATACAATTAAAATAATACATACAAGTAAAGCATAAAAATCAAAAATATAATGCAAATAATTAAAGCGTATGCTATGAATGGTACTGATGATGCATCAAGTGGGTATAAATAGAAACCGTCCACTTGCTTGAGTTGGATATCGACAACTCGCATCTGCACTTGGCAGGCTTCTACCGTTGGTAGGCATGGGCAAGGCCCGCATCCCCCCCATTGGGTAAGCTTCCACATATAGTGGGCTTCTAGTGAGTACAATGGGCTGTCTCCTAGGTAATCGCACAAGAGTATTAATGATGCCAGACATGAATGTTTGATGCAGCAGTAATCATATCAGCAGTCAAATACATCTCTCCTTATGAGAGGCTTTTCACATGTTCATAATCCAAGAATATCTCAGCACTAATCAGTTTATAAACAATTTAATCAAATCATTTACAACAACAAATTATTTTAATCATATGGAGAGGAAACATGTTGGGATTACTCACCTGATGATTTAGAGAGGAATCCGATGGAGCGGATCAGAAATTACCTATAAATAATCCATATGCAGTACACCATAATATTAAAAAATATATATTAAACTCATAAAGTATTTGATTTATTTTGATTACTAATTAAGGTCTTACATGGGAGTAATACTCAAGTAACATACGTAATAGATAGGGTTCATCTTATCTATCTTGGCCCAAAAGACACACTAGATATCTTATAAGATGAACCACCACATGGATGGCTTGGATCTTCTAATAGCATGTCATAATGATATATAATTTCACTTATATATATTTTATCATAAACATGCATGCAACTTATTTAAGTTTTACCGTGCATCAGAAGGTGGAGTTACATTATATCATATATATCTAACACACATTTATTTTTATGTGGGTCCTACTTCCAGGGATCTGGATTGACTATATGGTTACCATTGCTATATTAACATTTGAGAAAAATTTTAATCTAATCTGAAATATGTGGGACCTGTAATAACGTAAATGATTATTGTACAACTACTATTATTTTCTTTCTGTATGGGTCACACACATTTTAGATATGTCCTAAATTTACACTCTTAACCCATAATAACCTTCCAAACCAAATGGATGGATTGGATACAATGTATACATCATTTTGAGTCCACAATCTGATGACTCAAGATGGTTTCTAACGTTAAAAGCCGCACTTGGTTTCAACGCTTACAATCAAACTTTATTTTTTGTACTTATTTATTTATTTAATTTTTTTGATAGGTCCCATGAAAATCTAAACCATGAATGAGATAGGTAATCTCCTCATAAAGGACAAGCCAAAAAAATCTACTCGAAATAACACTTTTGTGGCCCACAAGAATATTTAAAGGTGCCCATTTAATTTTCACTGTTTAAGGCGATGTGATCCACATGAGTTTTCTTTCGAATAAATTTTTCAACCCCAAGACTTTTAATTAGTGACAAGATTATTAGACGGTACGGATTTGATACATATATCAAGAAAGCCCCGCATATAAGGCCCATAAATCCGGACTAATTCTGGTAACGTAAATAGTCCAACTTCACTTTTGCACGCTGGAATGTTTTTACACCCACTCTATATTATTACACTTTTGTCATGATAACCCATACATAATATGTGTGCATAAGATCTATTCCATTCACCACTTTACTAACATAGTTTTAAGACATTGGTAGAAAAATGAGGTATATTCGTTATTCTGATGGATCATACTACCATGAATCAACATTGACCGTTCTTCCACCATTAAAACATATGTTTTTCTTATTTCAAACCCTCCTAACTTTCTATGTAAAATCCAATTTGTTCATTGGTCCACCCAATTATAGTTTAATGGTCAAAATAATTGGTATCTCCATCGGAACTCCTTGTGACCCCGATGGATATTCCAACGGTGAGTGCCTAATGAATTCTATTTTATATATTATGGCCTACCAAAATGTTAATTAAGCCTAATTTTTAGAGGTTTTCCATATTTTGGTCCTTAGAACCTAATGGACTGAATTGATCGGGCCGTATATGCTAAATAACTCCAATATGTAATTCAAGTAAAATAAACAAAAAGAACTTACGTGTTTCCTTTTAATTCTTGTTACATGCGTAAAGTGTTCCGATGTGTATCGTACATATGCGCACATATTAATATATGTGTACATGCATTGCACCCATGGTAGATCTACACCGTCCATCACATAAACCCAAAGCATAATAACATATTAAAATAAAAATCTAAATTAAAATAAAATAAATACTAACCCGTGCAAGCCGCTCTTTCACTAATTTCTCTCATTTTATATTTTTTTCTTCTTATTATTATTTTTTTACTATTTTTGATCGGTGAGAAATATCCATCATTATAAAGAAAAGAGAGTTGCTCGGATAAGATGAATAAGATAACGATAAAGGAGGTTGCAACCGGTTTGATCTCTTTTTTAAAAAAACAATAATTTAAAATTTTAAAATTTAAGGAACGTACAAATTGGAGTTGTTATAATTTTAATTTCCATTGATATGTGGGGTCCATCATGTTGCTTATAAGAAATCTACTTCGCCCATCCACTTCATTATATCATGTTACGTTATGGGCTGAAGAATGAGACAAATATAATATTCTGGTGATCTATATGATAGGACAGGAAACTCTCAAGATTTAATATGGATTGTTGACGACTTCTTGGCTAGTAGGTGAATGACCCAGATCATGCATATGTTGGCTTAACAGATGGTGGACAGTGAAGGATGGATTGATATTGGACTAGGTGGACGATAGGTAGTGTAATCTTGAAGAAACGTGGTTTGTTAGGCGTCTTAAAACGTTGTAGTTGTACGTGGAGACGGATGAGTCTTATATCATATTTCTAATAAATATTTTTAAACTTAAATATTTTCTATTCAAATCGTTTATTTAGAGTGAAACTTTACCAAAGATTACCATTTTACGTGCTCTACAAACAAACCAAGTTTGGGCCTTGATCTCTCAGAGATGACCAAGATACCTATTTAACGGCTTACGTCTATTTATAACTCAAAACAACGTCTATCGACATCCTATGTAAACATTAACCAGTAGTTTTGATGTATACCTTATGATCTACTTAATGAATGGTTCATTTAAATATTTAGATGGCCCAGTTGGCAGATCTGACTGTGATAAATGATCAATTGATGGTTAAAATGTTAATCATATTTATGCGTTATTGTACGGTCATTTTTGTAAATAGATATGTATAAAGTAGTTTTTGAATGCGATCTATGTTAGAAATGTATAATGTTAGATTCAAGTTAATGGTTCACATGTGTAAAATACGTAGATCATGATTTTGACGGTAAATTAAGCATTTTCATAATTGACAAATAAGGTGAACGGATCAGAATGTTAATTTGACGTGTATACGAGTAAATATGAAGTTCTAGTAGTTACTTTACTTTGATCAATTGGTTCAAATTCAAAGTGGTCGGTTAGATATCCTCATCTAGTGGTAAATAGTTAATTTAACGGTCGGTTTGATGAACGGGTGAGAATACTAGGGTATTCAGAGGTTTATCCTATTAATCAATAGTCGGTTGACGTAATCTAGGGGTGGAAATTATTTTCTATGGTTGAGATTCAAGTTAAACTACATAAATATTAATGAATTTATAAGTGTACAGTTGAACAAGTGTAAAAGTGTAATCGTACATTCTTACATACAAGTAAACTCGCACCCAAAATTTCGGGTTGTTATAGTTTGAGTTTATGCTTTGAAATCTAAGGACGAGGTCTTAAGTGTGTTTAAACTATTTCAAGCTATGGTCGAGAGAGAGACAGGTAGATCATTGAAGTGCATCCGCACTGACAATGGTTGTGAATACATTGACGACTTCCATGAGTATTGTAAGTCCCTGAGTATACGGCATGAACAGACGTTCCCAAGACCCCTCAGCAAAATGGTGTAGTTAAGCGAATGAATCGCACAATTGTTTGGAGAATCAGATGCATGTTATCCCATGCGAAGTTGCCCAAGACGTTCTTGGGAGAAGCAATGCACATGGCGGTGTATTTGATAAACATGTCTTCATCAGCCCCGTTGAATGGAGATGTACCAGAGAAGGTGTAGACTGCACAGGATCCATCGTACAGTCATCTTAGGGTGTTTGGATGCAGGACATCAGTTCACGTACCAAAGGACGAGAGGTTCAAGCTCGATATGAAGATCAGACAGTGTGTGTTCTTGGGGTACGGTGATGAAAAGTTCGGTTACAGATTGTGGGATCCGACCGAGAAGAAGCTCGTCAGGAGCAGAGATGTGGTTTTCTTTGAAGATCAGTGTATAGAAGACATCGGTAAGCCAAAGAAGAACCAGCCTAGTTCAGGTGAGCTAGAGGACATGGATCCGGTTACTCCTCCAGTGGTGCCTGATGACGGAGGAGTATAACAAGGTGTAGAGGATGAGGGAGTTCCTTCAAAAGATGGACCAGGGAGCAGCCCCCACTTGATCCACTTGTTGAGCCACAAGTGAGGAGGTTATCTAGGGACAGACAGCAGTCCAAGAGGTACTCGCTGCATGAGTACATTATGCTGACTGATGGGGGATAGCCAGAAGATTATTCTGAGGCCCTAGCTGACGAGCATAAGGAGGAGTGGTTGAAAGCTATACAAGAGGAGATGAAATCCTTGCATAAGAACCACACCTATGACATGGTGAAACTGCCTAAGGGCAAGAAAGCTCTGAGCAATAAGTGAGTGTTCAGAAAGAAGGTTGAGTAGAAGAATTCACAGACAAGGTTCAAGGCCAGACTTGTGGTGAAAAGATTTGGTCAGAGGAAAGACATAGACTTCGAGGAGATATTCTCACCAGTAGTGAAGATGAAATCCATACGAGTGTTGCTTGGGTTGGCGGCTAGCATGGATATGGAGATAGAGCAATTAGATGTTAAAACTGCCTTCCTCCATGGTGACCTGGAAGAAGAGATCTACATGCACCAACCAGAAGGTTTCGAAGTCAAGGGCAAAGAGCATATGGTGTGTAAGCTGAGGAAGAGCTTGTATGGGCTGAAACAAGCTTCACGACAATGGTACAAGAAGTTCAACTTATTCATGTTACAGCATAGGTATGACAGAACGGAGTCGGACCACTGTGTGTTCACCCGTAAGTTCTCGGATGGTGATTTTTTAGTTTTGTTGTTATACGTTGATGACATGCTTATCATGGGAAAAGACATCAAGAAGATCGACAGGCTGAAACAGGAGTTGAGCAAGTCTTTTGCGATGAAAAACTTGGGCCCTGTTAAACAGATCATAGGAATGGAGATAACCCGTGACAGAAACAACAGGAAGCTTTGGCTGTCACAAGAGCGGTATATTGAGAAAGTCCTAGAGTGGTTTAATATGAATGCAGCGAAGCCGGTCAGTACTCCACTGGATGGTCACTTCAGATTGAGCGACAGACAGTGTCTCAAGACAAGGCAGAGATGGAAGAGATGTAGAAGATACCCTATGTGTCAGCTGTAGGAAGTTTGATGTATGCTATGGTGTGTGCACGCCCAGATATAACATATGCAGTTGGTGTTGTCAGCCTGTATCTTGTCAATCCTGGTAAAGAACATTGGGCAGCGGCGAAGTGGATACTGCGGTATCTAAGAGGCTCGTCCAGGTTGAGCCTATGCTATGGTGATGGTAAACCTATGTTAGAGGGCTACACAAATGCAGATATGGCAGACGACATAGACTCTAGGAATTCTACCTCGGGGTTCATGTTCATGTTTGCAGGGGGAGCGGTTTCTTGGCAGAGGAAGCTATAGAAGGTCGTAGCATTGCCGACGATAGAGGCCGAGTACATTGCGGTCATAGATGCATGTAAAGAGATGCTTTGGATGAAGAGGTTCCTACAGGAACTTAGCCTGAAGCAGGAGGAGCACGTGGTCTATTGCGATAGTTAGAGTGTTATAAACTTGAGCAAGAATCCAAGTCAGCATTCCAAGTCAAAGCACATAGAGATTCGGTATCACTGGATCAGGGATACTTTGGAACAGAAGGTGTTACAGCTTGAAAAGGTCCACACGGATGATAATGAGTCAGACATGATGACTAAGGCTTTGCTCAAGGGCAAGTTTGAGGTTTGTAGAAACCAAGCTAGCTTGAAGAAGGTGGATCCCTCCTGGGACAAAAATGAGGAGATTTAATGAGATTTTTTGTCCCGTGCTCGACTGGTTGTGAGCCTCGCTCGACCGGTCGAAGGCTGGTGCACGACCAGTCGTTGGAGTCGAGCCGTGACTTGACTCAAAATCCAGTGACTTTTGGTTATTTTTCTCCGGGGTGCTCGACCAGTCGTGGGTGGCGCTCGACTGGTTGTGGACTCGGTACGACCAGTCGAGGTTACGCAGATTCGTTCCGTGATTTTACGCAGATTTCGTGTCGCAAGTCCTTTCGCAACTGGGATGTAGAAAGAAGTTTCCTAAAACTTTAAGTAAGAGGTACCTAGGGCTTTCTAGGTATGACAAGAGTGTTTCCTAAAGCTTTACAAGAGGTTTGCTAAAGGGTATAGGGCTATCAAAGGTGAGAGAGAGAGGAAAAGAGAGAGAAGAAGCTTATAGAAGGGAGATTATGCTCGTGGAGGTTATTTACCGCGCAATTTATATCTCAGCGCTTCTATGTCCTCGTAATCGATGAGATCTCTCCGTTTTCTTTGTTTATCTCATTGTTTATCCACTCCTACGTGAGTGAAGAAGGTTGTAACATTCTACTTCATAGTGGATTATTGATCTGGATGAGGTCCCATGGTTTTTACCTCTTTGAGGATTTTCCACGCAAAATTCTCTTGTGTGGTGTGTGATTTATGCTTTGATTTATTTCATTGCTTTATTATCCATAATTCTGGTTTGTTTCGGGAGGCTAGATCCTAAGGTTTTGTGCAAGGCCCCCAACAATCGCCACATCAGTGATGGAAAGCATTCGACAAAGGAGCACCGCAATAAAAAAGGTGTAATCGCTCATTCCTAGTTGGTTACACGAGAAGATGTCATATCGGACGATTGCTTATTCTCCATCTACTTGAGAAAGCTATATAAAGAGGAGATTAGTTCGAAGCAAAGGATCCTAACATTAATAAGCATCCGAACACATACAAAACCTTCAAATTGAATCCAGAATTAGTCCAGCACAATGTTGCTTATCTAAGTTTAGGATTAAACTACCCATCGCTCATCAACCGTGAGCCCTTAGTGCTTAAGAGAAGTTAATCAGTCCTTGTAGCTGTAGTCAGTAGCAAGAGTTCCCTTCCATCAATGCCTGCACAATGCATACTAGATCTAAATGAAGATTTTAGCCCAGTAATTTGTTCGTATATGCTCATACGCTAGGTTGACCTAGTTTTAGTCTTTGAAACTATCAAAGCTTCGCTCATCAGTACAATATTTCCCGGAAGCATGTTGCTGCTCTCAACTAGATTGGTGATCCCTTTCATGAAAATGATTCAAATTGTATCTCTCCTTTATAGCATCTCATGATCTTTAATTTTCTGATTGCTACACTTTTTAAAAGTCTTTGATTGTCAAGGTAAAAAGAGCTCATAGGAGGAAACGCCCAACCCTCCACAAGTCACCTGATTAATGAGTGTGTAGTTGGATGAATAGACCGTTCATCAGTCGGCCAATTGACCGAGCATCACTCTATCTCAATGTCAGGGGCCAATGGTGATTACGGTTTAATTAAATTAGACTCACTTCGGTTCTGGCACATCCGCACAGCTGTGCACGTATCTCACGTGGCAAGAAATAGTACCAACACATACTAAGTGGGTCCACCATAATGCATGCATCTTATCCACGCCGCGCATCCATTTTTTAAGGTCATATTACGGAATGAGCCCAAAATTAAAATTTATTCAAAGCTCAAGTGGACCACATCCCAAGGAATGAACAGTGGAAATTGAACGCCCATGATTGAAAACTTTTTTGGGGCCACATGGATTTTGGATCGAACTGATATTTTTATTTTCCTTTCATCCACGTTTGTTGTGATCTTATGAAGAGGTTGAACAACAAATGAACATCACAGTGGGCCCTAAGAAGGTTTCAACAGGATACGTCATTATTCTCACTGTTTGCTATGGTGTGTCCAGTTGAACTTTTGATATACTTCAATTTGAGGCTCATGCCCTAAAATGAACTGGTAAAATGGATGAACAGAATGGATAACACACAAACATCTCATGTTGGCTCCACAGAGTTTACTCATATGCAATCCACCCTTCTTTGAAAGTTGTTACTCAAATGACCCACATCTGACAGTGACCTCCATGTCAGTCAAATCCTACTAAGTCACCGCCGTGCCTGCTTAGTAGCTGTTAGGCTCCGAAATTCACCTACTGAGTGTGCACCCTCAGACATGAGTTACGGACCACAACTCGTACACTTAGTGTACTTAAATCAGTGGGTCACATTATTTACTAGAGGTACAATAAAATCTGAATTATATGTTCCCATTAACATCTATCAATACTTTCATATCAACTTGATCTAGTCTCAAACATTTATCACCACACATCAAAAGAAAATAAAAATAAAAAAATAAAAAAAAATAAAATGAGACTTTTATTTAAATCATTGGAATCATCAGGTTATTAAGAAAATAAAACAAAATTTAAATTTAAAGTCATTCTAAAACAGAAATAAAATAATAAATGGGAAACAAATGTCTCATTTAATTATTCTACTGGTCCAACAATGTAAGCTCGTCTTCAGTTAAATACGACCATTGATCCTATGGATTATCCACTGGTTTGGCTTCATATTCTTGTTCTTGAGTCGTTATATCTGCTTCAATTCCATCTGTACGGTTTTTCCATCAATAAACCGTCAGCTGGCCAGGCCTAGTGAGTGAACCCATCATGGTTCGTGCACAGTACAATTAAAATAATACATACAAGTAAAGCATAAAAAAATCAGAAATACAATACAAATAATTAAAGCGTATGCTATGAATGATACTGATGATGCATTAAGTGGGTATAAATAGAAACCGTCCACTTGCTTGAGTTGGATATCGACAACCCACATCTGCACTTGGCAGGCTTCTACCGTTGGTAGGCATGGGCAAGGCCCGCATCCCTCCCATTGGGCAGGCTTCCACATATAGTGGGCTTTTAGTGGGTACAATGGGCTGTCCCCTAGGTAATCACACAAGAGTATTAATGATGCCAGGTATGAATGTTTGATGCAGCAGTAATCATATTAGCAATCAAATACATCTCTCCTTATGAGAGGTCTTTCACATGTTCATAATCCAAGAATATGTCAGCACGAATCAATTTACAAACAATTTAATCAAGTCATTCACAACAACAAATTATTTTAATCATATGGAGAGGAAACATGTTGGGATTACTCACCTGATGATTTAAAGAGGAATCCAATGGAGCAGATCAGAAATTACCTATAAATAATCCATATGCAGTACACCATAATATTAAAAAATATATATTAAACTCATAAAGTATTTGATTTGTTTTGATTACTAATTAAGGTCTTACATGGGAGTGATACTCAAGTAACATACGTAATAGATAGGGTTCACGTATCTATCTCGGCCCAAAAGACACATGGATGGCTTGGATCTTTTAATAGCATGTCATATTGATACATAATTTAGCCTATGTATATTTTGTCATAAACATGCATGCAACTTATTTAAGTTTTACCGTGCATCAGAAGGTGGAGTTACATTATATGATATATATATCTAACACACATTTATTTTTATGTGGGTCCTACTTACAGGGATCTGGATTGATTATATGGTTACCATTGCTATATTGACCTTTGAGAAAAAATTTCAATCTAATCTGATCTATGTGGGACCTGTAATAACGTAAATGATTATTGTACAACTACTATTATTTTCTTTCTGTATGGGTCACACACATTTTAGATATGTCCTAAATTTACACTCTTAACTCATAATAACCTTCCAAATCAAATGGATGGATTGGATACAATGTATACATCACTATTAGTCCACAATCTGATGACCCAAGATGGTTTCTAACGTTAAAAGTCGCACTTGGTTTCAACGCTGACAATCAAACTTTATTTTTTGTACTTATTTATTTATTTAATTTTTTTGATAGGTCCCATGAAAATCTAAACCATGAATGAGATAGGTAATCTCCTCATAAAGGACGAGCATAAAAATCTACTCGAAATAACACTTTTGTGGCCCACAAGAATATTCAAAGGTGCCCATTTAATTTTCACAGTTTAAGGCGATGTGATCCACATGAGTTTTCTTTCGAATAAAATTTTCAACCCTAAGACTTTTAATTAGTGACAAGATTATTAGACGGTACGGATTTGATATATACATTAAGAAAGCCCCGTATATAAGGCCCATAAATCAGGACTAATTTCGGTAACGTAAATAACCCAATTTCACTTTTGCACGCTGGAGTGTTTTACACTCACTCTATATTGTTACACTTTTATCATGATGACCTATACATAATATGTGTGCCTAAGATCCAATCCATTCACCACTTTACTAACATAGTTTTAGGACATTGGTAGAAAAATGAGGTAGATTCGTTATTCTGATGGATCATACTACCATGAATCAACACTGACCGTTCTTCCACCATTAAAACATATGCATTTTTGATTTCAAACCCTCCTAACTTTCTATGTAAAATCCAATTTGTTCATTGGTCCACCCCATTATATTTTAATGGTCAAAATAATTGGTATCTCCATCGGAACTCCTTGTGGCCCCGATGGATATTCCAATGGTGACTGCATAATGAATCTTATTTTGCATATTGTGGCTAACCAAAACCTTAATTTAGCCTAATTTTTGGAGGTTTCTCATATTTAGGTCCTTGGAACCTAATGGACGGAATTGATCGGGCTATATATGCAAAATAAGTCAAATATGTGATTCAAGTAAAATAAACAAAAAGACTTGCGTGTTTCCTTTGATTTCTTGTTACATGCGTAAGGCGTTCCATGGTGCATCGTGCATATGCACACATATGATATATGTGCACATGCATTGCACCCATGGTAGATCCACACCGTCCATCACGTAGACCCAAGATATAATAACATAAAGAAAAAAAATCTAAATTAAAATATAGTAAGTACTAACCTCTGCAAGCCGTCCTTCCACTAATTTCTCTCTCTCTCTCTCTTTAATCGGCGAGAAGTGTCCCTCCTTATAAAGAAAATAGAGTCGTTCGGATAAGATAACGATGAGAGAGGTTGTAACTGTTTTAATCTCTTTAAAAAAAATAAAATTTTAAAATTTTAAAATTTAAGAAACCGTAAAATTTTGGAGTTGTTACATTCTAACCCCCTAAAAGAAAATTTTCGTCCTCGAAATTTACCTGAGCTATTCTTCAAATAAGTGTGGATACTTCCCGCGTATTTCAGCTTCCTGCTCCCACGATGCTTCATCGACTCCGTGATGATTCCATAACACCTTGACTAGTGATACTGTCTTGGTTTTTAAAATATGTTCCTTGCGATCTAAAATACGAACAGGCTTTTCCATGTAAGATGTATCTTCCTGAAGCTCGAGATCATGCCAATTGATGATATGCGAGGCGTCTCTTTCATACTTCCTTAACATTGACACATGAAAGACGTTGTGAATACTTGACAGCTGTGGAGGTAGCGCGAGTCATATGTTGTAGCTCCCACTTGATCTAACACCTCAAAAGGCCCAATAAACCGAGGGGCAAGCTTTCCTTTTGTACCGAATCGCATCAGACCCTTCATTGGTGAGACTTTTACAAACACGTGATCCCCTACTGAGAATTCCAAATCACGTCTTCGGTTATCTGCGTAACTCTTTTGTCGACTTTGAGCTGCTTGAAGTCGTTTCCGAATGAGCTCCACCTTCTCAGAAGCCTCTTGGACAATATCTGGTCCAATCAAACCTTTCTCTCCTATTTCGATCCAACAGTTAGGAGCACGGCAGGGGCGTCCATACAATGCTTCATACGGAGCCATACCAATACTTGTTTGATAGCTATTATTATAAGCAAATTCAGCAAAATGTAAGTTATCGTCCCAAGTACCTTTGAAATCGAGAGCGCATGCACGTAACAAATCTTCAAGTATTTGATTCACACGCTCAGTCTGTCCATTAGACTGTGGATGATAAGCTGTGCTGTAGTCCAAAGTCGTACCCATGACTTCCTGTAAACTAGTCCAGAATCGCGAAGTAAGAGGGTCGCGATCTGACACAATAGAACTAGGTATGCCGTGTAATCGCACTACTTCTTTGATATATAGTTTGGCAAGAATGTCCATTGAATAAGTAATACGAATAGGAATGAAATGTGCTGACTTTGTTAATCGGTCAACGATCACCCATATCGAATCGTGCTTCCTCTGGGTCATAGGAAGTCCAACTATGAAGTCCATGGAAATGCAATCCCACTTCCATTCTGGTATTTTTAAAGGCTGCAATAGTCCTGATGGGTTCTGGTGATCGGCCTTTACTTGTTGACAGGTGTAACATCGAGAAACATAATTAGCTATATCTTTCTTCAGGTTTTGCCACCAAAATGAACGCTTTACATTCTGTACATCTTAGTACCTCCCGGATGAATAGTGAACTTAGTTCTGTGCGCTTCCTTCAAAATTTCTTCCTTCAGTTCTAGAATATTAGGCACGCAAAGATGACCGCGATACCGAATTCCCTTATCTTCCCACACTTTCCAAAATGATGTCTCATCACCTTGGTGCTTAGTCACCATTTTCATTAACCACTCGTCATTTCCTTGTACTTCTATGATTCTTTCCTTCAATGTCTGCTGTAATGTTATATTACATAAGCGAATACGTTGTTCTCGGAACTGTAGTTCAACATCGAAATCCTTCACATAGTTCATCATCTGCCACTCTTGAACCATTAGTCTAGCTATGATTTGCTGCTTATGTTGCTTCTTCCTACTAAGGGCATCTGCCACAAGGTTTGCCTTCCCAGGATTATATAATAGCTCAAAATCATAATCTTTCAGGAATTCGACCCATCTTCGTTGTCTCATATTCAAGTCTTTTTGGGAAAACAAATATCGAAGGCTCTTGTGATCTGTGAAAAGATCGAATCTTTCGCCATATAAATAATGCCGCCAAATCTTTAAAGCAAACACGATTGCGCCCAATTCCAAATCATGAGTTGGATAATTACGTTCATGATTCTTCAATTGCCTTGACGCATATGCAATCACACCTTATCTTCTTGCATCAGTACACAACCAAAGCCCAGAATTGACGCGTCAGTATATAGGACAAACTTTACTCCCTCCTTTGGAAGAGTGAGAACAGGAGTAGATGTTAAAAGCTTCTTTAATATAACAAATGCTTCTTCGCATTTATCAGTCCATTCAAAAGGCACACCCTTTCGAGTCAGACTTGTTAATGGGCCACAAATTTTTGAGAAGTCTTTGATGAACCTCCTGTAGTACCCGGCGAGTCCCAGAAAGCTCCTAACTTCAGTTATACTCTTGGGCTGCTCCCACTCATCACTGCTTCAATCTTGGCTGGATCAACTTCAATACCGTCCTTTGTAATTACATGTCCTAGAAATTTAACACTGTGCTTCCAAAATTCACACTTAGAGAATTTGGCATATAGTTGATTGTCCTTCAGCGTCTGTAGAGTAGTTCTTAGATGTGCTTCATGATCTTCTCTAGTCTTCGAATAGATCAGTATATCATCAATAAATACGATGACAAATTGATCAAGATATGGCTGAAATACTCTATTCATTAAATCCATGAACACAGCTGGAGCATTGGTCAGACCAAAGGGCATAACCAAAAATTCATAGTGCCCATAGCGGGTCCTGAAGGCCGTCTTATAAATATCTGGCTCCTTAATACGCAGTTGATGATATCCTGATCTTAAATCAATCTTGGAGAAATAACATGCTCCTTTCAGCTGATCAAATAAATCGTCAATACGTGGCAGAGGATACTTGTTCTTAATCGTCACTTCATTTAGCCGACGATAGTCTATGCATAAACGCATGCTTCCATCCTTCTTCTTTACAAAAAGTACCGGTGCACCCCATGGTGATGTACTGGGCCTGATGAAACCCTGGTTCTTCAATCCTTCCAATTGTTCCTTCAGCTCCTTTAGCTCAACCGGCGGCATTCGATACGGTTGCATTGATATCGGGGCAGTGCCTGGTAATAGATCAATACTAAAGTCTACTTCTCGTCGGGGCGGTAATCCAGGTATGTCCTGAAAAACTTCTGGATACTCTCTTGCAATTGGGATTTGTTCTATGCTCAACTCTAGTGACTCCCCTTCCTTCAATACTATAATACGTTCTACGTTACTATCTCTCTGTATTCCTAGAATTTGGAAAGATTCTTTCCGGGAATAGAGAATGTAACGGTCTTAGCATAACAGTCGATCTTAGCATGGTTAGCGGAGAGCCAATCCATACCGAGAATGACATCATATCCATTCATATCCATAACTACTGCATCAACTGACATTATAACACCGCATATATTGACTTCACAGGACTTGCATAATTTGTTCAAGGTAACAGTTTTCCCCACTGGTGATTCTACGGAAATTGCTTTACTAAGGTCAATAGGTTTCAACCCTAGTCTTTTCACTATGGCACTAGAAATAAATGATATGGTGGCTCCAGAATCAAATAATACAGCAACAGGTTTATCGAGTATATTAACCGTACCTTCAATAACATTGTTATCTAGTTTTGGTTCTTCGACAGGTGCTATAGCATGTACTTTAGCTTGAGTGGTCTGTTGTCTGAAAGGTTGTCCCCCTTGATTCTGAGATACTAAAGGTCGAGCTGCTTGCTGAGGTCGGTTCTGCTGATACTGTTGCGGCTTGGGAGGTAAATATCGTGATGCCTGTGAAGACTGCCCGGACTGCTGAGATGGTGCAGGAAGTTGCAACCGAGGAGGAATTTGTTGAAGTGGCTGGATCTGGCCAACATCCTTAAGTCGAGTTCTGCAAAAGTGGTATTTGTGTCCGTACTTCCCACAATAGGTACAGTTTCCAGAAAAAAACTGATCTTGATTACTGTGAGCTTGAAATTGACCAATAGTTCGCTGCCTCTTCTCTAACAGCTGTCGTTGGCTAGGAGTAGTCCTCACCTGACTTCCTATCTCTTTTATTTGTACCCGAGACTTTAGGAACCGCTCACTATCCTTTTCAGCTCGAAGAGCCTTGTCAACAATTTCAGAGTATTTTTAAATATCATCACAACAAAACTTGGTTTTAATATTTTGACGAAGGCCTTCATCGAATTTAGTGATCTTTATTCTTCATCTTCCATCATTTTCGGGACATATCTTGATAGTTCAGCGAACTTCGCCTCATATTGTGCTACCGTCATCGACCCTTGCTCCAATTTCAAAAATTCAGCCATCTTTTGATTACGGTATGCCTTAGGGAAGTATTTCTCATTGAATTTGTCTTGAAATCCTCTCCAAGTCCATATATGATTAGTTGTAACCATTCTTTTAGACGATCTCCACCAAACATCTGCTTCACCTTGAAGCATAAAAGTCACCAATCGCACTTTCTCAGTATCAGGGCAATTCATCGCTTCTAATATCTTCTTGACTTGCTTTAGCTAATCTTCTGCTATTGAAGGATCTGTGGCACCTTTAAATATTGGCGGTCGGAGTTTTATGAATCTCTCAAGGAGGTCCACTTCACGTGTCTGACCGGACCTAACTGGTGATGCCTGATGATGATCGAGCTTGAGGTGCTTGGCTCATATTGGCCAACATATTCCATTGAACCGCAAATTGCTCTTGTTGTTGCTTCATCATGGCGGTCATTTAATTTACTAATCCAAACGCAACGTCCCACGGCTGCGTGCTAGGTCCAGCAAAATTAGCATGCATTGCAGAGGGAGATAAAGGAAATTGGGTGCTTGGTCCAGTGAAATTAGCAGGCATTGCAGATGGAGACAAAGGCAATTGGGTGTTTGGTCCAGCCCAGCCTACTTGATCTGCTGCAGGTGGAGACATAGGATTTTGCAGTCCCTCTTCAACCTCGTCCACTTCGACTTCATTCTCATCTTGATTTCTATTCGTCGTTTCACCTTCTTCAAGAATATTGGTGTCCATTACTAGGTCATGAGGAATGATAGCTAGTAGAAGGAACTAAGTCACGGATGCTACGTATCTTCTTAGGTGCCATAGTTTTCCTATAAGACAAGAATCTGAATTTTAGTAGGGATTATGGATTTTTAACTGTACAATAACCTGTAAATAAAATAATTTAGATAAAATTATTATTTTAATCAAAGATAATGATCCAAATGAATGACATTGTCAGTTAAACTGACAGGACACCATTTTTTTTTTAGGCAAATTAGATTTCTAGTTGTCTGCTGTGGTTATAATTACCGTTTGGAACTTTAAATTAAATCCAAAATTTTTGTGTAGATCTTATTACAAGCATATACTCTCCTCATAAAATTTTAGCTAAATCTTCCAACCACAGAAAATTTTAAAATCCCTGTAGTTAGATCTGTCTAAATTTTGATAAATTGTGACTAGCCTATACCAACTCCCTGAATCAGTATAATAACAGTCAGATTCAATTTTTCTATTTATTTTTATTTTTATTTCTACTTGTCTATCATCGATCAGGATTTTGGTCCGCCTTGATTGGATAAATACTTCTATAGTTATGAATTTTACAAGTTGGGTGATTCCTGCTGCCCATTACTGTCCAGCAGGACTTTGTGAACTCAATATCCTAAAAATTAATTAGGGTCAAACTAATTCATCTCAATATATATAAAATACGCTCAAATTAGAGTACACTCAAATTCATTATTTCTCACAATAATATCCAAATAAAACATCCTAAGTGTTGTGTTTCTAATTTCGAGGGGGCCTACCAGTTATGTACATGAGTGAGCCACATTACCTACAGGTCACATTAAATTATATAAAAACTTCTCTCTGATACCATTCTGTCACGCCCCGAAATTCACATACTGAGTGTGCACCCTCAGACATGAGTTACGGACCACAACTCGTACACTTAGTGTACTTAAATCAGTGGGTCACATTATTTACTAGAGGTACAATAAAATCTGAATTATATGTTCCCATTAACATCTATCAATACATTCATATCAACTTGATCTAGTCTCAAACATTTATCACCACACATCAAAAGAAAATAAAAATAAAAAATAAAATTAAAAAAAATGAGACTTTTATTTAAATCATTGGAATCATCAAGTTATTAAGAAAATAAAACAAAATTTAAATTTAAAGTCATTCTAAAACAGAAATAAAATAATAAATGGGAAACAATGTCTCATTTAATTATTCTACTGGTCCAACAATGTAAGCTCGTCTTCAGTTAAATACGGCCACTGATCCTGTGGATTATCCACTGGTTTGGCTTCATATTCTTGCTCTTGAGTCGTTCTATCTGCTTCAATTCCATCTGTACGGTTTTTTCATCAATAAACCGTCAGCTGGCCAGGCCCAGTGAGTGAACCCATCATGGTTCGTGCACAGTACAATTAAAAAATAAATACACAGTAAAGCATAAAAAAATCAGAAATACAATACAAATAATTAAAGCGTATGCTATGAATGATACTGATGATGCATCAAGTGGGTATAAATAGAAACCGTCCACTTGCTTGAGTTGGATATCGACAACCCGCATCTGCACTTGGCAGGCTTCTACCGTTGGTAGGCATGGGCAAGGCCCGCATCCCCCCCATTGGGCAGGCTTCCACATATAGTGGGCTTCTAGTGGGTACAATGGGCTGTCCCCTAGGTAATCGCACAAGAGTATTAATGATGCCAGGCATGAATGTTTGATGCAGCAGTAATCATATTAGCAATCAAATACATCTCTCCTTATGAGAGGTCTTTCACATGTTCATAATCCAAGAATATGTCAGCACCAATCAGTTTATAAACAATTTAATCAAGTCATTCACAACAACAAATTATTTTAATCATATGGAGAGGAAACATGTTGGGATTACTCACCTGATGATTTAAAGAGGAATCCAATGGAGCAGATCAGAAATTACCTATAAATAATCCATATGCAGTACACCATAATATTAAAAAATATATATTAAACTCATAAAGTATTTGATTTGTTTTGATTACTAATTAAGGTCTTACATGGGAGTGATACTCAAGTAACATACGTAATAGATAGGGTTCATCGTATCTATCTCAGCCCAAAAGACACATGGATGGCTTGGATCTTTTAATAGCATGTCATATTGATACATAATTTAGCCTATATATATTTTGTCATAAACATGCATGCAACTTATTTAAGTTTTACCGTGCATCAGAAGGTGGAGTTACATTATATGATATATATATCTAACACACATTTATTTTTATGTGGGTCCTACTTACAGGGATCTGGATTGATTATATGGTTACCATTGTTATATTGACCTTTGAGAAAAATTTCCAATCTAATCTAAACTATGTGGGACCTGTAATAACGTAAATGATTATTGTACAACTACTATTATTTTCTTTCTGTATGGGTCACACACATTTTAGATATGTCTTAAATTTACACTCTTAACTCATAATAACCTTCCAAATCAAATGGATGGATTGGATACAATGTATACATCACTGTCAGTCCACAATCTAATGACCCAAGATGGTTTCTAACGTTAAAAGCCGCACTTGGTTTCAACGCTGATAATCAAACTTTATTTTTTGTACTTATTTATTTATTTAATTTTTTTGATAGGTTCCATGAAAATCTAAACCATGAATGAGATAGGTAATCTCCTCATAAAGGACGAGCCTAAAAATCTACTCGAAATAATACTTTTGTGGCCCACAAGAATATTCAAAGGTGCCCATTTAATTTTCACAGTTTAAGGCGATGTGATCCACATGAGTTTTCTTTCAAATAAATATTTCAACCCCAAAACTTTTAATTAGTGATAAGATTATTAGACGGTACGGATTTGATATATACATCAAGAAAGCCCCGTATATAAGGCCCATAAATCAGGACTAATTTCGGTAACATAAATAACCCAATTTCACTTTTGCACGCTGGAGTGTTTTTTGCACTCACTCTATATTGTTACACTTTTATCATGATGACCTATACATAATATGTGTGCCTAAGATCCAATCCATTCACCACTTTACTAATATAGTTTTAGGACATTGGTAGAAAAATGAGGTAGATTCATTATTCTGATGGATCATACTACCATGAACCAACACTGACCGTTCTTCCACCATTAAAACATATGCATTTCTGATTTCAAACCCTCCTAACTTTCTATGTAAAATCCAATTTGTTCATTGGTCCACCCAATTATATTTTAATGGTCAAAATAATTGGTATCTCCATCGGAACTCCCTGTGGCCCCGATGGATATTCCAATGGTGACTGCATAATGAATCTTATTTTGCATATTGGGCTTACGAAAACCTTAATTTAGCCTAATTTTTGAAAGTTTCTCATATTTTGGTCCTTGGAACCTAATGGACGGAATTGATCGGGCCATATATGCAAAATAAGTCAAATATGTTATTCAAGTAAAATAAACAAAAAGACTTGCTGTGTTTCCTTTGATTTCTTGTTACATGCGTAAGGCGTTCCATAGTGCATCGTGCATATGCACACATATGATATATGTGCACATGTATTGCACCCATGGTAGATCCACACCGTCCATCACGTAGACCCAAGATATAATAACATAAAGAAAAAAAATTTAAATTAAAATACAGTAAGTACTAACCTCTGTAAGCTGTCCTTCCACTAATTTCTCTCTCTCTCTCTCTCTCTCTCTCTCTCTTTTAATCGGTGAGAAGTGTCCCTCCTTATAAAGAAAATAGAGTCGTTCGGATAAGATAACAATGAGAGAGGTTGTAACTGTTTTAATCTCTTAAAAAAAAAAAATTTTAAATTTTAAAATTTAAGAAACCGTAAAATTTTGGAGTTGTTACAGTAGTTGTCGGAGGCACTAGTACCTAATCTACTTTCTAAACCAAATGAGAAAAGGCTGAGGATATCTTTTTATAAAAGATGACCCAAACCAAGTGTGAAAAGGTTAAAGAAATCTTTATATATGCAGTATGGTTTAAACCACATTATCAGTTCTCTCTCTCTCTCTCTCTCTCTCTCTCTCTCAAAAAAAAAAAATAAAAAAATAAAAAATGAAAGTGGTTGTGGAGATATTTACTACAGGGAACGTCTTGCATGTGGAGATCGATGAGACTTCCACAGTTGGAGACCTAAAGAAAGAGATTGTGGCGAAAGACTCGTTTATGCCAGAAGATCATTTCGTTCTTATGCACGGCAATAGCCTATCGATGATGGACGACCAACAATCTCTGTCTGATAATGATGTTAAAGATGGGACCCTCGTTTATCTACTTTTCATGATCACTGGAGGTGTCGAGCCGCTACTGTCATCCGAAGTATATTGGGAAACAGATAAAAATTATGATGTTTTCGAGCCTACATATGGACGATAAACAAAAATTATAGCCTGGAAGGAGTCAAATGATTATTGTAGCCATGACGTTTGGGATGTGGCTCATTAATGCCATGACTAACCATATCAATGCTCCTGATCTAACCATAAGTTAGATTATTTAATAACACATGTGGAAGTTCTATAGTCTCTCATTGTCTGTCCTAAGCTTGAATAAATGATATAATGGTTAGATGATAATTATATAAGTTTGATATTTGTTATCTTTTTCTAATTTTAACATATTAGCAAAATGGATGGTAATGTTGTCTACTTCTCCTAGCAAGGAACAACTTATGTAGTGTACGATGTTGTTGTTTTCTGTCCTGAATTGGTAGGTCGGATGTTATGGTCCAATTTGAAAGGTTATGGGTTTCAATTTGGCCGAAAAGCATCAATGGAGCCAACCTGATTTTAATGGGTGTAGGTCTAATTGGGAAGCTAATTGGGTAAGTGTATCGAGTAAACTCTATGAGATCTAGCATAATTTATGTTGAGGTCAAATTTTGAACCACCCTTCACTTAATGTTGCGAGCTCAAAATAGACCCCAGTCCTGCACAAAAAGAGTTAGCAAAGGAGACCCTGACTTAAACAAGGGACCCTTCGATGCCTAAGTCAGGCTAGAGAATCTGGGTATAAGTTGCATAATGTAAATAGAGGGTGCGAGATATTACGTACCTATAGTAATGGAGTCTCCTGGTATTTATACCTGTGGGTCGGGCGGATCGTGTCCGTCAATCACGACATGATCTACTCAATTAAGCGAATACTACGATCGTGGAGATACTCCACAATCTTTGGATCGCGTAGCGCATCTTGCCTTAATGGAGCGTATCCCCAGGCGTGATCTTCGGCCACGTCCACATTCAGGCTGGTTTCCCAATTCAGTACTCAGAGTATTTTCATCAGGGCTTGGACCTCATCCTATCCAAAGCCGCGACTGAGTACTTGTAGTCGGAATTTATAGTCGAGTCATCAGGGTTGAAGCTTGTTGGGCATGCTTATTTAGAGCTTAGCTCTCGGCCTTTAGGCCGAGGATGAGTCGGTCGATTCGGGACCGTAACTTTTTGAAGATGAGGACGAGGACGAGGACGAGGGCGAGGGCTCAGCTCGGCCAACCTTCTTCGAATGAAGATGAGGATGAGGACGAGGGCTCAACTCGGCTAACCTTCTTCGGATGAAGATGAGGATGAGACGAGGACGAGATCTCATCTTACTCGGCTTAGGTTCATAGTCCAGAGGCCTGCTCATGCTCGACATGTTATCTTTCCGAAGTCTTATTAACTGGTTCAGGCTTGGGTTGACCCTATTTGACCCTGTCCAGATTTTCCATAACAATTTATGTATTTTATCCACTCTATCTATCCACCAATATTACTAAATTTTAGGACTTACTCTAAAAATGAAGCACATCCAAAGCTCAGTGGACTACACTGCATGAAACAGTGTAAAATGAGCGTTTATTGGTGAAAAATTCTTGGGGGCCACCGAAGTTTTAAATTGATATTTATGTTTTCCCTTCAGCTATGTCAGTGTGATCTTATGAATAAGTTAGATGACAAATAAACATTACTGTGGGCCCTAGCAAGGTTTCAACGGTGGAAATCATTATTCCCATGGTTCCTGTGGTACGGTCCACTTGAGCTTTGGATATGCTTCAATTTGCTCGGCCCCTAAAATGAGCTGGAAAAATGGATGAATGGCGTGGATAAACCACATACATTGATGGTGGGCCCAACAGAGTTTGGTTCCAGTTAAAAAGGGCATAGTTGGGTCCACCACCTTTGCCTGGCTGAAATTGGATTGATCCAAGCAAGGTCCGATTAATTTTAATAGTAATACAGTAAATTATATTAATTATTGTAGCAATGGAATCAGGTTTGCCACACACGCATGTAAAAGTGCCCTATTTACACACAAGTGCGGCCCTTAGTATGGGGCTTACCTTAATGTATGTATTGTATATCCATGCGTCCATCCATTTTGTGAGCTCATTTTAGATAATGAACCCAAAAATGAAGAAAATCCAAACCTCTGGCTTACAATACTATAGAAAACAGTGGTGATTGAATGCTCTATCATTAAAAGCATCCTAAGGCCCACCGTAACATTTTGGTAATGTTTATTTGCCATCTAACCTGTTGATGAGGTCACACAAATCTGGATGAAGGTTTAAAAAAAGAAAAAACAAATATAAGCTAGATCTAAAACTTTTGTGGCCCACTAATGATCAATCACCACTGTTTCCTATGATATGGTCCACTTTAGAATTGGATCCGCTTCATTTTTGGGTTCATGGGATGGCAAAACGGATGGGCGACATGGATATAGAAAACGTACATCAGCGTGGGCTCCACGGTGAGGGCTGCACTGGCTCGGGTTAGGCCTGCCACACCTACTCCGTCCAATATACACAGTATGCATGTGTCAAAATGTCACATGTGTGCGATCTAATCCATTAGTCAGATGGGCCCAAAAAACGTAAATGCTTTGACTTTGACACTAACCAAACCCAAAAGCAACGTCTAAAGGCTCCATGCTTACCTAACCAGGATCCAATCCGGGTCTGGGTCCTAAAACGAGACCCAAATTGACTGGAACTGAGCCAGACCCGAACCCAATCAGCTCTGGCAAGTGTTCCCTATGGAAAAAAAAAAAAGTCCTAATCCAAACCCAACACGTTAATGACCCACATCCAACCACAACAGAAGCCTCCTTACAACAACGCAGCAATTTCGTTATATGGTGCATTGCATTCAAATTGGCAATGCCAAAACGGTTCCTGATCAAGACTGTTAATCTGGTGGGACCCGGTCTGAATAGACTATCAAATAGCATCCATTGGATTGGATGGTCCTACTCATCCAATCGGTAGACCATTTCCTATTTGACCACGACTGTTCTGGAGATGGCTTAGATGAACCAATCAGTAAGATTGGCCCCACATGATGGACAGTCCCGATCATCGATCATTATGTTGCGTTTCCATTTTTTGTTGTTGTGCCAAACAAACAACCTCTCCAATTAATGGTATGTGCTCAAATTAAATTGCAGTCTCTCCAAGGGCTAAATTCACCAATGGCCAATATTCAATGTGCAAGAGTGGCCGAGATGATGAGTGGTAAGGCTGACTCTTAGGACATAACATGCACGTGAACGAGTCCTTCTTGATACACGGCCTAGATATGGCACACATACTCCGTGATGGGCCATGTGTTGCAATCCACCTCTTTAATTTCTACCTATGCGAATCTTCACTGGCATTTCTCACCTGAGGGAGATTCGCTTTCCATTTGAAAGGGCGAGACTGCCGTGTAAAATATTGCACCACTTTGAAAAATGGTGGTAACTAATCTTTTCACATGTAGCATTGATGTACACTTATCTAGACCGTCCAAATTGTGGGTCATATGCAGATGGATTGTAAATGTCTAAAAAGGAAAAAGAAAAAGTCATAACCATCCCATCAATAGCTATCAAATGAAATGTTAAAAGTAAAATAGTGGGTGGTCCAAATTAGAAGAAAAAAAATCAGATAATTAATATTAATTTTCCCCTTCATGAATGTATGATTAGTTATAGTTCTGCGTCAATAGATGGCGAAATAGCAATGGCCCAAAGATTACATGGTTTCGACAACTTACCGTTTTCAAACAATCTGGCATGCGTGACAGGCAAGATTGAGTGCATTCATCACGTGGGACCCACACTGTATGTGCCACGTTGGGCCACACAAGCATGTAAAAATAAATAATGTGGGTCCACTACCATGGATTGTCCACCGTTCAAAAATCACATTGATTGTTAGATGTAGCCATGTGTACAGAATGAGAGGTTCCGATCCATTCGGCACCTCATATTTGTGCCTTGATGGCAAGGAGATATGTCTTAGTACAAGGCATTCTGTAATCTGCATGCATTGGTGAGGAGGGGAAGTGACGGTTTGTCATGACTTTTTGTAAAAACGTTGTTAAGTGAGCTTATCAGTTCAAGCTTCACTGTTAGCCACCCCCACTCCCCACTGGGGAATTGATACCAAGACCTTGTTGAATCGCGGCATCTTTCACTCAATCTACCACTTGAGCTATGGATTTGGGTGTGTAAGTCATGACTTATCATTGTATCATTTTGCCTTCTTCCTGTACTAGTTTGGAAAATGATACAAAAGGTCATTCCCTACTTTAACAGGGTTGCATTTACACGGCAGTGGTAAGTGAATTCTAAAAACGGTTTTTAAATAATCTCCAGATCTATTTTTTATTTTTTGTTTAAGTTCCATGTTTCATTTCATAGGCAAAAAGAGGATGAATGGACTAAAAATGAGTCATCTCTTCAAAGAAGCATCCACAGCTTTGCATTCAACTGAAGCGAGTCATAAGATTAGTGTAACGATCAAAGGCTTGAAATAGCTGAATCTAGTTTTCTTTGGAGTTATACCCTCCATCCACAGTAAGTCCTGTTGTATAAAAGGCATTAATGGTTAAAATATAACTTAGCCCTTAAATTAATTTTAAGCTATAGGGCTGCTGAAATTGTTTGTAGCCCACTTGATGATTGGATTGGGCCATTCATCATGGCTAGGGCATGCCTTTGCCAGAATAGTCGGGCTCGGCCACAGGCTAGTTTGGAAGACCATGTACTGCTCTTACAAGCATACTAGGTAATTTTTAATATAGACACAGCTTTACATCCATCTTCTTTTTATTTGACCGAATAGAACCTGCCTTTCTAATTTAGACCTCTACCCCAACAAATCAATAAAAATGAAAATATTCTTACTTTGTTCAAATGTTTTTACCTTAAATTTAGAAGTATTTTTATCTAAAACTCTCTTTCGATATCTTAAAAATGTACTTTCATGACATAAGTTTCAACATTCATTAAGAAAAAGGAAAAAACAACGCATAAAAGGTTAGCATCTACCGTGCTAATTTTTTTCTTGCCTGCTCCTGCTAGTACTCACTTCAGCGAGTCCCATCTCACCCAACATGGTGCGGCCTATGTTAATTATGTTAATGTATGTGCTCTATATCACTGTTCATCCGTTTTTTCCAGCTCATTTAAGGGCATAATACTAAAATTGAAGCAGATAAATATATAAGGTGACCATTAAAAACTTTTCGTGGAGCATATATGTGTTACCTTATTAACAGGTTAGATGGAAAATAAAAATGACGGTTCACATTACAGTAGGCCCTACGAAGTTTTTAATGGTAAGCGTTCAATACTCACAGTTTTCCTACAATGTAGTCCACATAAGATTTAGATCTGATTCAATTCATAGTCGTACCATAAAATGATCTGAAAAAACGGATGGACGGTGTGGATATACAATATATACATCAATGTGCCCCCACGGTCAGGGCTGCACCGTATTATGTGATGCCGGGGGGTTGCACCTAATCGGCTCCCGCTGACATCTGTCCTCCATCACGGGCAAAGCGCGAAAACACAAAGCCCCAGAGACAGTGCAGTGCTGTTCCCCAAACAGAGCAAAACCCTTTCCAAACAATCCGAGCGTTTTTAGATTACTCTCTTCCATGTGAAGATTTCTAGATCCTCTCGCAATGGCCGAATCCCGGGTACTTCCATTCTCTTCCCTCTTTCTTCTTCTTTTCTTTCTTTTCTTTCTTTTCTTCTTCTTCTTTTTTTCTTTCTTCTTCTTCTTCTTCTTTTTTTTTTTTTTTTGGCTATTTTAAAGAAAAACACCTTTCGATGGCATATGAAACTTACTGCCTACATAATCAAGACATTCTATACACAAAAAAAAATAAAAATAAAAATAAAAAATGCAAGTAGTGAAATGGTGGGCAGCTATATTGGGTCCCGAGTGCGTTAGGTACTCGCATGTTAAATCTGGTCCGTCCAAATTGTGGGCCACATTGTTTATGGCGCATAAAATGACATCCATGGTGATCCTAATCATCCAATTATTATCATTGAATGTGATATGTACCTTTACCGAATGTGTGGAAGAAATAGAATTGAATAAGATAGGAAATGAGAATTGAGAGATTAGAGAGAAATAAGGAAGAAAGATTATAATAGAATAAGGAGGAAGATAATTGGGAAAGATAAGAGGGAAAGCAATACTGAAGGATAATTGTTATTCTCTGATCCCCCTGGGATTGCATTGCTTTCCATTATATAAGCATTACAATAAAGTTTCAATTAAACAACAATAATTATGGAAGAGTAATTGACTATTTAAAATAAATAATTAAAAGCATAAATTTTAATTTGAAAAATGATATTTTCAAATTCAAATGAGAATTGAAGATTGGAAATTTCAAATTCAAATGTAATTTGAATGGGATCTCATTAGAAAGGATGGTTAAAAATATAATCTTCTGTTGTTGAGCCTTTGGGGAATGTTAAGCTGTTGGGATATGGTTTAGATCATCTGATCAGTGTGAATTTCAAGCTATGGTCTAGACACAATGTTGATAAAAGACCTTTTAGGACTGCCGGATATCGGAATGTACTGTCATGAGGTGGAATCACCAAGGGAGCAAGGACATTCAAGAGCGCCGGTATAGACAAACTCTCTCTGTTTGCTATTTTTGGATGAAATACGAATAGCCAGCTGGAGTTAATCCTTGCAAAGAAGAGAGTGTAACGTGATGATTCAGCCAATGCATTCCCTGTTAGAAATGACCTCCCGAAAGTTGTGATACAGTTTCACATAATGTCATCCAAGTCGTATCAGTTTCAGACCAACATGTGAGTCGGACTGAGTCGTACTGGTTTTGGTTCCTAGGTGAGTCACCTTCCAAAATCCCTACTTAAATCCATGACTAAGATAGGTTTTGGTTCTTAGGCGAGTCGCCTTCAGCCAACCCCTAAAATTTAGGATTATTTTAATAAAAACCATTATCCTAATATTTCATAAGGTTGGCTTCTCCTGATTGTTGGATTTACCCTTATGATCATATTCACTGTCACGAGGTTTTTCTCGCTTGCAGATGTGCCACTCATGACTAAACAAACAAGTGCTTTGGAATTCATCGACTAAGGCATCGGGATTGTTATGGTCATATTTGCCAAATGCAAGAATCTTAAAATCACCTCACCTCAACAATATTTTGGACAGTCGCCTTACCAGTCAACAATGGAAACTCTTAACTGTTTTCTTCCCTTTAGCTTCACCCATCACAATTTGTTGCACGTCCATAGGTGTTGACAAATGTGGCAAATTCTTCACTGTCATTATAAAGAAAGTGCTACTACAAGCTGATTTTTATAAAAAGTGTCATGTGGTACTTATCTTGTGTCATCTTTAGTTAGCGTGCACTTCTTTGCATAATATGTATTTTTGTAACTCATTAACGTGGTGCTGTTATTCAACATTTTAGGTGAAGGTTGGATTCTTGGCTCCCATTAAGAACAATCAGAAGGAAGCTGACAAAGTCTCAGGTGTACCAATTTTTGAAGGAGTGAATGTTATCGGTCGTAATGATCTGTCCGTGTCTGACAAAAGAGTGAGCCGCAAGCATATAAGTTTGACTGCTAGGCCTGATGGTTCCGCCGAAGTCGTTGTGGTACGTAGTTATTTACTTTCAGTGAAATGTTTTCTGTTTGATCTATTGAAAATAATAAAGAAGAACAGGATTGACAAAACTAAGATCTTGCAATTCAAGCATGCTCTCCCAAGTCATAACTGCGTTCCTATTTACATTGATTCACATTTGAACTCATGGTTTCCTTTGTGATGGATGATAAGTGTCTACTTGCCTGATAATGAAGAAAGTGAATGCTAAATTACTTTCTTGGAAAGTTTGTTAGAAGTTGAAAGGTGGAATTTCCATTGAAATGTTGCTCTGTGTCTTCATGACGTTTGATTATAGTGGGCCGAATTGCTAAACTTTTGGAACTGTAAGCACAGTAAGCTTGCTTGTATCTTCCCGCTTTTTTGTGTTCTTATACTTGACCAATTCTAAATCTGTGATGGATGGCAACACAAATTGATGATTCTGTGGGAATCAGATTCTTGAAGGTCAGCTTCTTCTATGTCCTTGAAGGTCAGCTTCTTCTATGTCTAAGTTCTAGGAGTACATAAGAAAGGGTTGTATTTTATTTTCTGCTACCCAGCGGGAGGCCATCGAGGTTGCCATATCTCTCATTTGTCAGCTCCTCAGTGCCTCTCCCCTAATTTTTTACTCCTTTGTTGAGGGAGGTAAGAAAAAGGAAGCCGGTGGTTATCTCGAACAAAAAAGAAAAAAGAAAAAAGAAGAAAAGGAAAAGAAGAAGAAGAAACAAGAAGAATGGGTAGAGAGGGAGTGAGAAAAGAAAATTTGTGATTGAATGGTGGTTTTCTGTGCTAGTGGAGAATGTTATGTAAGAGATTGTTTCCTAATATCTTAATTTTATCCTTAGCCTTTTATTATAATTGTACATTTAACTTCATTAGATAATTGAATAACTTCTATATTTGTGTTTGATATTTGAACGCATTTATAGGAGGGACCAAATCCAATCATTGTTAAATCTGGGGATCAGAGAAAGAAAATATGCTCTCAAGACAAAGTCATGATTGCTCATGGTGATATTCTAGAGTTGATTCCTGGGAACTTTTATTTCAAGTTTATAGCGCTGGCTATTGAGAATCACACATCTTCATCCAAAACAAATGCAAGCTTTTCAACTGAAGGAAAGAAACTTAGCGAAGTGGAGACCCTAACATTAAAAAGGAAGCGGCAGGTTCTTGAAGATGAAGCATTTGCCCGAACTTTGCAGGTGTTCTTTGACCTTAGATTGTTTCTGTTGTATCCTTCATATTGGTGGATTGGTTGTTATGTACTTTATATTTGTATAATTTCTTACTGTATTTAGATGCTCGTAGATGTATATTTTCATACTGTAGCTATATGCACATTTTTCCTTGAACTTTGAGCCACAAAATCCTTACTATGATTCTATGCTCTTCTCAAGTACATCTACATTTTATAATTTCGTCAAGGTTGCAATAATAGAGTGGTGTTATAAAAATGGCTTCACATCTCTTTTTGTCTGAATTGCTTTCGTTCTAGAATTTGAGGATGAGATGAATCACTGATGGGCCAATCATGGGATTGTGGGTGCATCAAGGAGTTAATTTTATTTTATTTTATTCTTTAGATCTTTATGTTTATTTGCTGGATCTTTATGGCATTGCAGTTAGATGTTCATCTCTTAGTATACATGCTTTAATCTGAGGTCACTTGATTCTGGAATTGGGGGAGTTAAAATATCATTGCTTGCTACATCCATCCATAGTTTTCTGATCATTTGTTGGAGACATCATCCTTCTACTTGATTGTTGTATTGTGACTATTGCCATTGTCATTGTTGGATGACAAATGACCAAATTTGGACCTTGCTTTCGGCTGTAAAAAAACCAAAATGAAAGATCCTTTGTTGGTTTTCTTCTTCGCTCTTTCATCAATAGCTACCATTTCATTTTTTATGTCTGTTCTTAGACTAAGTTTTGATGTTCTAATTCTGTGTTTGATACAGGATGAGCTGGGAAACGGTAGCAACTCTTTAGTAACTGTAAAACAGGGTGACACTTTGTCCCGATCGGGCACCATTGTTGGTTCTCATGATAACTTGGAGGCCATTCGTAGGTTTAGGGTTGATAAAAATGAACTACCGTTAACCTTTCGACTTATGCATGTTCAAGGGCTACCTGCATGGGCAAATTCCTCCTCAGTTTCCATAGGGGATGTGATACAGGTAACTTTGGATATATTACTCAAGTGGTACGTCTTTCCCATATTTCAAGTCCTTCATAAGTACCCAATTAAGTTATTAGGTGTTCTTTTAATGGTTTCAGTACCAATGGGGTTTATTAACACTTAACAGTGCCCTTTTTGGAGAATGTTAATAAATTCTAAAATCCATTTCGTTGTCCAATGTTGTATTATTTGTTTCTATCTTGTAATTGATCCTTACCTGCATTTTATACGTTATCTTAGCAGCAAATGTCATTTCTATTGTAACATTCTCGGGAAACTATGATTCCATCCCTCCTGTTAAGAAGCATAATTCAGTAAGGTCTTGCTTGTTCATAATTGTGCACAAGGTATTTAAGTGGAAATGGCCATGGCCTTGATTAAGTGTTAGTATGGAGGTCACTGCCTCAGCATTGTGATTCTTATGCCCAAACTGCTAAGGCATGAGGCTCGACGTTTATACTGCAACTATTATATACCTTCCATGCATTAGTAGGCACGATACTAAAATGATACGGATGTTGATAGAGCATTTAGTCATCTCCAACTTCTCTTCCAAAATTCATTCATCAAATATTTTATTTACTGCATTGTAGTTCTTGCCATATAGTTTGTTTTGGTATCCTTTGGGGTTTTCTTCTATCAACATATTTCTATAGATCCAGCATTAAAAAAATGCATATTTCCATAGATTCACCTTAATCCAATTTTGCACTGAAACATAGGATATGCACACACACATACATATTCCTGTAATAATATACTTGTTTCTTTATTAGTTTAACGTTTTGTGTACTATATAGCAAAAATCACCCCATTGTGTACTTGCAGTAACATTTATATGTCATTGCTACCATAAAATGCCTGTAGCAAAAGGAATTCTCTATCATAGGAAACATTTTCATTGGTACCATATAAGCTGCTTGACCTTTGATTGTTTCATAATGTTGCAAGTATTCCGTTTATAAAACCCTGGATTTTAATGATCATGAAATGGATGTTACACATCATTTATCCCTTCTTTATGTTGAAGTGCTTGTATAATGGGATTCAAGAAAGAACTTACTTTTGGTTTGGTTCATGGATTAGTAGGGGAATGTGCTTGTTGCTGTCCTTTCAAATTACATGGTGGACATGGATTGGTTAATATCTGGTGAGTTCGATTTGTAATCTATACATTTTGTCTCATTTTGTGGGTCAATGATTGTTGTTTTTCTCTTATTAGCAATTACTTAATATGTCACATGGTTTAAAATTGGGGATTTGTTACACCTAGAGCTTGGCATGCAGAATACTTTGGAAAAGAGTACTGACTATTCTGTTTCTGTTTTTTTATTTTTTATTTTTTTATTTATTTTTTTAATTATATATATATATATATCAAGTAGATTCTAATTTTGTGTCTTATATGATATTTCAAGGTAAAATCAACATTTGTGTTGAAAAACTAATATTCTTTACTCTTAGACCCTGATTAATGCACATCTTTTGAATTTATAGGTTTCAGTGTTGTGACAAAAAGATATCTGGGGAGAGAACATGAAAAGAATATCATAGGTCCTACTTTAGGAGCCTGAGTAGTGAATTTATTCATTGCATTCTGGCTGACCACCGACCTCAGAAAACTGGATGTTAATAGGATTCGTAAAGCCGATAGCAAATAGCTGGGAGCCTGGGACAAGGATATGAATATGATGGTCCTTGATAGAGTAGAATGGCATAACATGATTTGTGTAGCTGACCCCAACTAGTTGTGAACTTGTGAAAAGGGCTAAGATGACGATGACGATGGAGGATGTGTGGATGATGAAGATGGACTTGCCATAAAATATTGCTAGCATGTGTGGCACGTGCAACTCATATGGAAAAGTAAAGGGGGAGGGATATGAAGGGAAGGGTGCAGGCCAATTTTCTCTGGTCTGTTCTGTGGCACATTTTGTGTAGAGTGTGAAGGGGATTTGTGCTGTATTTTGTAGATACTGCTAGGTTGGCATATATGACAGGCGAGGCTTGATCTTTTGTAGTGCCTGCCCAAAGGTTTTAAAATTTCTCTAACATAAACAAAGTTAGAGGTGGTGTGGTTACCATGGATAAACTTCAAAAGAGAGGTCTGATTCTCTTGAATGTTTGCATCTTGTGTGAAAGGGATGCTGAGTCGGTGGATCACTTGTTCCTCCATTGCCCTTATGCGAGGAAAATTTGGATGCCGCTTTGTTGACTCTAAACTGTTGCTGAGTCATGCCGGGTACTATTTCCTCCTTTCTGGCTTGGAATTGGCAAAGATGGAAAGGTTGTGTGGCACTTGGTGTCAATGACATCTCCGTGGGCCATTCGGGGAGAGGAATAGGAGATGCTTTGAGAACAAAGTCGGAATCAGAAGGTCGGGTATACTGCAAGCCATTGACTTGGGTAGTTGAGTGGGCTTTTGGGTTCAAGGAGTTGGACGCTTGTATCCTCATTGCCTTTTTGGGCTTGTAATTTTCTCTTTCCTTTGTATTCTTTTTCACCCTCTTTGGTGCAGCTTTTCAATAAAATTGTTATCTTAAAAAAAGTTACAGTTGGTGTGCTTCCACCTTTCTCAAAAAAAAAAAAAAAAATAAAAAAAAAAGGCTAGACACAGAGAGAAACATAGTGCAACTTGTGAAGATTTTTTGGAAATGCAAAGGAATTTAAAATTTTTGAAATTTCTTGATTTAACATTATCCTAGTTCTATGGATCCCCATCTAGACATTATCAAGTTTCTACAAAAAAAGTAAAAGAAAAATTCTCCTGCTAGAATTGCTCGTTGATCACTACCCCTCAAAATCGTGTAGAATGCCGATGCTGCACCTTTAAGCGAGAAGGTTCTCTCTGAGATCTATCCTGGATGAGAAGATCAAGAGCCAACACCTAACCTAGAGCAGGGCTAGAAAGTGCGAGAGAGTTGTCCAAGCATGGACCCTAAACATGTGGGCATTTGGATGTGGAGGAGTCTCTCTCTCTCTCTCTCTTTCTCTCAGTCTCTTCGTCTTCTTCTCCCTCTCACTCTCCCTCCCTCTCCCTCTCTCTCTCATCTCTTCTCTCTCTCTCTCTCTCTCTCTCTTTCTCTCTATATATATATATATGGGTGGGGGACGTCCAAGGCTCTCATTGGTATCTCTTTGGCATATAATCTCTTTATAAAGAGGAATTAGGGTTAAAGGGAGATATATCAGTTATGGTGATTCACCACCCTACAAACTTTAGTATGCGCCACTACATCTAAAGTCTGTAATCTAGCCAATCCATGCACTGAAGTTGACCCAATCCCTCTATTGACAGTGGCAATGCACTTGTGATCTAGTACCCATGCAGATCGAGTGGTGGACCACAAGATCTCAACCATCGAAATTACCAAGTGCAATTAAAACACGTTTAACAATTAAAACAAATGATCAACTATTTAAAACATTTACAAAACCATTTAAAACCTCATGAATGTTTGACCTACCGAAACCACTTGATGGATGGTCCAATCAACTAGATCTAAGCCATAAGAATATTCGTAGGCTACTAGTGGATTCCTTGTTGGATCATATAGACTCCAACCGTATCCTAATGCATGTACCTGACAACACCCACATATGAGTCACTGTTATTAACTCCTTGAGGTAAGCCAAAGCACATTACGCTAAGAATTTGAACTCCCCGCATGTCCTCAGGTCTAAATATTTGTAAAAGCTAGTACATTTACAAGTCAATTTGGACCAAGCATGATGAGCCTTCTAATCCATAGACTTGAAGCGATCTTCCAATGTAAGTATCCAATGGTTCTAATAATAAGATCCCATATCCATGGATACTCACACTCCTATTATGTGGGGATGGGCAAAGGCACTAACTCGTTGATGAGTACATCACGTCACGTACACCCTTACGTATGTATTAGAGGAGGAAGCGCCGCGTCGATTTTTCTGTGGCTAGGCGAGTACTTGTGATCGTGCCGAAGACCCCATGTGCATGTGCGAGCATCTGGTAGACCCCATATTGGGAAGATGCATATGGGCTACTTTATGGAGTGATCCGGACCGTTGAATCGGAGGGATGCGGCGATCGGGCCATTGAATTGCATGGATCACATGATCGGGCCATTGATCGTTAATCGTCTACATCAGTTTTAGACTTTATCATATTTTAAGATTTAGTTTTTGATTATTTTATATTTGGACACATTATGAATATTTTAGTTGATTTTATTTAGACTAGAGTTATTTTTGTTAAAGTTCACAAGACGGGGATTTTTGTAATTTTTGAAACTTCTTGGATCTATAAAAGAGGAGGGCGTGTGACTTCTCCCTCATTGAATTTCGTGATAAAAAAAAAAGAGACAAAACTCTTGCTTTCTTCTCCAATCTTCATGCGATTTGAAGATACTTCCATGCGATTTGGAATGAAGATTGGTGCGAGGCTAATCTTCATCAATGGAGGTGCGAGATCTCCATCTATTTCCACACCATCTTCTCTTTTCTTCCCCATCCAGGTATTTTCTTCAGATTCTTAATTCTCCCATCCGAAATCTTCATCTTCTCCCAAACCCAACTTTCCCACCATCATTATCAAAGCCCCTTTCTTCCATCCCCGAAACCTTAACCCTAAACCTAAAATTTTCAATTTTCCTACTTTCCCAAATTACCCGAATCCTAATTTTCACCCTAGGTTGTATTAGGTTTCCTATTTTGAAATAGATTATATCTTATGCTAATTGAAATAGACTACATCCATTAGATCATAATTTCTTTTTATTTCATGATCTTGAGTTATGATGTTGGTAGCTTAAGCTAGGATTATGCATGGTTTTCTTTTGATTTTCATGATATTTGTGATGATTATAGCGATGTTTGTGTTTTTTTGTTAAATATCTTAATTCGGCTATTTGATTTCACATGTTACTTAGTTTATGCATCGGTCCTGCATCACTCGTACTTTAGGCCCGTTGGTGGAAATCGTCCATCCCGTCATCTAGTTCCTCACGAAGGATGACCATATAAGCATAACCATAGATTCATCCTAAAACTCACTAGGTGGTTGTAGACTAACAAGGTATTGAGATCCATGGAACACAATTCTATATTGGTCAATGACCGTTGTGCGCAAACTCAAGTTCGAAGGACAGCAGAGGAAACCCTCTGTTTTAACCCATGTTCACATATGGTTAATATATATCCACATATTAATTAAGGCATTAAAACATGTCCACACTGGATCAATGGTCATCGTGATCTACATAAAACATCATCAATTCAATGGTTAAGATCATCACATTGGTTTTTTTAGGACACAACACTAACACAGCTATATGTAGAGAGAGCTTGCACACAGGAAGTGCGTGTGGGCTACAACACAGGGAAGGGGGAAGAGAATGGTACAAATGCCCTACGCACAAATCTGCACCGACCACTGAGGCGGGGCAGGTAAAATCTAAGCCACCTGTCATTGAACAGGTGCACTTTTGAAATTCACTGAATACCCCTGACCTATGTTGGAAATCCCTTCTAATGTCCTATTAGATCACAAAGCTTACGACTCCCCTAAAACTAATTTTGTGGGCAAAATTGTCCATTTGCTGCTCTATATATAGTTGAGATACAGTAAAAATATGTGCAGTTATGCTATTGCTTTGTTCTTTCCACAATAGTTTTTTATTCAATTGTAGTCAGTTATGCAATTTTTTTTTTTTTAATTTATTTATTTAAAAATTCTTTAGTTGTGGATTTAATTGGTTTATGGTTCATTTGGAATGCCCGGAAATGCCAAAGGGGTCATGCATCGACCGGCTTCATGAAAATAGGATGATAGGTGGCTGGACCTGTTATCATCCCATTCTCCTCTTGGGGCGCATTCTGTGGACCAGGGCATTAAGCGAAGAATGCTGTCTGCATTTCGCAGGTAGTCAAACAGTCCCCTCCCTGCAGTATGTGCATGGGCAGATGCACATTCAGTTTTGTTCTCGTTCATGTGTACAACCAAGCAAGGCCTTTTCTTGCTATGGAATGATTGGTTCATGCTTGTGCATTGGTTAGTGCTGTGCTTGTGATGTAATATCATTTTTTTTCTGCAGCATGTCCAATTCTGAGGAAGATACCCCACGGACTTGTTATTCATGGAGAAAGTGGTGCTAGAGTGGAGCATATGAAGGTTCGGTTGTTAATTTTTCTAATGATTGTGAGCTATCATTTGAATTTTTTTTCTTGCAGGCATTGATTTCTGAATCATTAATCTCTTCTGCTGTTTTTTTTTTTTCTCAGAAGAGCATGCCCCCAAATTGGGTTCTGCACCGCCCCCCGCTTCCCATTTCATATGGGACACATCATTCAAAGGCCATGCTCCTTGTATATCCTCGGGGGGTGCGTGTTGTTGTACATACAGCGAATTTGATCTATGTTGACTGGAACAACAAAAGCCAAGGTTTGTGGATGCAAGATTTCCCGTGGAAAGATCAGAAGAATCTGAGCAGACCATGTGCATTTGAAAATGACTTAGTTGATTACCTCAATGCGCTAAAGGTATTCTTTCTTTTGTTCTATTTCAACTGTAACGTCTAACCATAGTCATAGAACGCTTTTATTCTGTTTATTGCAACTTCGTATATTATGTAGAGGCTCAAGAGTTTGACATCATGTCTTGCTTCTCTATGGCCTTTAGTTTGATTTACTCGCCAAGCAATACTCTTGAAAATGTAATTGTTGAGAACTTAAAAATGAAAGACTTTTCATTATTCATCAATAATAAAATATTTGATCCAAGTTCTCTTCTTCTTCTTTTTAATAATAAACTCTTTATAAAAATTTAAAATTTACTTTATGATTTTTTATTGTGAAATCTTCCATTGTACAATTACTGCAATTTTTATCTATCAAGTATTTGGTGTGGGTGATGAATGCTGACTTATTAAAGTGTTTGTTAACCTTGTTATCGTCTCATCTTTGAGCAGAAACAATGTTAATTGGTTCTCTCCTTGGAATATTTGCAGTTGCCTGATGTCAGTGTTAATCTGCCAGGCCTTGGCAATGTCAATGTTAATGCTTCATTCTTTAAGAAGTTCGATTATAGCAATGCATCGGTATGCTCCAATCCTCTTTTGCTTTGAAAACTTGGGTTCTCTTAAATAATATTCTCAATGCTAAGTATTTGCATTAGAATCGGGATTATGTAGCCTGTCGTTCATCCGTTTTCAATTTTTCTGCATTGATGGAATAATATCATCCAACTAGTCACTTTTATTAGTTTCTTCAATAATTATTTCCAAGATACTCATTGCCTTATCCTTTTCACCAGTAGCTTCTATAGTTACCATAGTATTTACTGTGAATCTTGAAATTTCTCTATTAGGCAGGACCTTAAAGGATAACTGCTTTCATTAATGTCCAGGCCAGGGGGTTTATAGGAGAATATATCATATGCACGCACTTTTATAAGCTATCTTTCTCATCTTATTGTATTTATTTTCTTGTTGCCTATTTTTTTTTTTTTTTTTTTTTGTATCAATGGCTCCTTAATTGTATTTATTTTCTTGTTGCCTATGTTTTTTTTTTTTGTATCAATGGCTCCTTATCTAAGTAAATCATTGCTTCCTTTGCTTACAATTCTGTTTCCTTTTAGATCGCATTAATGATGCAACAGTTTGAGTATTTGCAACAATACTGATTTTCACTGGATGAGCTAAACTGGTTTGGGTTGGGGATGGGTCTCATGGTTCCCATGGTGGCTAAGTGAAGGGATAATTGCTTGAGGCTAGAGGCAGCCTTAAAATAAAGGAACTGGTAAAAAAATGATGACCTAAAATAAAAGAGTCAACCGACAAACATTTTTACATTATAATATATAATCATAAATATCTGATTAAGTCTAGAAAATGAAGAATTTTCTAAGGATTGGGTCGTCATCAAAGGGACAAGTGACAATTGTACCAGCTTTTGCAATTAAAGTTCTATGCTGGGTTCTCCATCTTTTGACTGGGGTTGGCAATTGGCACATGCTGTTAGATGCTATATTTATAGCCATAACGCAAGATGCATAAGTGGGCAGTAGGGTAGGTTAGCGTAGTCTTACCTGTTTTGCCTTTGGAACTTTTTGTTGCGAGTCCACACATCCACTTATCAATGTGTTGAACTTTTCAGACAACGCATTCAACATTTGGTTTGTTTGAGTTGAGCGAAGCTCCAACCCCAAGAGGGAATGAGTCAAAATGGAGTATTGTCAACTGTCCACCTCTTGTTAAGGCTTTTGGTTTTTTATCGCTATTGTAATTTTGACACATCTTGTGTACTGTGTGTGCGTGCGCGCATGCGTGTACACACAATACTGTTCACCCCCCATGTATAGATAGAATTACATATACACATATATGTACACACACACGTGTGGTCTTGCCGGGGGCTGTTTATTGCAGACAAATTTCCTTCTAGAAATTCCCAAAACTCTGGATCACAGCCCCATGGAATAGGAGGCAAACCCTACTCCACTAAGATTCACGTAGAGTGGCTCATAGTTCTTCCACTCACATGCTTTCCTGGCTGACTTTGGAAGGACATGGTACAGTTAACCTCTTTTTTTTTTTAATTTTTTTGGCCTTGATGCATGTACAAGTTATTATGAGGTTCCATGTGAGTGCTTTTTTCCTGTTCATGCCTGCATCATGAGCTTTGATGTGGATTTCATGTACCCCTCGAAAAAGACCACATCCAAAAGTGATAAATTAGGTGAAACAATTTTGGACATCAATCTCTAATTTTATTTTATTTTTGGAACATTGGAAAATATTATTAACAAATGGCCAAAGCCAAAATGTACAAATATACACAAAACAAAACCAAATTTACAACTCAAGCCAACTATCAGGGAGTTTATCAATTGCCTTAGACACTATCGCCCATTCGATAACATTTGATTTAGCCTTATTAAACATTTCCAAAACCCATCCCTTTTGATTCCTAAAGCAGCAATTATTCCTAACCATAAAACCCAAATCCCCGCAAGCAAACACAACCACCACACTTTTTTCTGCCTTCTATTAAAAGCAACATCGTGCCACGTGAAGAAGAGTTGTGAAATGGACAACGGCGATACCCATGCTATTTCGAACAACTTGAAAAAGCCCTCCCAAAAAGCTCTTGCACAAGAACAATGAATAAATAAATGATCTATTGATTCCGCATCTTGGAGGCACATCAAACAAACATTCGGAAGTATCGTCTTTCTTTTCCGAAGATTGTCCACCATAAGCACTTTGTTGCAACCCACTAACCATGCGAAAGCGGCGATCTTTGGCAGAGCACCATACTTCGAAACAAAAGTAGACTGACTAATACCTTCACTAATTTTGTTGCCGCTAAGCATCTTGAAGAAAGATTTAACTGTAGATTTCCTAGACGTATCTTTCCTCCAAACCAACGAATGTGGCTTGCCTAACACTGGATGAACATTGGAAAGCAACCTTAGCAAATTAATGAACTCCTTTGCCTCATCATTGTCTAGATTCCTTCTAAATTGTGGGGACCAAACAACTTCTTGACTTTGCATATTAAAACTTCCCACCCATACATTTGCCTTTACCGCCAACCTTGCTAACCTAGGAAAAACCTCACATAATTTTTTGTTTCCCCACCCATGTATCCTCCCAAAACTTTATCTTTAGCCCATTTCATAGCAAAATATCTATCCCTTCCCAAACTTTCCCTTTTAATGATGCCACCGATTTCCAAAGGAACGAGGACCTATACAAAGATGAGGCCCGGATCCACCAACCTCCTTCTATAACCCCATATTTCCTTACCCACCACCTCTCTCCATAAACTGCCCTCTTCAACCCCAAACCTCCATACCCTCTTCCCTAACAAGGCTAAATTCATCGCCTCCAAGCTTTGCAATCCCACACCCCCTTGATCCCATGGTTTTCTTTCTTCCCACTTCATAAGATGAAACCTGTGCTTATCCTCTGCTCCTTGCCACAAGCAATCCCTTCTTATTTTTTCCACTTATTACCGATTTCAGACATGTAAATAACGACATAAAATAAACCAGAAGATTTGACATCACCGACTTTATAAGATTTAATCTTCCTTCCAAAGACAAATGCCTACTACTCGATGCAGGACAATTAACCACTTGCTTTAAAAGATCGAATTGATAGAGCCCGATGTGAAAATGCCCTTGCATTAATCACCCCCAGTGAGGAGTCTCGAACACGAGACCTCCCGCTCTGATAACACTTTGATGCAGGACAATTAACCACTTGCTCTAAAAGCTTGAACTGATAGAGCATGGCGAATCAATCCCTTTATCTCATAACTTAGGCCCCACATCCCATCAGTTAGGACCTCGGCCGAACCCCCTCGTGGGCCCCACTTCACATGGGTTCTGCTTCACACGAGCCACTCACCTCACACGGGCTGCCCACCCCGAGTGTACCCCTGCATCCCACAGGCCACCCCACTCGAGCCCGGTGTAAAAATGCCCTTGTATTACTACTCTATTGAGATAACTTCCTTTGAAACCTTTCGACCACTTTATCTTCACCTACAATTCTGACATACAGTTGTTTGTCATTCTCTTTCGTAGAAGAAAAGGATAATTTTCTTGATCATGTCCTTTTCCTTATTTATCTTTCAGAGCCCATATGACATGACCCTTGTTCATTCTGATGAAGCTTTCTTTTTTCTTTTTTGTCAGGTCAGATTAATTGCATCTGTTCCTGGTTATCATGCGGGTTCCAACCTTAAAAAGTGGGGCCATATGAAACTACGGACCATCCTGCAGGAATGTGTTTTCGACAAAGAATTTCGAGGGTCCCCTCTTGTGTATCAGGTATGATGATAAAATCTTTAGAAGGAAATAAAGTACCTATTCTTGGTAATTGCACAACTGATTTTTCTTTTTTTCTTTTTAATTTGGAAGTTGCAAGTCTTTCTCCACTGTATGCAATGATTCTAGTTTTACTGCATTGAGGAGTTTATCTGTCCTGTATCTCCAATGTTGCATGTATATGATCATATGGTAGATTAGGTCAAAATGTAACTTGCACCGTCTTCTTTCAGTTTTCCTCACTTGGTTCTTTGGATGAGAAGTGGATGGCTGAATTAGCATCTTCAATGTCATCGGGTTTATCTGACGATAAAACACCTTTGGGCTTGGGGAAAGCAATGATAATTTGGCCTACTGTTGAAGATGTCAGATGCTCTTTGGAGGTAATATTATTGTGTTGGATAGAGTAAGCCTATTCCTGAATACTTTTCCATTGTACCATGTATTACCTTCCTTTTTATCAATAGCAAATTACATATAAGATTTGTAAACAAAACTACAAATAGATCACTGAAAAGAAAATAGAACAAAACGAACCAAGGGATCAAGGCTAACCATTTTATACACGAAGAACCTCGAAATTTCTATCTCACGGATTATGATAGATTACTTGGTTGTTTTCCATGCCTGTTATACTTTCTTGAGCCAGTTTTTTTCAGGGTCTTTTTTTTTTTTTTTTTTTAAAAAAAATAAATTTATTTAATTATTTATTTTATAAATGGGTATAGGAATTTTATTAAAAAATAGAGGATACAAGGTATCATCCAAGATACAAAGGGGATGACATTCCACATGATCCCGTTAATAAAGCTCAATGATTATTAGGCATCTGCAAATCTGGAAGACCACAAGTTTAAGGGCCCAAAGTTTCTGCATTGGAATAAAGAATAATGGGGCAATGATTAAAAAAAAAGGGCCACGGTTTATAACATACTAGGATATGCCTAGGGAATGTTCCTCCCAATCCCCAGATATAAGAAACCTGTCCAATGTGGACATAGAAGGATCTCTTGGTTATTTTTCCATGTGAAAACAAACTCCCAAATGACAAGTCAATCAATTCATGACTGTCCACCCAAATAGAAAATAGATGCCTACAAGGGGTGATCATGCTACAACCTTTCCTTTCATGCGAGAACCGGATAACATTGAAGTCTCCACAAGCAAACCATGGGAGATTCGATCTGATTGTAACCTTATCCAATTCCCCCCCAAAATCTCTCCCTTAAATATTGTGAATAAGGCACACATATGGTGGACAATGCCCATGAGAAACCCCCTCGGCACTCCTTGAAGAGGATGGACACTGAACATGAGAGCCTATCATTGTCTCACATGGTTACACATGTCTTTTTATATAGATGTTTGTATGTTAGGTTCCACAATTTCTTCCTATGCTCCTACTTCTGCTTGCTTTTCAGCAAAGATCCCCATAGTGTCCTAATACGTTGCTTCATTCATCAGGGTTATGCTGCTGGTAATGCCATTCCAAGCCCACAAAAGAACATAGAGAAAGATTTCTTGAAGAAATATTGGGCAAGATGGAAAGCAGATCACACTGGTCGGGGGTATGCTTGTGTCTATTAGTTCTTATCAAGGATTATGAAAGTAGCTTTCTAGATTTAGCCTTTAAAAGATTTAATCCTCTAACTTCTTGCCGTGCAAAGTTGGAAGATTTTACAATAGATTTCATAGTTTTCCTCCTTTTGAGTTCGCTTGTTGTCCTTAGAATTGCATGACCATTTTTTGGAAGTCAAGCATGGTTCATCTAAGAACCTTCTTGAAGCTGGCAAGGGGGGGGGGGGGGAGTCCAACATGCTTTTTATTGGAGTTTTGAGTTCTTTTTGTTATGGCAAAAGGGTGGGTTGCAGTTTTACACATGTTGATTGTAATTTTTCTTACTTTTCAACCAATGAGGATTTTCTTTTTAATCTTTATTTTCTGTGGTAATAATTTTTATTGCTTAAAAAGCTGAAGAGTACATAAAGAAAGAAATTTATGTTTTGATTCATCCAAAGACTCTTTGAATATTTCGAATGTAATACAATTTCTGCAATCATGCTTCATCATATCATAAAATACATGTTTTAGCCAGTTTTTGTAAAAGGGTCATATTTTACACTTGGGGAAGTCGGTGCATTCTCTCAGTACTTTCCTGTTCCATACGATGTTATATGAAACATGCTAATCTTTTCACTCTTTGATGTACCAGTCGTGCAATGCCTCATATAAAAACATTCACTCGATACAATGGTCAAAATCTTGCGTAAGAAGTCATCCCTATCTTGTTACAGGATGCTTCTGTGGTTTCCATGATACATTTATTTATTTATTCAATATATTACCTCTCTGTGTCATGCTAGTTAGGCAGTTTTATGTGTAAAAGTGATTGGGTTCTTTCAACAGTTGGTTTCTCCTGACTTCAGCAAACCTTAGCAAAGCTGCGTGGGGTGCACTTCAGAAGAATAACTCCCAACTTATGATCCGTTCTTATGAGGTATGCTTCTCTGGATTGGACACTTCAAAACTCTTGTGAACAAAAAAATATTTTCTGTGAGATATGCTTTACTTCTTGCATGTTCCTGCTTATATGGAAACTAGAAACAACAAAAAGAGAGGAAAAGAAGGAAAAAATCAGAGAAGTAAATGAAAATGTTAAGAGTAACCTATCATGCATGATGGATGAAATCAGAAAATCGATGAAGGAATTGGGGCAGAGAATGAGAAAAAGGTGAATCATTCCAATCATGAATGCAAAAAAAAAAATGAAAAAGAAAAGAAAAAAGAAATGAAACATATCAAATATGAAGACGAAACATGTGATGGTGGTCTGCATCCATAAAGGAGGTGGTATGGAAATAAAAAAAAAAAACCTTGGAAAAGGAGATTAAAAAAAAAGTACTATAAAGCTTCCCGAGAGAGAAAATCTCTAACTAGGGATAGCTTGACCCTTACTTATCAATGAAATTCAATCCATTGCAAGTTGCTTGGCATTCCTAAGAGTCAGTACTCATATAGGAACTGAGAACCATGGATGATCTTATGCCAATCCAGACTAGCTCCTTCTAGGGGTACGTTGGCCATTCTGATGCAGGGGGGATTATCCCAGATGACAATCGTGCAATTTTGAAATTATTTTCTGCTCCCAGGATGGGAGTGGGGGTGCAGGGTTGGTGTGTGTTGGGGCTCTAAGATTGTTATCAGGAGGCCATCTAAGCTGTGTAATCTTGCTTTTGTTTCTAAAGACATTCATGATCTCTCTAATGTTCATTTACTCATGTCTGCAGAGAAGCGAATGACTTAGCAGAGTCTGTAGCTAAAGATTGTGTATCTAGGTCTGTTATTTGTGTTATGAATTATCCATAAAAAAGACGCCAGTCTTAGTATTGGTTGTCTGGCTGGCCTACTCCCACCGAAATGCTTTAGTTACTAACTTCTTACCATGGTAAATAACAATGTATATGCCCAATCTGAGTTTACATTTTAAGTGGTTTTTATCCTATTTTGTGTAGGGTCCACTATGAGTTGAATTAGATCTCTTAAGATGTTCAGAATAATATTATAATTACTGATTCCTCATCATCTCTTCACACCAAGGTATTCCGTATTGGTAACAGTGGCCGTAATGGTTACCACCATTATCAATACGGGTATCGGCCGATATGGGGACGTAGCGACCATTACGACCCCCGTAACGGTTGAAAATTTTCTTTTGCCTGGAAATTTTTGAAAAAATATTCAGAAAATCTAGAATAATTTAAACATTCCTAATATGTATTCATTTTTTTGTTTTGAACATGTTTATGGTGGTGTAACAGTCCACTCTTTAGTGAGAGTGATGTGTCTAGCTGTCTAGAGAATTTGTGACCATGATTGTCTCTAATGTTTATACATCACAATCAAGCATTAGAACTAGAAATCATTAAAATAAATAAATAAATAAATAAAGAAGGCATAAATACTACTTTTTTAATTTTTTGAAAAAAAGGCAATTGGAGCTTCAATTCGCTCAAATCACTTCAATCTATGGATTTAATCCTAAAAACTATAGTAAGAGTGGTCGAAATCTATTTTAAAATGATCTAGGAGAGTTTTTCTACTGTTACGGGAGTAACGGCTATTATGCCTTGTAATACCTTTACGGTTACTGTAACGGCCGATATGGTCCCAAAAAACCATCCCGTTTCACCCTTGTATTGTGTAATGGTCATGGCCGTCACCTATACGTATCCAGCCTTTACAGGCGTATCGTAACGGATACGGAACACCTTGCTTCACACATTAGTGCGTTCATTCTTTAACTTTCAATCCAAAGAAACTTCCTGCTTTGCCTCTCTTATAGGCATTTTTTCATACTTGTAATACTAATGTTTTTTTTTTTTTTTTTTTTTTCCAGTTGGGGGTCCTATTCTTGCCATCTCTCATCAAAGGTGAAGGTTATGGTTTTTCTTGTACAGAGAATGGCGGTTCCAACCAGGTGCTACATTGTTGATATTGATTTTGTGGGCGTTGGAATATTCACAAGTATAGATTTTATGGGTTTATATGCTTTTGTTGCTTGAATGGATGTATAAAATGGTAGTTAACAGTCACATTCCTTTTTTTTATTTTTATTTTTTCCTATTGGTTATAGGGTAATAAATGCGAATCATCACGAAATGCGGAAGGGCGCAAAACAAAGCCGGTGACTCTTTGTGGGCAAGGAAAGAGAAGTCCAGATTCATCATCTGCTGTCATCCAACTGCCAGTTCCATATGAACTCCCTCCACAACCATATAAGCATGAAGGTTAGGCAGTGATTTCCATTGGATGCTCAATTTTGGTGGAATGTTATTTGTAGTGGTGTTTGCACCTGACAAACCAAAGCACTGGACAAGCTGATGTGGCAAACTTGTCATGATCAGGTCCATTGATCAGGCTTGCCTTGTCGTAAGCGCTCCTTATCAGTCCACTAATCAAGTGGGCCACACTAGTGCCCACATATAGACAGTTAGAAAATGGAGGTCCAATTGTCCTCATTCAACGTGCATGTGTCGCCCACATGATGGATAGGCTAGCCTTAGTTTTAGGCTGTAAATAGCATTCCTTTTGGTAGTGTTATGATTTATTTATGAGAAAAGATTGTGCGCGCAGTTGTACACATGCGCATCAAGAATCCACATCTCACCTTTGATGCTCATATCAAAATGGATTTTCAAATTTCGCATTTTGAAATGCTTGGTTGATTCTCACTAACCATCTTTCAATGGTGGGAGATGTCTGTGCACCAACTGTATTGGTTGGCACCACGCATGCTAAATTTGTGCCTTTTATTTATTCATCGAAAATATCAATATGTATGTACAATCTCGTTTATTTTCTTTTTCTTTTTTATGTTTCAGATATACCATGGTCATGGGACCGGAGATATCAGAAGAAGGATGTCTATGGTCAAGTTTGGCCACTGCATGTTCAGCTCTATACCGATCAAGACTCTTGAGCAGTTTTCTGTAAGAAGTTTCATTTTCTTTTTCACTGTGGCACTGTGGCAGGTGATTTTCTGGCTCTGGAGATGGTAGGTTTTGAAGGAGCTCAGATGGACAAAATGATATATGAAGAGTTTGTGGCAGGTTTGGATTGTGACGTTCCTCTTTTCAGGGTTTCTGTACAGCACATGAAGTAATATGCGTTCAGCGGTAGAGGAATACTCTCCAGAGATGTCCTGGGCCGCTCAGCAGGTGATTCATGCATGCAGAAAATAAATGGATGGATAGAAAAAGCAGAACTCAAGTTCCCATTCATTTAGATGTGTAGCTCGCCTTATGAATTGGTCAGTCTTATTTCTGGGCATTGATGAACATCACAGATCTGGCACATGTTCCACATTTATGTTGGGGATAACATGCACGCACGAGGTGGGCAGCGAGGGTCACTCATTCTAGGCGAACCTACTGCTGTCGAAAGACTGAGCTCTGGGAATCCAAACATGTATTTCAAGAAGAGCTTTGGAAATATTTGTTTGAGATTTTTGGCCGCCGTTGGATGATGTGTGGTATAGATAAGACTACCAATCTTATACTTGAAATAATTAATTAGTAGAAGATCATAGGAAATGGAATGATACAACTATTTCCTTGTAAGCTTTAATTCAGTATGAAATTACAGTAGCCTGCACCCACCCACAAAATCTGTTTGACGGTTGAAACACTCAAGCTCTGTGGGGCCTACCATGTTTTTATATGTAAATCCATCTGTCAAGTTAGAACTATGATTTGATACATACAAAAGATCAGGCTGATAAAGAACTCTGATGTTGGGCCATGCTAATTGGAAAAATGGAAAGCTGCTACTAAAACTTTTTAAAATTTAGATGGACAGTGTGGTCTGCGTGATATTTGGATCATGCTGATTTTTTGAATCTTCAACTGCGATAAATGAAACACACCTTGGTGGCCCCATGCATAAGCCTATGGTTGGCTTACCATCCTGATTATTCCTTGTGGTGTGGCCTGCATAAGTGGTGGATCTCATTGATTTTTTCCCCTCCAGGTCCTAGAATCGAGGATAGAACATGATGGGCGGAGATGATTTTACGTAGACATCATGGTGGGCCCCACAAGCTGGGGTAGATGTTGCAGTAGAGTCCGTTGCGATTTGTAGAAACATAAATAGATCCGGGGTAAAATCATCATTACACATGAAAGTTAGCGGAGAGGTACACAGGCGTCTCTAGGCAAAGAAGTCGTGGGGATCAGGTGTTTTAATATTTAAGTTGTTTTTAGATTTAAAAAAGATTAAAATGAATTTATTTTTGTAAATTCCCTTTGTGGACCACTTTTCTACGATGTTGTGGGGCCCACCATGGGGTGAATATTTCATCCAAACCATTCATCATGTCTTATGAAGATGAAAAGATACTAAAAAAATCAGACTGAAACGTTTATTTAAAAGAAAAGAAAAGAAAAGAAAAGAAAGAGAGAAAAAAGATCCACGGCACCTGTTACATGCTCTATAGGACTTGTTCCTCTCCATGCTGTCATTGAGAAAAACCCATACAAGCCACGTCAATGGGAACAATGTAAAATGCGTGTAAAACCTAGAAGTAAGTTCATGTGCTGTGACCCATCTAAGTTTTAAATGCCAAATTGCCAATGATATACAAATAGTAACCCACATGCCAGAATAAGTTGCCTGCCGTATTTGAATATCCAAGAGTTTAGCGTCATTGTCCATCCAAACAGTTGAATAGTCAGCCAACATGGCAATGCATTAGCTGGATGATGGGTATCATTTGACTTTAATCCTTGTGCATTAATGCATACAATAGGGCATGTTTGGTATGCACCAAGACTCATTTTAGTTAATTGTAATTATGTATTAAATATCATAATAATTGGTTATTAAAATTAATTTTCAAACCTTGCCAAAGAGAAAATTATATGTAATGCAATATGTAACATGAGTGGCTTTGGATAATTTTAACCTTGCAATTAGTATTTAAAGATTTTTAAACTTCTGACATATGGTGGAGCTGTCCTTAGATTGGTAGGGATCTCTTGGATTTTCCTGTAGTCTATGGATGATACGTTATGTGCTTGGCATGAGGATTTTGGAGGAGTGCTGGGTAAAAAATAGAAGTGAATTATCCTTGTAGGTGTCCTCTAGATTGTTTGGGCGTATAAAAAAAAAAAAAAAGAAGTGAATTATCCTTATAGGTGGCCTTTAGATTGTTTAGGCATTAAAAAAATAACTGTCGCATCTTGTTGGGGCACAAAAAATGCATGAATCGATAGGAGTTTGAGTTGTTGCGCATCAAGGATCCAAAATAGGCAGCCCTGCCCATTTTGCGGCCCTCTCTCTATCTTCCTAGATCTCCCAATGCACTGCATTCTCCCATTTGCAAGGTCATCTTTCTATCATCCCTCTCCCTGGAAAATCTATTGCGCGTGAATAGTGTTGCGCGGTCGTGTAACGGATGTGTTGCATGCTCGCGCAATAAAAGGCCTCTACAGCCCTGTGCTTTGCAGTTTTGTGGGTTCCCTTCACTGTTCGATTTTTTATGCATATACTTCTCAAGTGTCGGCTCGAAGCAAAAGTAATTGCCGAAATCGCTATTGAATTGATTATTCTTTCTTTCATTGCACAGATCATTGTACTTTGTTTAAGAATAAAGAGAAACACGATGATATGATTGAAACTTAGAATTAATGAAATTTATGATGAGGAATGTTCTTCTATTTTCTTTGTTAATTATTGAATGAGATTTCTCCTATCAAACCACATTCATTTCTTGTCGAAACACATCCACAATTATATAGTTTTTTTTTTCTTTCTCGAGCTTCAACTGTTCGAAGTGGTTTTTTGTAATTTTTTATTTTAAAGTTTTACTTCCCTCTTTTTTTCTTTTTTATTTATCTTTAAACTGTTTGTTGTTTGCTTTTGCAGCTTCTAGATAAAAGTATTTCCTTTCAAAAAAATTAAAAAATAAAAAGTCGTGAAGAAATTTAAAATAAAATGGAGTGTAATTAGGCCCATCTAGAAATTAATGGTCAACTGGCAGTCTAAATTTAGATTTTAAAATTATTTATTATTTATTCTTACATTTGTAAACATTGTGTTCCATGTGAACTTAGATGTGGCTACAAGAGTTTAAACACGAGATTATGGGTTCGAGTATCCATACTCATGCCTCAATAGTAGACTCACAAGAGTTTTAACACGAGATCATTGGTTCGAGTATCTATTGTGGTGAAATCCCACCTAAGTCTTGAAATACATTGATTCCAACCATGTAACCAGCCTGATGAATGTACCATTTTAGTTTTGGACCAAATAAGGCTCATGGACTTGTAATCCAAACCATTGATCCTTTGTCTACCGCGATCCTCCAAAGAGAAATCCTAAGCCTTCTATCTAATGGCCTAGCAAACAACAATTTATGCTCAACTTACCTTAAAAGAATAAAAACAAACAAACACAAATTTATAACCAGAAGTAGAGCTGTACATGAACCGAGTTAGCTCGGTTAGCATGCTCAACTTGATTGGAAAAAGCTCGATTTGATTCGGTTCGAAACTAAGTTCGAGCTGATTTTTTTAGCTTGAAAAATTTTTGAGCCGAATTCAAGCTCAACTCAAATCGACTCATATTGAATTGACTCGGTGACTCGGTTATTTTGATATTGATGTTGCTCGCCAAGTGTTTGATGAAATGACTCAACGAAGTGTTGTTTCATGTGCGTACATTCTTTGCGGGGTCAACTAGTGGCAAGGAATGAATGGATATGAAACAAATCACTATAAATAAATTATTAAAAAAAAAAAAAAACCTTACATTATAAAATTGTCCTCAAATCATGATTTCGATGTTGCCTGCCCAGTGTTTGATGAAATACATGTATGCTGTTGTTATTGTGTTTGCATTCCATAAAAAATTGAAGGTGCATTGTATGTATTTGAGAAAATGCCACATAGACTCGAGCTTAACTTGAACTCGCCCGAGATGCTGACCGAATTGAGCTGAGCCGAGCTGGCCAATCAAGCCAAGTACGAGCTGAGGTTAGCTACTGGCCGAGCCGAGTTGTGCCAAGCTCGACTCGCTTCAACTCATGTACAGCGCTAACCAAAAGGGAAATTGGCCCACAAATCCTATAACCCACATTCCACAATCAGGTGTTGCCCACATATTGAATTTCGAAGAGCTTAGGGTCGTTGTCCATCCAAACAGCCGAATAGTCGGCCTGGACGATGGATATCATTCGACTTTTAGCCTCCTGCATGCGTACATATAATTTTTAGGACCTATTTGGTGGATGCCTAAAATTGATTTTTTTTTAAAAAAAATTTTTTAATTTTAATTGATTGTAATTATACATTAGAGATATTATGACTGTTTGTTATTAATACAATTTATATATAATGCTAGTAGCTTTAGACAATTTTATGTATTAAAAGATACTGAAACTTCAGGACTTTAAAATAAAGTTCAAGGCTAGTTAGGCGTGTCCACAAGAAACGGTTGGTTGGCAACCCAACTTTAGATTTTAAAATTATTTATTATTTATTTATTATATTTACAAAAACTTTATGTTCTACGTTGATTTGGACGTGCTGACCGACTAATATATAAAAATATTGTATAATATAGTAGAATATGTAAGTCGTGTCCAGCAGGTGGGAGAAGATTAGGTGCGCCAAGCGACACCCAAGATGGTGTGGCCCTTATTGTGGGGCCGACGTTGATGTATGTATTATATATCCACGCTGTCCATCTATTTTGCTAGATCATTTTAGGTTACGACCCTGAAAATGAATCAGATCCAAATCTAAGGTGAACCATACCATAGGAAATGGTGGCGATCGACCATTTAAAACTTCTTGTGGGTCACAAAAGTTTTTGATCAAGATGTTATTTATTTATTCTCTTCATCTATATTTGTGTGACCTTATTAACAGGTTAGATGACAAAAGAACATTAAAGAAATATTACCATGGCCCTAGGAAATTTTTAATGGTGGTGCATTCCATCACCTCCTCTAGTATGGTCCACTTGAGATTTGGATTTGCTTCATTTTTGTGATCATGCTCTAAATGGATGGACGGTGTAGATATAGAATGCATACATCAAGGTGGACCCCATGGTAAGGGCCGCCCCTGATCTGCTGCCCCAGTTGTCGGCAATGGTATGTCTGGACTGGCTCTATTATTAATCGGGCTATAACCAATACGGGCCGTTTAGCTACATGGGATTATACCGATTGGGCCTACCGGGCCCATTTCACCATTACATACGTAGCCCTCAATGGGCCCATCTTTTGGGCGGAGTGAAACCAGACGAGCCCATTTGCCGCACTAATAATCGAGAATGTGGGCCTGAATGAAAAGTTCGTCCGATCGGACTCTATTCAACGCGCTTGCCGGGTCAAAATGGGAAGTGGATTGCATGATGATCCTGCGTTGTGGAGCCTACTGTGATGTATTTATTTTATCCACACCGTACATCTAATTTTCTAAATTATTTTATGGCATTAGGATAAAAACGAATTAGATATAAAGCTCATGTGGACCACACCAAAGGAAAAAAGGAAATTGAACGGTCACCATTAAAAACTTCCTGGGGGCCACAAAATTCTTGGATCAAGCTGATATTTTTTTTTCCCTTCATCCATCCAGCTCTATGAAACCTTATCAACAGGTTTGATGGCATATAAACATCAGGGTGGCCTCTGAAAAGCTTTCACCGGTAAATGTCATTATCCCACTATTTCTAGTGGTGTGGTCCACTTGAAATTTTATATATTTTATTTTTATGATAATTTCATAAAATGATCTTGCAAAAACGATGGACAGCGTGGATATAACATCAAGGTGGGCCCGCCTGCCCTGCTGGGATCACAAGGGTATCCACTCCCCTCAGACGCGACCCACAATACTACTTAACGGCCATCCACTTTTGACTGACTTTTTTAACGTTCACCTAACATAGAGAAACACACTTCAATTGCGCGCAGACGGCAATGTTATTTCACGCGTCAAATTCTTAGGGGTAAATCACCCGTGTGATCAATCCCAGACGTCCATCAGGTGAGCCCCTTGGCATATACTAATCAAAATCATCATCAATCCGACCTTTATATTACTAATAGGATAGTCTACCGTTAGTTACCAAATCACACGGTATTATATTCATAGATGATACGATAATGCATCCAATTTTTAAATTTTAGCATACATCTAGAGTTTTCTACATGATGAACGTCTCCGATCTTGTACACGTCTCATGCTACGTTAGGTATGGCGTAATGCGATTATTTTTGGCGTATGCAGATGCGTCGACTAAAAAAAAAAAAAGAAAACATCTTTCCTGCCTCGGTTGTCTCGTTCACGGTATTTCCGAGAAATCTCTGGCGTTCCGTGAAGGCTGCCGTCTGCAACCGACACGTGTTAATGTATGATTGGATATCTTTTCCTTGGTAGTTTCGCCACCGACGATACAAGGGGCGTACCTTAGTCGGCAATCCGATTATAAATACAACCGTTCGGGTTAGGGCTTCGTATTCAATCTTATCTCTTTCTCGTGAACGAAAAAGCCCTCTTTCTCTCTCTCAAGGTAATGCCTTTTTCTTTTTCTTTTTTCTTGAAATTTCCTGAATTGTTAGGGTTTCGAAGCGATTTAGAGTTTTTTTTTTTTTAATTGTTTGTTTATTTTTCGCTCTATGATCGTGGATTTTCTTGTTATCTGTTTTTTCTTCAATGGATATCGTTGATTATTTTGTATTTTTCTCGAATTTCTATTTTATATGATTTCAGATCTACACTAAGATCTGATCCGTCGGGATTATCGATTTTTTCAGCAACGAATTTTTGGATGGATGATTTAGTCGCTGTTTTACAATTTATTTCTGATATCTAATCTGTATTATTTCTCCGCTAACAGATCAGATCCGTTGATTTTTTAATCTTCATCTTATATAGACTTCAGATATCATTGTTGATTCTTGATCTGCTTCAGATTCTTTGAGAAAGTGTTTTTATTGTTTTCTTCTTAAAAATCCGATTTTTCTTGATTTCCTGTGTTTGTGGCTTTCAAGACCCGTAGATCTCATTTTATTTCAATCTACAGATGCAGATCTTCGTAAAGACCCTCACCGGCAAGACCATCACTCTCGAGGTCGAGAGCTCCGACACCATCGATAACGTCAAGGCCAAGATCCAGGATAAGGAAGGCATCCCACCCGATCAGCAGCGTCTGATCTTTGCTGGTAAGCAGCTTGAGGACGGCCGTACCCTTGCCGACTACAACATCCAGAAGGAGTCTACACTCCATCTCGTCCTCCGTCTGCGTGGAGGCATGCAGATCTTCGTCAAGACCCTCACAGGCAAGACGATCACTTTGGAAGTTGAAAGCTCGGACACCATCGACAACGTCAAGGCCAAGATCCAGGATAAGGAAGGCATCCCACCGGATCAGCAGCGCCTGATCTTCGCCGGAAAGCAGCTCGAGGACGGCCGAACCCTGGCCGACTACAACATCCAGAAGGAGTCCACCCTCCACCTCGTCCTCCGCCTTCGTGGTGGTATGCAGATTTTTGTAAAGACCCTTACAGGGAAGACGATCACCTTGGAAGTCGAGAGCTCGGACACGATCGACAATGTCAAGGCCAAGATCCAGGATAAGGAAGGAATTCCCCCGGATCAGCAGCGTCTGATCTTCGCCGGAAAGCAGCTCGAGGACGGCCGCACCCTCGCCGACTACAACATCCAGAAGGAGTCTACCCTCCACCTCGTCCTCCGTCTGCGTGGTGGCATGCAGATTTTCGTCAAAACCCTCACAGGAAAGACGATCACCTTGGAGGTGGAGAGCTCAGACACGATCGACAACGTGAAGGCCAAGATCCAGGACAAGGAAGGAATTCCCCCAGATCAGCAGCGCCTGATTTTCGCCGGAAAGCAGCTCGAGGACGGCCGCACCCTTGCTGACTACAATATCCAGAAGGAGTCGACCCTCCATCTGGTGCTTCGTCTCCGTGGGGGTATGCAGATTTTTGTGAAGACCCTCACCGGCAAGACGATCACCTTGGAGGTGGAGAGCTCGGACACCATCGACAACGTCAAGGCCAAGATCCAGGACAAGGAAGGAATTCCTCCAGATCAGCAGCGTCTGATCTTCGCCGGAAAGCAGCTTGAGGATGGCCGCACCCTCGCTGACTACAATATCCAGAAGGAGTCAACCCTCCATCTGGTGCTCCGTCTCCGTGGGGGTATGCAGATTTTTGTGAAGACCCTCACCGGCAAGACGATCACCTTGGAGGTGGAGAGCTCGGATACGATCGACAATGTCAAGGCGAAGATCCAAGACAAGGAGGGAATCCCACCCGACCAGCAGCGGCTGATTTTTGCCGGGAAGCAGTTGGAGGATGGCAGGACCCTTGCGGATTACAACATCCAAAAGGAGTCTACCCTCCACCTGGTGCTGCGTCTGCGTGGTGGTATGCAGATATTTGTGAAGACGCTGACAGGGAAGACTATCACCCTGGAGGTAGAGAGCTCGGACACGATTGATAACGTGAAGGCAAAGATCCAGGATAAGGAGGGGATTCCACCAGACCAGCAGCGACTCATCTTCGCTGGGAAGCAGCTCGAGGATGGGCGCACGCTGGCGGACTACAACATTCAGAAGGAGTCGACCCTGCATCTTGTCCTCCGTCTCCGTGGTGGTGATTTCTGAAAATATTCCTTTCTGTCCTGATGCCTTAGTTGGTCTGGGTTGGTGAGTCTGTCTATGGTGGTCGTGAGTCTATGGTTTGGTTGTTATATGGTCTAAGAAGTCTCTGTTTTTAGTAGTTTTTTCTTAAAAAGTTTGTGTGTTTGGAAGAAGTATGGAATCTAAAAGGGTTCCCTGTTCTATGGACAAGTAGATCATTAGTGGTCTATCTATGTTGATATTAATATGTGAAGTCTCTAGTTATTTGAATAAAAGTGTCTTTCGGTATGGGTATATTTTATCTCTAGTAGAGATTTTGCGATATCAAATTTATTTTTTCCTTCTGAATGAAATTGCTCAACTGATCTCAAGAGAAATTAAGCTATATGAGCATCTTATGGTGCTCTAGTCGAATCGGCCATTAAAGGATAAAAGAAAATAAGAGTTTGGGAATGCATGCTCAGACTAGTCACGCTATCTTTTATGGGTTGTAGATAACCAACCAATCCATCTCTTTGAAAGTGGGTGGCTATAAAACACGATAAGTTGGATAGTCAATTGGCTTTTAGCCATTCATTTGCTGCTGCTGCCTATTGTGAATTTGAGGGGGCAAATCTCGTGGAATGTATGTCTCATTAGGCTATTAATCCATTGGGCACGTGGCACACTGATGATATTTCAAAACAATTAGATTATCAATTTCATCCGAGACTAAGAATTTCATCATTTTCGAGTAAAGTATTCGGTGTCAAACATTACATATGTACGCTACTTAGAAATATTGAAGTTGATTTAGTAATTTAATTCAAATATCTGTAGATATATTATGCATGGCTAATATTACATATGTACACTACTGTGTATAGTAAAGTTGATTTAGTAATTTAATTTGCTAATATACAATGCACAACTACTTTTAGACTACGCATAGCTAAAATAGTTCGTTTGGGTCCAGATCTGGGCTGAGCTCAGGCTTTATGTTTTTTGAGCCGGTCTCAGTTTGACCCTGACCCGAATGAGGCCTGCACCTTCAAACCCCTAGCCCTGTGCCTTGGCTGAAAATGAAAAGTTGGATGCCTGGACTTTATGAAAATTTTATTATCTAAGGCCAGAGTTCCTGTTTGGTAAAATTAATCTGTACATTTGGGGCTCATAATTGGATAATTTAAGCCATTGATCTCATGTATTTACCCCCATCATGTATGAACATGACAAAAAACTGGATCCCGACCATTAAATCCACTTTGAAAGACAAGCCACCACAATTAAATTTCCATTTACGTTTAAACAAATTTGAGGGAGAATGCTAGGTTACACAAGCCAGCTCAGTATAAATTCACCTTATCATCTAGTCCAACCCTTACCTCATTCTACTCTAGACCGTATCTTCATTTGGTTAATCTTCAAATGCCTTACATGGGTCATTTATAACAATGTGAAAATGAACTACTCTCCATCTTGAGCTCCCCACCTAATTAATCGAAGACAGCATGGCCCAGAGTCCATCAGCTTTGCCAACACACCATGACCAGGGGTTAGTCCAGAACACAGCACCATCTGCATCCAAATGACCCCTTGGGATCATTTTCCTTAAAAAAATGTGTATCGTCTCCTCAAGTGAAGTCTCGGATCCAAGTCCAACCAATCGATTACTAACTCCATCTTACTGATATCCTTGACCGCTAGCCATTTTAATGATAAATAAGCAAGAATCACCTGTCCAATGTGATATTTTTTGTACATTTTTTTGCCATGTGGACAACATCTGCATGTAGATGTGAGTACACACTTGCACAAGAAAGAATGTTTAAAAACAGTTTGAAGTTGGTCCAATTTGAGAATTCCTCCTTCAATCCTTGTTAAAATTTAACATTTAGTTAGGGCATGTTTGGGTGCCACTTAAAATTGAGTTCATCTCATTTTAGTAAATTAAGGGTGCATTTGGTTGCAGCAAATATAATGAAATTTCATGCTATTTCATTATTAATTAGCCTAATCTAGTATAAATTATTATGAAATTTCATAATATTTGGTTCAACCAAACGCACCCTTATATAAATTGTTGGTTATGTTCTTCACTCTAACAAAAGAAGTAATCTTCCAATACATAATTCTGATTAACTAAGATAGATGAAGTCATTTTTAAGTTGCATTCAAACAGGCCCTTGGTATTTTTTTCATTGGTATCTTTCGAAGCTCTAGTTCAGTTGCATTATTAATCAACTAACTCCAAATGACCACTCTTCTAATTATATGGATTTTCCTTTTTAAGGGAAGTTATGGAATAATGAAGAATTTACTTAAATTCATTTTAATCATGCTTTAATTGGAGATGGATCAAAATCAACACAATTCTCAAACTCTAGCAAATTAAAAAGCTACCATCAATGAAATGGGTCTTAAAATGAATTTAATTCCTTATTTGATCACCAACTGCCTGTGTTCTATGATCATTTTACGCAATGCTTTGTTCCCACTTGGAATTCCAAACTCAATGAGGAATTGAGTAAAGACGGACCATATAATCTAAGACGAAGCTTCGGAGTACGCTGGAAAATGGTTTAAACCAAATGATAAGAATGTGTTTGCGTGCTACTGAAAATGAGTTTTAATGTGTTTTGTCCCTGCTTGAAACTGAACTACGGATTAATATTCAAATAGAGAATTGGCCCACAAGACATCCATCCAACAGGCCTGAAATTTAACTGGGGGAAATATCCTGTGACCACCGTCCAATAAATGGTTCAGATTTCAAACATGGCACAAACATTAACACTGTGAGAGGCTGACAATCACTTCGCCTTGCCGACGCCTCTTTAGAAATGGAGAGGGAGCAGCTTTCCCAACAAGTGCAACAGCCACTTCAGATTTGATTAGAAAAGAAAATGGGTGGCTCCCCAACAGGCCTAACTATTGTTTACACCAAGTTGTGCCATCTAAAAAATTAATATGAAATAAATCCAAAAAAAAAGTGAAAAAATGAACCCACTCATTGAAACTAAAATGGACCCAAATGCATGATTAGACTTCTCAATCACTCAAAATTCTAAAAATAATAAATAAATAAATAAAATTACAGCCACTGTTTGAGACAACAATAATTACTTAGAAAAGAAAATTACCACCTGATCTTTTCATCAATCCCATGGAGAAATAGAACACTCCTCAGGTAACTTAGGGTACCTCTCAGTATCCTGGCAGTAGTCATAGATAACAAGGTTCCTCCCAACCCAGCCAAGATCCTCCTTTTGAGGACCAGAGAGGCCCCATGCATCAGACTGGTCCCACCAGTTCTCTGTCGTTGTGGACACACAGGCCGGGTAAGGGTCTTCCCATTGACAGCCATCGGCCTGAAAGTCCTTGTATGAAGAGACAAAGGGGGCGTTCTTCCAATCCGTCTTCTCGAGCCCTCCTCTCGTGGCCCAGTCATCTGCATTCCATATGCTAGAGTACATGTACATTGGCTTCTCATTTGGGAAGAAATCGTTGGGCTTTTCCGTGTTCTTATACACTCGTATGGGGACTTGATCAACGAAGAATCTGTAGTAGAACCGTAAGCATAGTTAAGATACTGATCTAAGTCATGTCGGTACAAGCTGTTTGAGGTAAACCCACAGAGCTAGAATAACAATGAGAGTAACTTATTCTTAGTTTGGTGCATATACTGATTAATGTTTCAAGCACGTATAATCATATAAAGTCAAATGCCTTTACATGTGCATATATTCCATCGTCAATGTTTAAGCATCCAACATGTGCCACATGTGTCAATATATACATTAGCTATAAATGCTACATGTGCCACCATGCATGATAAGCTCCCACATGTGCCATAATCCATCCATACTGTTCATCTAAAAGTCTCATCATCTATGACTAATCTATGTTTTACACCTTTTGGAAGCTCAGCAATTTGCAGCAAACAGCACACACACTGCTCAAATTACAAGTAGGGAGCTGTCTAATTCACTTCCAATATAGACAATTTCCACTGGCATAATGGATCTGCATTAAAGCATAATCGAGCCGAATCGGACGGACTTCCAAACGGGCCCCAACATATGGTTGGACCCTATTGCTGACCATGGGCATTTCTAGCAACCTTGAAAACAAATGGCTGAACTTACATTATTTGGTGGTTGTTCCAAAGAATGGAATAGGTGTGAAAGTCCTCAGTTGGATCAAACCACAGAACATGTCTCATTTCCCTGCCTCCAACTCCTGATTTGTATACATTGGTTTGTATTGTATAGGGCTGCCCTGTTCTATTGCCCAAGAACTCAAAATCAAGCTCATCTCTTTCAGGCCCAGTATCTGAACACATCTGCATTAGCAACAAAAAAAAAGCATTAATCTATACATTAATCTTCAATACCAAAATACCCATTTCCCGAATCGGCCGCTAATCGATTCCAGATGGGAATGAATGGCATAGATCAAAGCAGGCCAATTTCCGATCTCGATCTGTTAGTGACAAGAAGTGGATCCTAGCTGATCCAACCACCCTAGTGTGGGATCAAGTGGGGCCCACTTCTGATCATAGTTGGACATTGTTAGGATGGTGAAAGGACCATGTGCCTTGATAGAAATTAACATAGGCACATTTATTAATTGACCCTTATCATACTAGTTGAGTGGAATTTAAAATCTGATGGACCCACCCAGTACTGGGTTCCACCCCTAAGATCTGATGGTCCTAGCCCATTCCTAATGCAAGTAACCGGACTGGGCCACCTAGAAAATGAACAGTCCAGATCTGACCCAACCTGAATTGGTTGGGCTCGGGTAGGAGAGATCGGGTTCGGGTTGATCCCATTATATTATAGCTCACGGGTAAAAAAAAAAAAAAGTACTAATCTGACAATCCTGGCCATCTAATTGACGGGTTTTTCTCGTTAACCAGTGATCAAATTCCTTCTAGCCGTCCATTTCAATCCACCCTGGGGACTGACCTGATCGTGCCATCGGTGGATATTTTCACACAATGGGCTATCCACAATGGGGTCCACTAGATGGTCGGTCTGAAATTCCAATCACTAACTGTGACCCACGCATACAATCCCTACGCATGAAAGAAAATCTAGACCACTCACATAGTAGGCCGTGACAACCCCAGCAGAATCTCCACCGACCAGCCTCAGCTTCATGCTAAACCACCCAAATCTGTATCTCTGCCGCGTTTGGAACCCACAACCTGTTTCAGAAAAATAAATAATTTTATTTTTCAAATAAAAAAGAGAAAAAAAAAAAAAAAAAAAAAAACAGTTAAGGGGATTTATTTGATACTCTGGCAGGGCATGACGCTTGATACACAGGCACCCATAAAATTTATAAGTGGGATACATTAACTCAAACGAAACCCACTAATTTGTGGAACCTACTGTTATTAAGTCGGACAATCCTAACCATTGATTCTTGGAAGTTCGTTTTTTGAAATACGGTCATTGGATGCTTTTCACTTTCAACCGTCCAACCAATCTCCACCAATCTGATAGCTACATGATCAAGTAATCTTAATTTTTGTCCATGATGCAACTAGACTGGGACCCATTATTTGGACAGTTAAATTCTAATTATTTTTATGCCACGTATGCAATTTAAAGGTAATTTCTAAGCGCCTGCGTATCATCCATCACACTCTGCCTGAGTATCATTTTTTTTTTCCTCATCATTTGAAGTAACCAATCTGTAAAAAAAAACCAACAAAAAATAAAATAAAATTGCATTCCTTCCATTCAAGTCTACCATTTATTTCTGTGGGTGTTTGGCAAGCCAAAAAAATAGAAAATCTCATTTGGGATTTTTGAATACCTGTTTTCTTGTCGAGATAGAGATACCAGGTCTGCCCATCAGCAGATGTCTTGAAATGATCTTCTGCCCACATTATATCGAAGTTATCTTTGAATGAGAAAGACCCTTTCCCTTCGTCTGCTTGTAGAGACGCCATGAGACCTGCCATACTCACGAAGAGCACCATACCAATTAATACCCTCTTTTCCATTTTTGCCCCTCGCGATATCAGAACTCTAGGAAGGAGAAGGAAGTGTTTTCAGGCCTCAGCTTTTTAGAGAGCAGAGGAAGAGAATTTTTAAGAGAGAGAGAGAGAGAGAGTACTGAAAAGGGTAGTATGATACACTGCCTGCGTCGTTGGGAGCAGTATACGCGAGTTTTGGTTCTGATAAGTGGGGACAATGATTCCGTAATCCAGACCGTTCGTATGTTGAGTCCCACCGTGGATTGACTATAAAATCATTAATTTTTATAATTTGATTGTACTTCGTTGTAATGCTTCCTAACCGTCTATATATAGGCATTTGATCGAAAGGTTCATATTGCTTCATCTAGAATTTTTTTTTAATAATCATAGTACGTATACCGATGGATTCAGAAGATTAACGTTCTGGATTAGAAAATAGTGGGCCCACTTATCAGATTTGAGAAGCCGCGTATTATGCAATGATGCGTACCTTATTCTGAAACGAGCACGGGTAGATCTGAGAACGCAGGGATTGAAGTTTTCACGCAAGTAAGAAGATTTTAAAATCCACCACCGTTGGTTGAGTTTTACTAGTTCTACACGCAGCTCCTCTGGATCACCTATACACGTGGCACACGTGCTGACATAGGAAGTACAAAAGGCATCTGAGACGTTCATAGTTGTCTCTCACGATGGAGACTGAAAATTAAGGGCTGTGATGAGTACGTAAAGCTACATGAGAGAATGGGAAGTGTAAAGGCACTTTTCAATGGTTCAGATTTAACTTGTAAGTTATGAAGGGCCTTATGATTTGATTGTCATGATTCTTATCATAGGTCATCATGGTAGTGAGGGACACCTTATGCACGGATCAGATCTCTTGTTCGAGTGTTATTTTTGCACGTATGCCGTTGTACAGGTGCGTGTTGGTAGCAAACCTCCTGCTGGTGATAGACGACTCGACATTGTCTAGGAATCCAATGTTAGTTTTGCACCATTTTAGTAATAGTGGTGATTCATTCTCATTAGACATGGCATTGATTTATGATTACGAGGACCGTCCAAATTTCGGGTCCTATTGAGGACGATTCTAAAATCACACCGATCAAGCATCGCTAACTATTTATGGATGTCATCTGGATCGTTAAAATTAAAATAATCAATGGTGTAAATTCAAATGCAGTATCTTGTTAGTGCGGTTCATGAGTTGTGCTCCACACACAGTTGGATCAACGATTTGGACAGTCTGGATTTCTTTACAATTTGTCCAAGTGTGCAGATGAACAGTCACCACCATTTAAAAAATGGTATGAGACTAACACAGGATCTTTTCAGCAAAAATAGTACGATGCACTACGGTTACAACCAAAAGTAGACGAGAGGGTGTACTATCAAAATACTGGGTCAATATATCAACGCTCTAAAAAGAAATGCCGAAGCACACGAGAATGGATTTTTTATATATATAAATGAGGTTTTCTAGCAAAGATCGCCTCCTCTGCCTCACCATGTGATGATCCAGACCTTTCATCCAGGATAAACCGCTCTAGATGGTCCATATGAATAAAAATAACCTTCAGATCAAAGATCTCAATGTCCATCCAAACGGTTAGAAACAACGGTCCAGAAAAAAAGATGGAAGCAGATTAGGGGATATGGTACCATAGCAGAGTACGGGAACAAATGCACGCATCAGATGTACGTGTGCATTCACGGATGGCTGTTGGTCCCATTGGCAATCTTACATAGCCGAAAATCACACTGATTGGATGATCCTTATCCTATGGTCAATGGACATTTGCCATGTGAAATTCGATTGCTGACATTTATCTTTTTTAACCGTCCATTTGATAACCTTGGATTGGATGGGTAGGATTGTTCGTATACTAACAGGCCACATTCAACTGAAGAAAGGCCATTAGCATTGCATGGTTACCATCTTATAGTCGCAGAAATCCCTTGGGCATGGCCCATTTAGCATGTGGTCCATAAGATCAACGATTCGGGTCCGCACATGGCCACATGTACTTATTAAAGGCCTATATATATATATATATATATATATATGTGTGTGTGGGGAAAAGGTACAATGCGCTCGAGCTCACGATAAGCTCCCGTGAGGTCGAGCTGTGTGGGCCCCAGCATGATGCGTGTCGACCATCAACACTGTGCATTTGATGGGTCCCCTTTAAATTATGGGATATCCCAAAAATCATCTGTATAGGGAACTCAGGTGGGCCATACCATCTAAAATCATGTGAAGACATGCCAAAAACATATAAAAGCACTTGGTGGGGCCCACCTGAGTTTTTAATGCTACTGAAACTTGGTATGAACCCTCATTAGGACACACATAATTGATGTGCTGGATTTGTAAAACACATCTCGGTGGGCCCAAAATATGATTATGAATATTTTAATGGTGCACGGCCCCTCTCCACTTCTGTATGTGGTGTGGCTCACATAAGTCACGGATTGACTTTATTGTTGACACCTAGGCCCATGATGAAGTGGTGCATCTGACTGATGGAGTAGATTTGCGAAAATCATCAAGTTTGGGCCCACACAGCTCGACCTCATGGGGCGTTAAAATCAGCTCGAGCGCATTGTACCTTTTCTATATATATATATACCCTCCTCCGTCAAAAGATCACGCAAAAGATCACGCAATTCAGAAATCAGAGTTATTTTTATACTCTGGCAGAGTACGACCATCCATGCTCATGAACACTTTCAATCTCAATTCAGAATGGTTCTAGATCGTGCGGCCCACTGCATCTGGGGAATTTCGGAAAAATCAGATTGATTGGTTGATCCTAACCTGTTGTTTATTGAATTTTGGACCGTCAACTACTTTTCATTTGAACCATCCACCTGATTACCATCAATCTGATAGTTATGATAATCTCTTCAAGTGATTTTTGGGTTACAAACCATCCATCTACTTGGGTCCCACTATTTTGATATGATATGGATTGGGGTACGTGTACTACCTTTGTAGCTTGGCTGTGTGCATGCTTTCCTATGGATGGTCATACTCCGCCAGAGTACTACAGTATATCTCTTTTACACATGAAAATATCTTTTCACTGTTATAAGATTAAGAGGAATGGTCAATCACAGACGGCCGAACGTTGGGTTCCCATACGCTGTCCGAACTGTGTGGGGTCCAAAGTGATGTTTCTGTGTCATCCAAACCGTCAATCAGATGGACGTCTCCCCATTTTAGGCCCACCCCATGTTAGGCCCAGAGCCCAAAAATCAACCGACAGAGAACAACGGAGAGCAACGTGGAGGACATGTTCACCACAGAAATCTTCAGATTGTATGTGCAGCCCAAATTGCTATACATATTACATCCAATCCATTCATTAGATGTGATAAACTAGGATGAAGGGACTAAAAAACAATTAACCCATTTCATAATAAATATGGGCCACACCACTTAAATTTATAGCTTTCAGCCATTATTTTACAATATTTCATGTGGTGTAGCTCACCTAACCGATGGATCATCTTCAATTTCATAATTTAAAGTGAAAATAATTCTGTATACCTGATTCACGGTTTTGATGCTATAAAATCATCACGTCGGGCCCCACTATTCGTATATGAATTCCCACAAGGAAAGTGGTGTTGGAACTACAATACACAAGAAAACAGGGATGGGAAAATCCAGGCTGCCTTTGAGTGGCATTTCTCGAGGGTCAAGGTGAGACAGGAATGCAAGTGGGGACATGTTTGGCTGTCACAGATCTCGAATTATTGAAAGTAAAATAATAGAAAGTTCTTGGATTTTGATAAGCTTTTTCGGGCCTCGGGAATTACTGAGTGCGACTTCTAGCATTTTAGTAGGATAGATGTGGTATGATGGGCTGCATGAAAGCCTTCTGTAAAGCTACTTGCATTTGGCTTCATTCATATCAAAATAAATGATCTGAGCCGTCCATTAGGTCCAGTTTAATCTTCTTATGATAAGATGAAAAAATCACATAAATCTGATTATACTAGTATCCCTGACCAGGCCTGTCTTCTGTGAAAGATCTTCTATAACCATTTTGCATTCCATTGAATGTAAGGTTTGGATCATCTCATATGTATTTTTTTTTTAGGGAGGTACCCTACGAAGTGGGTCACGCCAAACGGACGGTCCATATGATAATATGGATTGTTCACTTGTGGATCCCTAACTGAGGGGTCCACCATGATGTATGTACCTTTAATCCATTCCGTCCATTCATTTGAAATGGCATGATGCAAAAAATAAGCAGATCCTAATCTTACGTAGACCATACCACAGGAAATAGTCCTGATTGAATCCCCACCATTAAATACTTCATGGGAGCTATCAGAATATTTATTTTCCATCCAACCTGTTGATAAGGTAAAAAATATCTGGATTAAGAGACCACACAAACATCAGCTTGATCCAAAAAAAATTTGGCCCACGAGAAGTTTTTAATGGTCAATTACCATTGTTCCTGTATTGTGTTCCACTTGAGATTTGGATCTGCTTCAAATTTTTTTTTATTTATCATGCACTAATATCAGCTTTCAAAATGGATGAACGGCGTGGATATAAGTAATACACATAAATATGGGCCCCACGATCAAGCATCCCACCCACCTAGGTTGATTCGGGGATCCACTTACAGTTGGAAAAAAGCTAATTTTGATTTAAAGTAAGAACCATAATCATCGTGACTTTATGTAACGTCTAACTATTCCAAGCTCTGACTGAGGGTAGTGATGGTTCCATGCTCTCGTGATCAGAGTTGTACACGTGGCATTCACGCATCTCAATTTAACCGTCCTCATCCATTGATGGAACTATCATAACCTTGATAGTTCATTTTAATCGTCTATTGAGTGTGCCTTAGTTTATAGCCCATCTAAATTGGACAGCATGATTTGAACGGTTTACCTTAACTTAAGCGGATGCGAAGCGCACAATTTCTCCGTGCAGGTGTATCAACCATCAGAGTCTCCCAGAGTATCAATAAATTTCCTACTGTACGACCAGTATATGGCCGGCTACCTTTTTAAGCCCGTTTCTTTTTAGCTGCCCAAAATGCTCCCCAAGCACATGGACAACTTTTCACAATACGAAAATGCCCCTGCTTTTCAAAAAAGCGAAAGTTGAAAGCGATGGTTCTCTATGACTACGAATTATAACCTTACTATAACATGGCCATTGATAAAATTAAGTGGGTAATAGGACAGCGAGTCGGGGCCGACCAGGTCAAGCTATTTTATGGATAGAAGGCGTGAATATAGTCACATACATCACAGTGAGCCCCATAGTTTGGTCCCACCCACCTTAATGTCATGGATCCACCACACTGCTCAAACAGAAGTGTCCACTGATTCTATTTTTTGCTAATAATAATAATAATAATAATAAAAAATTAGAATTTAAGATCAGATAAGCATTTTGATTAGCTATCAATAATTCATCTTGTTATGATGATCATGACCATGGGTTTAGCAACAAGTTCTCCGGCAAATGATTGAATTGTGTTTGGATTTACAGGTGAATTCAATTGAGAACAATCATTTTAACCAGGAGGGAATGACAGGAAGTGGCCCTCAAATTGCAATTTTGCAAATCCAACTTGAAAATAAGACAAGGGCTCATTTGACATACGTAGTAGAATTTAAACAATGAAATTTAGTAGGTTTTGCAACATGGAAAATTAAGTGGAATTTGTTAATCGGATATATGTGCTATATCTAATTCATTTCATGCATTTCACGGTCAATTCCTTTCACTTCACGATCAATTCAATTCATTTTACGATCAATTCCTTTCACTTCATGGTCAATTCCATGTATTTCACGATCAATTCCCTTCACTTCACGGTCAATTCCGGCGATTCCCCTTCACTTCACGGTCAATTCTGTGCATTTCACAGTCAATTCCATGCATTTCACTTCATTCACTCCCTTACACTCAAATACACATCCGTCCGACTCATCCCTGCCATCCCTATTCCCTCAATACACGTCCGAACTCATCTCCATCCCTATTCATTTTTTCACCCATTTTCTTCATTAAATCTCCATCCTACTATCACATTACATCTTCCATTTCCATTCTACTCAAGGCTACTTGAAATGCATCGAATTGACCGTGACGCGAAGGGAATTGACCGTGAAATGCATCGAATTGACCGTGAAGTGAAGGAAAATGTGTTCACTCCCCAAGTGTAGGGTTGTGATGTAGTAATAAACTCGGTAAGAACGAGGTCGAATCCACAGGGACTGGTCGTCACAATTCAAATTCACAATTCTCCTTAACTAATTCAACTAATAATGGAGCAATTTACTACACAAATTTATGGAAAATAACTATTGAGAATAAGGAAGAAAATTCAATCAGAGAGAGCACTAGGACTTTTGAATCCACCCCTAATTATCCTAACCTTTGTTTTGTCTGTTAATTCACCTTAAATTAGATTGATCCAACTTATCTGGAGAAAGCACAATCTGTGTCCTTAATCGGGCATACAGATTGTCTATTTCCTTCAAACAATGCCATGAATAACATATCCCATGTCCAAATCGGGCATATGGAATATGTAGTTCAGTAAAGCATCCTGTTTTTCCTCTACAGGAACCTGTTCATGATCAGATACAAGCACCTAGAATAAGCATCCAAACCACATCCATCCATAGACTCAAAAGTTCATAGATGGAGAAGTATAGAATTTAAAACAATCAAGCACACTAAGGAAAGAAACAAATCAATTTAATTCAAGTAAAATCAACATAGAACAAAGGGTGTTCAAATTAGGAGTTTCATCTCAGCCCTAGCTGAGAGATTAGTGACCCATAAATTCCATTAAACAGATGGATAAAAAAAATAAAAATTCATAAAAGGAATTTCAAACCAATTTTTCTCTCTCTCTTTCTTCTCTTCTCTTTCTTCTCTTTCTCTCTCCTTGCTGTAGATCTGGAGCTCCTTCCTAGTTTTGGATGCCTTTCCCACGTCCAAAACTCCCCTTTTATAGCTGCTGGATGGCTGGAATCGGTGGCAGAGTCGTAGAAGGACTCGGAGTACAAATTTTCACAGCCGTGATCGGTGGACCCCACAGAGGCATTTTCTGGAAAATCCACCCCGTCCATTAGATTCAGGACGAAATTTCAGTCAGGAATGGGTGGTTTTGAAGGTCCATTAGCACGGCCCACAGAAGAAATCACAAAAAACTCAGTTTTTAACGTCCCGGGGCAGTCCACTTTTGGCCTCTGTACCGCACACGTTTGTACGCATGTGAGTGAACTATCAGCATGGTTTTGTAGTATTCATGGCCCTCTACAAGATGGACGGATCGGATCGTCCAGACAGGCGACGTGTGGGGCCCACAATCCTTCGCAAAAACGGCCAGCGGCCGGTCTCGCTGACGCAGCAACCGCGGACGCAGTTTGGCTGCGAAAATGGTGGGGTCCACTGTGATGATCCGTTGGGAAATCCACTCCGTTCATTGGATCCCTCTCGAAAAACCGTTCGGGAGGGGACAGTTTTGTATGAGCTTGAGTGTGTCCCATTGAGTTTTAAACACACCGTCCATCTTACGTTAAACCAGAGATCTTTGTGTTTACCCACGCATGCGTTCAAAAGGACACCTAGGTGAGGGTCAAACCCGACCTCTGAGTACAATTAACGGTCCCGATCATCCGAATGCTCAAAGGGTGGGGCCCACAACCAAAAAAATCGGACGGACAGCGTTAACGCTGTCCGTGCTTTGAATTCGAGACGAGGGCGGGTCAGCGGCTCGCTGACCGCTGCAGTCGGTCCCATGCACGGCTTGTGCATTGGATGTATGGTGTACATGCATCACATATGGGGCCCACTGTGATGTTTTTGAAAAATCAGATCCGAGCCTCTGGTTGATCTCCCCATTTAAGGCGTTGAGCCAAGTTTGAACCAATTCCAGATATCAGGTGGGCCCAGAATCGATGGTTTATGTGCTGATTTGTCATTTGGCCCACTTCCCGAGATCTTTAATGGATGAAATTTGATATGTACGGTTAATTTGTGGCTCCCATCACATGTATGAAGTTTCGAGTTGATCAGATGGCGGGAACCATGTGATCTTGCATTCTGGACCTTTTTCGGGCCCCTTTGGCTCGCTTTCCTCAGATCCCAGGCGTGTAAACTCTTCATTATTGGTTCTCTGGGGTCCATCCCGTGCTCAGGTGGCTTTGGATCATCAAATCCATGCTTTTAATCCTCTTTTCAGTCCAACGCCCATTAATACATCCTGAAATGAAAATACGATTAAAATTTCCATTAAGCCTTATCAGGTATGTAAATTTAGGCAATTACTGGGGTCTGATATGTAATATTCGACCCTGATCAAAATGACCGTGAAATGCTTGGAATTGACCGTGAAGTGAAGTGGATTCACCGAAATTGACCGTGAAGTGGAGGGAATTGACCGTGAAATGCATCGAATTGACCGAGATGTGAAGGAAAATGACCGTGAAATGCATGGAATTGACCGTAAAATGAAGCGGATTCGCCTAAATTGACTGTGAAATGCATGAAAATGACCATGAAATGAAGCGGATTCGCCGAAATTGACCGTGAAATGCATCGAATTGACCGTGAAGTGAAGGGAAATGACCGTGAAATGCATGAATTTGACTGTGAAGTGAAGGGAAATGACCGTGAAATACATGGAATTGACCGTGAAGTGAAGCGGAATCGACTAAATTGACCGTGAAATGCATCGAATTAACCGTGAAGTGAAGGGAAATGACCGTGAAATGCATGGAATTGACCGTGAAGTGAAGCGGATTCGCCGAAATTGACCGTGAAATGCATGAAAATGACCGTGAAGTGAAGGGAATTGACCGTGAAATGCATGGAAATGACCGTGAAGTGAAGGAAATGATCGTGAAATGACCATGAAGTGAAGGGAAATGCATGGAATTGATCGTGAAGTAAAGAGAAATGATCGTGAAAATTGCAATAAAAATGTCATATTGTATATCTTAAAAATATCTTGATAACACCTTTTGGTGTATTTTTCAAGATATTTTTGTAATATTTTCAAAATCTGAGTGATACTTGTCACATTACTGTGGTGGACAGATTATAGTGTATGTGAGAACTCAGTTACCTTGGAGATCATCAAATGTTTTGACCGATTCGAACTAATTCATGAGCCACATCAAGTATAAACCAATGGTAAAAGGTTCCAATGATTAGTTAATCCTACCCGTTGGATCTGCACTACCGTTTCCCTATATCGTACAAAAACTGTGATGAGTTGGATTGTTCTCAACCGGGGGTGTAATCTTTTGGCTGTGACTCATTGGAAAGATCATATAAGAACTAGACAGTCAAAGCAGACTAATAAAGGGTTTATGGCCTGTTTGATTTACTATAACTATTATAAATTAGAGGTAAATGGGTAATCATTTTTCTTCACGCGTGTTTGGAATGGAGGTTAGAATGGTGGTGGAATTTCACCTCAAAAACCAAAATTCAAACTAGTCCAAGCCAAAACCTTGTGGCCCCACCTTGGTGTATGAGTTATATATCCATGTTGTTCATTCATTTATTTAAATGATTTAAGATCATGGACCCAAACATGAAGTAGATCCAAAGCTCAAGTGGGCCACGTAATAGAAAACAGTGGAGATTGAATGCCTACCATTGAAAACTTCTAAAAGACTACATAAGTATTGGATCTACCTCATTTTTTTACTCATGCCCTAAAATGATCTTGCAAAATGAATGGACGGCATGGATAAAACATGTACATCAAGGTGGGCCCCATAGAATCTAAGTTAAGACCTATGCAACTTGTAAAATGGATGGACAGACCGGATAAAAAACATAACCAACCCAGTCGACCCCGAATTGCTGTCTAGTTACCCGGTCGAACGGGTTGGTACCCGGTCGACCCCATTTCTTTGTGGGGTAGGCAGTCGGGGTCGACCGGGTTACTAGACAGCAATTCGGGGTACCCGGTCGACCGGGCTTGGGTCCACCATGATTTATCTTTTTTTTATTTATCCAGTCTTGTTCATCCATTTAACGCCCACTATTAAAAACTTATTAAGAGTTGTAGAAGTTTTGTATTGAGTTGATATTTGTGCTTCACTTCATTCGGGTGTTCACTTCATTGTAGATGGGGGATGGCCTAGAATCTTTCAAATAGGAAGACCCTAGCTATCCAAGTCCTTGTCCATTTTTCTGTTGTCAATTGCCCATTTGTAGGCCATTGATCAAAGAGTTAGGAACTTCCGATCTGGAATATTTGGGAATAGTCCACCCACGGTGGGCAAGCAGAACAATCTACGGCTCCAAGACGTGGACCCAGTAATATGGACAACATCAGAGCAACATACATGTCTTGCTGCTTGAGGGTCTTATAGTTCCTTGGACAATAATAACAAGTTAATATATGCAAGCAATGGATTGAAGAAGGAGAAGAAGGCCTTATAGTGCCTTGGACAATAACATTAATGAGTGCAAGCAATCAATCTAAGAAGCTATACATGCAAGCCAACCTCTGATAATTCCAGGAACATTGGAAGTTGTACATAAAACTTAATTTCCTTTAGTCACTTATTTCATAGCCCTAGAGCTTGTTAACTTGACTCAAAACTTGGCCAAGTCAACTTGACTTGGTTGTATACACATTGTCGATCCATTTTGCCAAGTCATTTTAGAGCATGAACCCAAAATTGAAGCAAATCCAAATCGCAGGTGAACCACTAGTGATTGAATGCCACCATTAAAAACTGACTGTGAAGTGAAGGGATTGACCGTGAAATGCATGGAAATGGACCATGAAGTGAAGCGAATTGACCATGAAATGCATGGAATTGACCGTGAAGTAAAGGGAATTGATCCTGAAATGCAACGAATTGACCGTGAAGTGAAGTGAATTGCCGTGAAGTAAAGGGAATTGACCATGAAATGCATCGAATTGACCGTGAAGCGAAGCGAATTGATCGTGAAATGCATGGAATTAACCGTGAAGTGAAGGGAATTGACCGTGAATGCATGGAAAGACCGTGAAGTGAAGCGAATGACCATGAAATGCATCGAATTGACATGAATGAAGTGAAATCGTCGGAACTGACGTGAAATGCATGAATTGACCATGTCATGCATGGAAATGACTGTGAAGTGAAGTGAATTGACCATGAAATGCATAGAATTGACCATGAAGTGAAGCGAATTGACCGTGAAATGCATCGAATTGACCGTGAAGTGAAGTGAATTGACCGTGAAATGCATCAAATTGACTATGAAGTGAAGTGAATTGACCTTGAAATCATCGAATTGACCGTGATGTAAAGGGAATTGACCGTGAAATGCATAGAATTGACCGTGAAGTGAACGGGAATCGCCGAAATTGACCGTGAAATGAATGGAAATGACCGTGAAGTAAAGGGAATTGACTGTGAAATGCATGGAATTGACCGTGAAGTGAAGGGAATTGACCATGAAGTAAAGGAAATTGACCGTGAAGTGCATGGAATTAACAGCGAAGTGAAGCTAATTGACCGTGAAATGCATGAAATTGACGTAAAGAAAGTGAAGCGAATTGACCGTGAAAGTGAAAGGAATTGACCATGAAATGTATGGAATTGACCGTGAAATTAAATGAATGAAATTCACCGCCAACTGATTGAAATTGACCATGAAGTGAATGAAATGAATTAAATTGATCGCGAACTGATTGAAATTGACCGCGAAGTGAATGAAATGGTTTTTTGACCATCGACCTGATGAAATCTTGAAAAATAAGCGGGTTGGTTAGCTAAAGTAGCATCTCCTACCCCAAAATCCTATATGGTATGTCAAGTAACTCATTCTGGTGTAAGAGATATGTTTATTAATGAATAAAGAAAGAATTGATTAAAAAGAGAGAAAAAATTTATATGCTTATATATATATATGTTTATATAAATATGTGCCGGAGAAAGAATGTAGGAGAGAAAAAGTTCTTAAAAAATAAAAATTACACAGGTGGTACAGCGACTGGGTCAGGCTGTCCCATTATGATGTATGTGTTATATCCAAGCCGTCCATCTATTTGGCGAACTCGTGTTAAGGCTTGAGACGAAAAATAAGCCAGATCTAGCTATCAAGTGGACCACACTGTAAAAGGCAGTGGAGGATTCTACCATTAAAACCCTTTTAGGGGTCACAAAAGTTTTAGATCAATATGAAATTTGATTTTCCTCTTCATCCAGGTCTTTGTCACCTTATGAATAGATTGGATGGAAAATATATGTTATGGTGGGCCCTACGAAATTTTTAACAATGAAAATCAAGTTTCCCAATGCTGTTTATGGTGTGGTCCGGTTGATCTTTGGATATGAATCTTTTTTCTCGTAATGCTCTGAAATGATCTCGAAATATGGATGAACGGTGTGGATATAATAAATACATCATTGTGGGGCCATGTCGAGGAGCGTCAGCGCTCGTCTTCACACACCAGCCAGTCGACTTCCGGAAGGAATAATGACGGGGGTATTTTGGTCCCTTGAAAAGTCGCCCGTGCACAGGGAAGCATTCTTGGAAGCTTAAAAAGGTGCGGGCTTAAAATGGCTGGTGGGCCATTAATGGGTCGTACAGTAGGAAATTTCCCTTTTAAACCTAGGAGAATGCAAGTGCAATTGCTAGTTCTATGCTATGCTCTCTTCACCGTACAAGTGGCAAGTATTCCTGATGATAGAGAGTATTTTTCTGGTGGGTCACCATCTGGATAAACCATAATTAAAAAAGCAATGGGATTGAACTTTGTTAGATATCTAATCGGTGGCCTGCAAAAGGAACGGTTCTAACAGTAGCATGTATTCATCAAGTTAAAATCTCAGTAAGATGATAGTCAAAGCCGTTTAGTCACAGTATTTTTCGAGAAGTAATCTATCCACACGGTGGCCCACTAGATCAAAGGTCCCGATTATCAAAGATGCTTGCCACGAGTAGAATGAGAAGGGAAGTGAATAGAATTTATATGCAGCAACATGTAAATTAGTAATTCTCTTTCCAACACGACCGAGCACGTGGGCACTTCAATTATTTCCATGTAATGTCCACTCGCTCCAGCTGGACCGGAACCTTCTGCAACACGCGTGTCTGCTTTGCTGGTAACACCGCGCGGATTCGGTACTACCTCGCCCGTTCCTAGTTAGGAACGGACAGGGGCTCTGAGGGGCCACCATGATGTATTGGCTTCATCGAGACCGTCCATCCATTTTTCCATATAATTTCAGAGCATAGACCCAAAAATTATGCAGTTCCAACGCTCAAGTGGGAAAAAGGGTGCAATTAAACATTTACCGTTGAAAACATTTTAGGGCCAGATCAGTTTTGGATCAAGCTGTTATTTTTGTTTTCTTCGTCCAAATCCACGTGACCAAGTGAACAGGTTGGATAGGAATTAAACAACACGGTGGGCCCTAGAAAGGTTTCAACGGTGGGTATTACCAATTCACCATTACTGCTGCTTCCTGTAGTGTGGTCAACTTGAATTTTGGATCTGCCTCATTTTTAGGCTTATACCTTAAAATAATGTAGATAAATAGCTGGACGGTGTGGATAAATCATATACAGAGCCCCTGTATGTTTTTAGTTAAGATCCGGTCCGCTTGTGGAGGCACCCTGCCCATCCCAAACCCGTGACAGGAGGGGGCCACCGTGATGTATGGGCTTTATCCACACCTTCCATCCATTTTTCGGTATCAATCCAGGATTATCGACCCAAAAATAGATAGATCTAAGGCCCAAGTGGACCACACCACAGGACGCCGTTAAAACCTTTTTAAGGCCATTGTGATGTTTATTTACCATCCAACGTGTTCACAGGGTCTCGTAGACCTGGTAGAAGGGAAAACACAAATAATAGCTAGATTCAGAAAAAGAAGTTTTGGACGGTTGACATTCAATCCAAACTGTGTGGCCCACTTGAGCCTTGGATTGGCAAAATTAGATGGACGGTATGGATGAAACCGATACATCGCAGTGGCCCCTCAGAGCCGCTGCCTGTGCCGAGCTTGGGACAGGCGGCGGTAGTACCCAATCCGGATCCTAGCTTTGTGGCCCACAACGTTGTCTGTCAGGCATCCATTCCGTTCATCAGGTTCTTTTAGGCCGTTGGACTAAAAATCAGTCCCGATCTGTAACTTATATGGTCCACACGGACCACACCACAAGTAAAAATTAAGAATGCTGATGCTCACCATACACTGTTTGTGCCATTGTCTTGTAAATATGTCATCTAACCCGTTAATCTCATGTTTTCCATCCCGATGAATTGTAATAACTAAAATTAACCTAATCCAAAACTCAGGTGGGCCACACCACGTGAATTCGAAGGTTTTAGACGTGATTTAACCTTGATTCCTATGGCGTGGGAATTTTAAACCAGATGGATTTTTTGGGATGTAGATGAGATTTAGGTTTAGAATCTGATGGACGGCGTAGATGTCATACAAAAGACATTGTGGGATCCACAGAGATAGGGTGTTTCACAAGCTGCGTACAACAAGCGCTGTAGGCTTTGTAGAGGGTTCGATCAGGTCAGTTCCATCTTACTCATCCAGTGCGGCATGATGACATTGTCCAATCACTTACCTGTCCACATCCACAAAAGTTAGACACGTGGCTCAATGATCCACTGCTCCAACTGTTAGTTGGCTGGGTCAAGCTATGGATCAACGGTAGAAATTTTCACTGGTCAGATGCTATACCGTGTGATCAGAGAGGTACAAATGGACGGTGGAAAAGAAGAGGAATGATCACATACGTCCGAACTTATGGTAACTATCATACATTGAGCTGTGTGTAGCCTACCGTGATTTATACATGCCATCAAACCGTCCATTAGATGCATCCCCAAGGTTAGGCCTTGATCCTAACACCCACCATTGAAATTTCTAGATGAAATGTGAGGTCCACCGTGTTGTTCTTATTTCATCAAAGCCATACATTAGATGTATCCCACCAGGATGAAGGGACATACCTGAGTTCGAGTCATTTCAAAATTAAATAGGCCACAACAAGTGAATATATATAATTTTTAAGCTTGATTGTACATCACTCCCTTTTTTCTATATCATCTGATTTTCAATAGGGATGATTCTTGGAATATATGGTGCCGGTGAGGAGACGCAACAGATGAACGGTTTAGATTCCAAGTACACATCATGGATGGGCCCTCGAACGTATGTGATGATTCTGGAAAATGTCCACTGATCAGATTGCTGTTGTGTTCCGGTTTGCAATTAGGGATATCAGTCCTTCCACGATGATGAACTTAACTCTAGGAATTAATAGTATAGGTGGGCCACCTGGGGTCACGTAGACACGTGGACCATTGGATAGGAAGGGTTGACCATGGATTTCAGATGGCCCCAATAACACCCTGATCAGATAGTTCTGTGGGTCATGCCCAACTACGGTGGACCCTATCTATCAGATGGCCCAATATATAATACCCTGATCACATAGATGGTTTTGTCCACTTGGCAAGATATCTTTATCAGAATCACATGCGCACCTACACAGATCACGTGCACAATATTAATGTCGGTGGAAATCCAGTGCAGCCAAAAGTACTTTGTAGATTCTGACACGCAGCCAAAAAAAATACGGCTGAAGTAGAAGCTGACATTCAATGACTAAAATACATCTATTTAACGGTTTAGAATCGTCTGATTAAAGTGGATTCTTATTCATGGACCATTCCATGCAGGGCCATTGAGGATTGTGCACCTGCTTTACTGTATAAATTTGCATGAGTTCGATGAAATATTTAATCAACTTTTGTCCGAAAAATTCATTAAATTACAATGTTGGCACTTAAGTTTGTGTTTCGGTCACATGTAATGATACAGCAGTCTAATACAAAATAGAGAACATCAAAATAAGCAGTACATTAAGTATGAAACTATATCATCAAAATATGGGAAGATTGACGGATTACTCAACTATGTATAGAAATTTATAACATTCAGTTGATAAACAGAGGGCTAGGTTATTCCTCTTAAAATCTTTATACCTTGTCTAATTCTAACAAACCAATGCAATCAAGTGAAAAAAAAAAAAAAAAAAAAAACTCATGATGATCATCAGGAGTAACTATAAGAATGTGCCTCTTAAAATAATAACGTAATATACAATAGAGATCAATTCCAGCATAACAATATAAATTTGGATTACAATTAAAGTTTATAGCTAAGAATTAACACTACTTAATTACCATTACTCTTACGATAAGTTGAGATAAAGTAAATTGATAGATTAACAACAGTCGAAAAATCTTTCTCTAGATCATTACTTTTGTTAAGTTTCCCTTTCACGATTGTTCCTCTTCTATTTCTTTTCAGTCGCCTTTTATATCTCAAACTGTTTAAGCATGTTTCTCTCTTCGTTTGTTAGACTTATGAATAACTCCAACCAAATCACTCCATCAACGATTTATTGACGCATAAAATTGGATTTACACCAACTATGAATTCGCAAAAAGCCCTCTAAGTATCTTGAAGATCTTTTTATCCACCTCTTATTTCTAATGCAATGCCACATGTTGCTTTCATATTAGCTTTTTCCAGAATAACCAAAAATATGGTACAACATTGCCTCCCGCGTCGCTTCGCCTATAAGAAAAATATGAAAGTAACATTATTCCATTGCCCAATGTAATAAATACAAATGGCCATTGTTCCACTTGTTGTCTCTCCATTGATTTTACTCGACCAAGCCCGTACCAAAAGAAATCCTTTACCTCACTCTTTTAAGCTATTTGATTGCACTCTCAAACCTTGCTCTAAGAGAGAGCCACATGCCCAAAAGACAAGTTGCAAATTGACAGCCCTTACAATATCTTGAAATTCTCATTTCTTTCGATAACGCTAATTATTTATTAAAATAATTCCGGAACTATGATTTTCACACTATATTCCTCACTTGATGTGGGTATATGCAAGTGTATAGTGGGAGAGACCACAACTTTGATCATGACTGTTTAAACAATGGATAAAAATTTGTGAATATGACTACTATGAATATTGTAACAGTTTCATGACTGACTAATTATTAAATGCGTGGTCCACCTATTTTATGGTAGGTAAAGAAATTTTTAGTTGTGAGAAGTGGGCCCTGGTTCAATAATTCAAACCATTGGTTTGGGACTCCCATGTTGATTGAGCATGCCCCATAAAATTCATGATAGGAGATCGAAGGATCAATTTTAAGACCTTTTCAGTTAAATTTGGACAATTGTCATATTTCCCTTTCGAAGAGAATGGAGAGCATATCAGACCTTTAATCAAGGATCATTAGAGGTGTACATGAACTGAGCTAGCTCGCTTGACTTGACTTGAAAAAGCTCGATTCGACTCGGTTCGAAGTTAAGTTTGAGCCGAGCCGAGCTGTTTTTTGGAGCTCGAAAATGAGTTCAAGCTGAGTTTGAACTGGCCCTAGCTCGACTCGACTCAGATCGAACCCAACTCGAATCGAACTCGGATCGAACCAGTTCGGTACCCGGTTACTTTGATATTGATGTTGCTCACCAAGTGTTTGATGAAATGACTCAACGAAGTATGACCGGTGGCAAAGAAGATATGTATATGAAATAAATACCCATTTTTTCTTAATTTTATGTTGCTTAGAAAGTATTTGATAAAATACTTGTGAAATCATTGTTGTTGTTTTACATATAGTGAGATTTTGAAGTTGTAACGCCCCGAAAAATCGGGCGTTGTGCATAGACTCGACTCCCGAGTTCCCGAGTGTCACTTATCATATATTTTATGGTTTTATGGTTAATCAAGCTTAAATGCACAATTTGGAATATCCTGGAGCATGAAACATAATCATAACTGATTTACTGAAATGAAAGAAGTTCAAATACATATACAAGTCCAAAGAATATGAAAATGGTCGCATAAGGCGTTGCCCATCAAAATCTAAAATAAAATGATATGTCCACAAGAATAAAGCTGAGTCCACAACTCAGCGATCCAATTCCCGCCTGTCAAGCCGATGGAGAGTCGCCCATCAACTAAAAGTAGGACAGCTCGTACTCCTCGTCCAAGCTCGCCTCGCCAGGCTCCTCATGCCCCGAGTCACCTGCATCTATGAATGGGTCTGGTTGGTGTTTTAAAACACCGTCCCAGAGTGGGAGTGAGTGATTAACTCAGTGTGAACTATTGGTCTCAAGTTAAAACAAGCATCAATTGTAATATGAACTTAATGAAAAACAGACAATCATCAACACCTAATAACTCTTATTTAAAATGTGTGCATGCGGGATGATATGATGCATGCCCTCGCCACAACACTCCCTCAAGCGACTCCATCTAACGATCGCATATGACAACACTCCCTCAGAGCGACCTCGACTTCCGAGTCGCGACCCTAACTAATGCGTGCAATGCGATCGTGTTAGCCGAGTTATTAGTTAAATCCATTCATCCAGCAGGTTGGGGATTCTGATTCACCCTACGTATCAATGCCCTAAGCTGGTTCCGAGGCCAAGACCCCATCAACGTGTGAGGCCGAGACCTCGCGGTCCGTGATCCCGTCGGGTTCCCCATCCCCGACACCAAGCACATGAGGAGTGCTGAAAGGAAGGGATCGCTCGCGGTCACTACGGGGAGGCGCGGTACCCCAGCGTAGGCCGACAGCTTGGACATAGTGTCCCATTCCACCATGCCCGACTCACGAGGCTGTGGACCAGTTTCAAGTGAATTTTTGATGGGCTACAACGGTTGTAGGGTGGTTCAGGTTCCATACATATGTGAGCAAACATGGTTAATATACAGGGTTGGTCAGACAGTAGGCTAGACTGCACGAGTCAAGCGAGCGTGAGACGAGTGACCTCGGGCACAAAAGACCCATGTAGTCGAACTACAGCCACCCGAACACACCCGCCCAAACCCACAGGTTTAGCCTGAGGGTAGTCCCACCAATGAGACAACCATCTCTCCTCATGATTCCTGACTAACCCAATAGGATGAAGGTTATTCATAACAAGCCAACTATACAGATTCTCAACTAGCGTAACAACCACATGTTTTCATGTATTCCAAACATACATATGAATACTCCTACAAGCAACCAAGCATTATTAAGAATAAAATGCATGTGAGTGTGTGGGTTAGTGAGGAAGTTGAGTACTTCCTCCATATTATAAAATCATATGCAAAGAATAATGACATCCTACGTACTATGAAGCAACAAAACATGAAAAATCACTCAAGTAAGAGCATGTGATCATCCATACACAAACCATGTAAGAAACAAGATCCAAATCATGAAAGAATCAAGCAAGCATGTCCATACAATCCAATAGCTACAATTTCTAGGGTCTCTCTAGACATTCAAACACAACATCTAAGCAATCAAAATCATTAAGCTCATGCTAAAATTGGTGCTAGGCCACCTAAGAACAATAATCCGCACCTTCGGATTCGTTGGAGGCTTAGAAACGACCTAGAGATGAGGGTTTTGGAGGTTGGCCGACCGGAATCCCTAAAACAATTCAAACATGAGAGAAATCCATACATTTTCTCCTTCAATACAAGGATTTTAAGAGAAAAGAGTGAGGGATCTTACCTAGATGGCCCACGGACGATTTTCGGTGGATGTGGTGTAGGGTTTCCTCTTGGAGAAAGTGTAGGAGGTTGTGGGTTTGATCCTCTTGGGCCCCACCTTGATTGAGAGTCCACCATGCTCACCTCCCTCTCTCCACTCTCTTGCTCTCTCATCTTTCTCCCCCTTTCTCTTCTCTCTTTCCCCCTTTTCTCTTAGGGCAAAATCGTATGGGGAGAGGGGTGCCCAAATGAAACCCTTTATATAGTGCCAGTTTTGGTACAACTAGCCCCAAGTGTTGGGTCTTTACTATACTAACCCTATGGGAGGGTTTTTCTAGCCTATGGGGTGTACTAGTCGATATACACCGCAGGATAGTTAGTTCCAATGATGATTTATGTATGGACACAATCGGCCCGCCATTTCGACGCGCCGATCGACAGATATGATTAGAAGTCTGTTCAACGGTCACCGATGGTCGATCGGGGCCGCGGCTATATGGATATGAGGAGGGAAATATCCTTACTCGATGTGTGAAGTTTGGTCACAAACCAACGGCCCGAAATCCTCAACTTTGCATAAGAGTGGACGACTCAAATCACTTAAGTTCCCCAATTTCCCAAACTAGTCTTCTAGAGCTCCCTATTGAAGTTGGGGTGGCCCTATCACCCCCTAGGCCACCAAATTCGGTGGGTAGGTGTCTTGTGGCCCAATTAGGGCCCACGTAAAATTTAGGGACAAACGGATGAACGGATATATGATCTGAGCAAGCGTTTCCGACCTATAAGTGGCCTTTAGGGGCCATTCTGATTGATGGGGCATTTCTGGTGGCCCTCTGGCCATGAAATTTATAGGGTAGGTGATCCATGGCCCGATGAAGGGCCATGCAAAATTTGGGAGCGATCGGATATGGGGTTTGATTGCACGGGTCCGATTTACGATCAACGATCATCGTGCCACGATCGGGGCCCAGATTTGGTGGGCAGGCGTTGAAAAATACATTAAATCTTCACTGTAAATTTGGAAGAAATCCGACGGCTGGAAGGCCCGGAGTCTCAGTTTCTTTTGTCAGTGCCAGATTTTAATCTGGCATTGGTGGGGTGCATTGGGCAAGCGGCAGATGGTACTTCCAGGTGTCCACTGGGTCCGCAGTCCGCGATATACTACAAGCCCAGTGAGATCTACGATTTTCTAAAGTTTTAGATTTTTCTGACCCTCCTCGGTTGCTGGGTGGCCCACACGGGCCGTCTTTAAGTGTAAACAGTCATCTGGCTTAGCGGCCTGCACCAGGCCTTATCACGGCCTGTCTAGTTTATTAAATTGGACTAATCTTGGATTAATTAACTCGTGTATAAGCTAACATTGAGTGCTAATGGTCAGTACGTGATAGTATAAGTTAATTAAAAAAATCAAGGATTTTTGGAAATCCAAAACAGTGAAAATCCGAGATGTTACAATATACCCCCCTTAAAAACAATTTCGTCCCCGAAATTGCCTAAGGGTAGTAAGTAAAGGTTTCATTATTTCATTTGCCTAGGTTTTGTTGAATTCAAGTTCATATGCATGGTAAGTGTGTACTATCTATACTAGTTTGGCTCATTTTAGTCTACCCCCCTTAAAAGTTTTCGCCTTTGAGGTTTGAAAACAAATGTCAAAATCATTATTATCGTATTAAGAGGTTGTTGGTAAAGTTTACCTAATGATGGTATATTCTACTCTTTTAGGATTGGGCTAATACAGAAAGACAGTTGTGGTAGGCTTTGATCCCATACGTCGATCCTCTGCCTGACAAGGGTAGAAAGATCGTTGTATCCCTTCCTAGCCCTGGTAGATCATGGTCTTCTGCTCGGTCAAAGCAGTGAGTCCGTTGGTGTTCACCCAGGATTAAGAATTGGGTCAAGCCGCGAATACATCGCAAGTGTATGGTCCCGTGATTCCGTAGTCCGATCAATCTTAACATTTGGAAGACATCAAAATTCTTTAACAGTTCAAGCTTCACATTCATAATATTTTTGTGGGTGGTGAGTTTCCCGCGATGCTTATGATCAAACGACTGTCCTAGAGGGGTTTCCATGACCTTAAGGTTCCTCTTGACATTACCATTTTGATCCTATGGTTAGTGAGTTATGAGCAAATCACGTTTTGGTTTCATAAATTTTAACAGGAAAGGAAGAATCGAAAGTTTTAAGGTATTTTGGTGGTTTAGAGTGCTAATAACATTAAGATGGACGCAGTAAGACAATCATACATACAAGCATTTATAAGGCGACAAGAAAAATAAAAAACAATCCATACATTCACATTAAATTCAAAGTGCCATTAGTATGGCTAGTTACATCATACAACATGGATTTCATAGTTTTCTAGACATTCCAAACATAAGGGAAAAAAACATCTTAGTCAAGCAAACGTCCTAACTATCCTTCAACACAAGCAGGTAAAGCTAATCGACTTAAAGCAAACTACTAATTATCGGAAAGGTTATGCTACTACTCTTCCGGATCGGGCAAAGATGGGGGTACTTCTTCCCCTTGAGGGAAGGAATCACCGGAATGGAGAAGAAGAAGGCAACGGTTGCTAGGAATGTCATTCCCCTCGGTAAGGAAATGGATAGTTGTTGAGAATGTGCAAATAGGGAAATGCGTTTGAAATGGATTTGTTGAAGGGGGTTTGGGAAAATGAGGATGGAATGGGTTTTAGAAATTTGAAGTTGAGTATGGTCTTGGAATGGGGAGGAATGGATTTAAATGTGGATGGTTGTTGTTTGGTTTTGTGATGTGGGATTTTTGGAAATGAGAGGGTGGAGATGGGTTAGGGAGATGGAAGTGAAATGGGAGAATGATGGTTTCTTAAGGAAGATGGACCTTAAGGATGTGGGTTGGGGGGAAAGTGAGTTGAGTGTGGGTTTGAAGAAATGAACTTGAAGATGAGTTGAAGATAGGGGATCCGAGAAGGGATTGAGATTGGTTTATGAGAAATGAGGTTGGGAATGGGTTTTGAGTTTGTCTTATGAATGGGTTTTGAAGGCAATGGGTTTGTTGAAGGGAAAGGTGTTGAGAATGGGTTTGATGTAAAGGGGTTTGGGAATGAAGTTTAGAGTGATATTGAGAATGGATTTTGAGTAATGAGAAATGAATGGGTTTGATGGATTGTGGAAATGAAGTTGGAGGGGGTTTAAAGAAAGTTGAAAGGGTGTGAATGTTGGTGGAGTTGGTTGGAAGGAGGGATTTGAATAATGGGTTTAGGATTTGAAGAATGGATGATTGAAGTGTGATATGTGGTTGAAGCCCGCGAAGGTGGTTTTGCGCTTTGTTTAAGCCTGGGAGATGGGAAGGTGGGTTGGAAGTGGGTTTATGTTGGCTTTGTGAATGAGATTTTGTGGCTGGCCTTGAGAATGGGGTTGAGAAAAAGAAAATGGTTAAGAAGGGTTTGGGCCGGTGGTTTGAAGGTGAGGCCGCGGAGCTGGGGAGTTTGTAGGAGGAGCCGATGAATTTTGAAGCGATGGTTTGAGTATGGAGAGTGAAGATAATGAAGTGGGAGTAGTAGGAAATGGGCTCTATTTCTTGTAAGGTTTCTTGTACTTTCTGTAACTGAATTATTTTAAAAATTTTTATAATATTTTATCATTGAGTTTAAAGACATCACACAAAATTTCATCTCATTTGGAGTTGTAAATAAAATATTAAAATTCTGCGAGCAACAGTTGTCCGAAATCAAAAATTTGGACAGTTGTTAGAACAGCTTAATTTTAGCTATATTATAATTTTTATTATAATTTTTATTTTATTTTTTAATTATTTTTATATAAAATACTAGACTCATTCATCTTTAATCTGGTTTTTGAATCACCTAATTTGGAGTTGTAACGAAGGAGATATGAATTTTTGAAGTTGACCTAAAATGCAGAGAAATTCTGGCGGGGGCAACACTAGTCGGCGGGGTGGGCGGCGGGGCGAGCACGCGGCCTCGGCGGGGGCCACGCGGGCCGCTGGAGTCTTGGCGGGGTGGAAACGTCGACGGCGGGGTGAAAACGCCGGTTGGCGGGGGCAACTTGTCGGGTGTTTTTCCGGGCGCCGGTAAGGCCCCCCGGGACATGCCATATATGATTTTGGGGTAGAACGAGCTGATCTACGCAATGGGCCTATCCATTTCATGAGATTCCCCCTGATTAGAGGTCAAAACTCAATTTTTCTACAGTTTCACTATTTCCGGTGAAATTTCATTCACCCTCAAGTCTTTATCCCAGAATGGGTTGGAACTATCAAATTTGGCCTAAGACTATGGTTTCGACCGTCTAATCCCTTAGTTTTGGTTCTATATTTTCTCTATTCCCGATAGAATTTCATTCGCCCCCCTACTTAATTGTCCCCAAATGGGTTTGAACTATCATGTTTGGCTCGACATTAGCCCATTTGGTCTAGGAGGTTAGTTGTGACGTCTAATCACTTAATTTCGGTTTGTTCATACCATCGGGCCAAGGTATTGTAAGTCTCTCGGACTTCTTTCTTATCGCCACTACCTTCTCTCACTCCCCAATACTAATTACTTTGAAGTCTTACCAGCCATCGAAGATTGCTGGTTCCGGTTATAGGAGGGTTACTACCATTCTAAGTTTCTACTGTGCTTACCTTAACGTCAGTGGACGCGTTGGTGAGTTCATGACCCATGGCCCAAGGGATTCCAAACTATTGCTCTGATACCATCTGTAACGCCCCAGAAAATCGGGCGTTGTGCATAGACTCGACTCCCGAGTTCCCGAGTGTCACTTATCATACATTTTATGGTTTTATGGTTAATCAAGCTTAAATGCACAATTTGGAATATCCTGGAGCATGAAACATAATCATAACTGATTTACTGAAATGAAAGAAGTTCAAATACATATACAAGTCCAAAGAATATGAAAATGGTCGCATAAGGCGTTGCCCATCAAAATCTAAAATAAAATGATATGTCCACAAGAATAAAGCTGAGTCCACAACTCAGCGATCCAATTCCCGCCTGTCAAGCCGATGGAGAGTCGCCCATCAACTAAAAGTAGGACAGCTCGTACTCCTCGTCCAAGCTCGCCTCGCCAGGCTCCTCATGCCCTGAGTCACCTGCATCTATGAATGGGTCTGGTTGGTGTTTTAAAACACCGTCCCAGAGTGGGAGTGAGTGATCAACTCAGTGTGAACTATTGGTCTTAAGTTAAAACAGGCATCAATTGTAATATGAACTTAATGAAAAGCAGACAATCATCAACACCTAATAACTCTTATTTAAAATGTGTGCATGCGGGATGATATGATGCATGCCCTCGCCACAACACTCCCTCAAGCGACTCCATCTAACGATCGCATATGACAACACTCCCTTAGAGCGACCTCGACTTCCGAGTCGCCACCCTAACTAATGCGTGCAATGCGATCGTGTTATCCGAGTTATTAGTTAAATCCATTCATCCAGCAGGTTGGGGATTCTGATTCACCCTACGTATCAATGCCCTAAGCTGGTTCCGAGGCCAAGACCCCATCAACGTGTGAGGCTGAGACCTCGCGGTCCGTGATCCCGTCGGGTTCCTCATCCCCGACACCAAGCACATGAGGAGTGCCGAAAGGAAGGGATCGCTCGCGGTCACTACGGGGAGGCGCGGTACCCCAGCGTAGGCCGATAGCTCGGACATAGTGTCCCATTCCACCATGCCCGGCTCACGAGGCTGTGGACCAGTTTCAAGTGAATTTTTGATGGGCTACAACGGTTGTACGGTGGTTCAGGTTCCATACATATGTGGGCAAACATGGTTAATATACAGGGTTGGTCAGACAGTAGGCTAGACTGCACGAGTCAAGCGAGCGTGAGACGAGTGACCTCGGGCACAAAAGACCCATGTAGTCAAACTACAACCACCCGAACACACCCGCCCAAACCCACAGGTTTAGCCTGAGGGTAGTCCCACCAATGAGACAACCATCTCTCCTCATGATTCCTGACTAACCCAATAGGATGAAGGTTATTCATAACAAGCCAACTATACAGATTCTCAACTAGCGTAACAACCACATGTTCTCATGTATTCCAAACATACATATGAATACTCCTACAAGCAACCAAGCATTATTAAGAATAAAATGCATGTGAGTGTGTGGGTTAGTGAGGAAGTTGAGTACTTCCTCCATATTATAAAATCATATGCAAAGAATAATGACATCCTACATACTATGAAGCAACAAAACATGGAAAATCACTCAAGCAAGAGCATGTGATCATCCATACACAAACCATGTAAGAAACAAGATCCAAATCATGAAAGAATCAAGTAAGCATGTCTATACAATCCAATAGCTACAATTTCTAGGGTCTCTCTAGACATTCAAACACAACATCTAAGCAATCAAAATCATTAAGCTTATGCTAAAATTGGTGCTAGGCCACCTAAGAACAATAATCCGCACCTTCGGATTCGTTGGAGGCTTAGAAACGACCTAGAGATGAGGGTTTTGGAGGTTGGCCGACCGGAATCCCTAAAACAATTCAAACATGAGAGAAATTCATAAATTTTCTCCTTCAATACAAGGATTTCAAGAGAAAAGAGTGAGGGATCTTACCTAGATGGCCCACGGACGATTTTCGGTGGATGTGGTGTAGGGTTTCCTCTTGGAGAAAGTGTAGGAGGTTGTGGGTTTGATCCTCTTGGGCCCCACCTTGATTGAGAGTCCACCATGCTCACCTCCACTCTCTCTCTCTCTTGCTCTCTCATCTTTCTCCCCCTTTCTCTTCTCTCTTTCCCCCTTTTCTCTTAGGGCAAAGTCGTATGGGGAGAGGGGTGCCCAAATGAAACCCTTTATATAGTGCCAGTTTTGGTACAATTAGCCCCAAGTGTTGGGTCTTTACTATACTAACCCTATGGGAGGGTTTTTCTAGCCTATGGGGTGTACTAGTCGATATACACTGCAGGATAGTTAGTTCCAATGATGATTTATGTATGGACACAATCGGCCCGCCATTTCGACGCGCCGATCGACAGATATGATTAGAAGTCTGTTCAACGGTCACCGATGGTCGATCGGGGCCGCGGCTATATGGATATGAGGAGGGAAATATCCTTACTCGATGTGTGAAGTTTGGTCACAAACCGACGGCCCGAAATCCTCAACTTTGCATAAGAGTGGACGACTCAAATCACTTAAGTTCCCACAATTTCCCAAACTAGTCTTCTAGAGCTCCCTATTGAAGTTGGGGTGGCCCTATCACCCCCTAGGCCACCAAATTCGGTGGGTAGTGTCTTGTGGCCCAATTAGGCCCCACGTAAAATTAGGGACAAACGGATGAACGGATATATGATCTGAGCAAGCGTTTCCGACCTATAAGTAGCCCTTTAGGGGCCATTCTGATTGATGGGGCATTTCTGGTGGCCCTCTGGCCATGAAATTTATAGGGTAGGTGATCCATGGCCCGATGAAGGGCCATGCAAAATTTGGGAGCGATCGGATATGGGGTTTGATTGCACGGGTCCGATTTACGATCAACGATCATCGTGCCACGATCGGGGCCCAGATTTGGTGGGCAGGCGTTGAAAAATACATTAAACCTTCACTGTAAATTTGGAAGAAATCCGATGGCTGGAAGGCCCGGAGTCTCAGTTTCTTTTGTCAGTGCCAGATTTTAATCTGGCATTGGTGGGGTGCATTGGGCAAGCGGTAGATGGTACTTCCAGGTGTCCACTGGGTCCGCAGTCCACGATATACTACAAGCCCAGTGAGATCTACGATTTTCTAAAGTTTTAGATTTTTCTGACCCTCCTCGGTTGCTGGGTGGCCCACACGGGCCGTCTTTAAGTGTAAACAGTCATCTGGCTTAGCGCCTACACCAGGCCTTATCACGGCCTATCTAGTTTATTAAATTGGACTAATCTTGGATTAATTAACTCGTGTATAAGCTAACATTGAGTGCTAATGGTCAGTACGTGATAGTATAAGTTAATTAAAAAAAATCAAGGATTTTTGGAAATCCAAAACAGTGAAAATCTGGGATGTTACAGAAGTACAGTATGTGTGTTTATGAAAATACTGCACATGTGAACTTGGCTTGAATTGGCCTGAGCTGTTGATCGAACAAAGTCAAGCTGGCCAGTCAGGCTTAAGGACTGAACCGAGCCTAGTTCAAGCTAAGGTCAGCTAGTGGCTGAGCCGAGTCCAGCTAAGGCCAGCTCAACTCGTTTCAACTCATGTACACCCCTAGAGATCATTGGTAATTCTCTCTCATTAACAATTTGAATTTTCGTCAGATAAGGTGAGCCCTAGCCTATCCACAGCTTTACTTATATCTACCTCATCAAGAGCAATGTGCATGCAGTACCATATTATATTTATGAAAATAATCACAACTGCACATTTGAATATCCACGATTAGATGTCCATCACAATAATGCAATGAGTGTGAAATTCTATGTATTAGATGGCTTTTAATTAGCTACCTATAATATAACATGTCACATATGCAGGAGCTGCCTTTAGGCCTAGTGAACTAAAAGTGACACTCCATGTGAGAATATCTTTTTGGATATTCATTTATTTCTTTTGGAAGTAAATTTCTATGGTAAAAGCAATTGACCTGACTGGGGAAATCAGATTGTGTACTGAGTAAACTCTGTTGGACCCACCGTGAATGTATCTGTCTCTAGTCCATCCATCCGTCCATTCCATTTTTCATCTTATTTTAGGGGTGAGACCAAAATTTAAGCATACCCAAAGATCAAGTGGACCATACCATTGGAAACAGCGGGAATAATGACTTCCACCATTGAAACCTTTCTAGGGCCCACAATGATGTTTATTTCTCATCTAACCTGTTCATAAGATCACAAATACATGGACGAAGGGAAAACACAAATACATGAATGAAATTGACCGCAAAGTGAATGAAATGGATTTTCGACCATCGAACCGATGGAATCTTGAAAAATAACTAGGTTAGTTGGCTAAAGTAGCTTCTCCTACCCCAAAATCATATAGGGTACATCAAGTAACTATGTTTGGTTTAGAAGATATTCTTGTTAAATGAATAAAGAAAAATGAAAAAAAAAAGAGATTTTTTTTTATATGCTCATATATGCATATTTATATAAAATGTATTTGAGAAAATTGTAGGTAGAATAAAGTTCTCCATGTAAAAAATAAAATAAAAATAAAAAAAAAAAAAATTTCATAGATTGGCACAGAATACAGTTATGGCTACGGTTATAATCCGTAGCTAAAGATACATTACCTTTTTTGATTAATCGAAAATTGCAGGATTTTTGAGGCAAACTCGTTGGACAGTTTTGGACCTTTTTCGATTAATCGAAAGAACACCTTTTTCGATTAATCGAAAGAACTTTGATATATCGAAGTACATATCAAAATACATAAAGGACATGGAAATGGTAGGGGCAAGGCTATGGCTACGGTTCTTATCCGTAGCCATAAACAGTTCCGTAGCCAGAAGTCCCAGTTTTTTAGTTTTTTATTATTTTTTTATTTTTTGCTGTTGTAATCCCACCGCTTTTTGTGGGTCCTATTATGAGGTATGTGTTATATCCAAACCGTACATCTTTTTGGCGAACTCGTATTACAGCTTGAGACGGAAAATAAGACAAATCTTACTATCAAGTGGACCACACTTTAAAAGGCACTGGGGAATTGAACGTCTACCATTGAAACCCTTTTAGGGTTACAGAAGTTTTGGATCATTACGAAATTTGTTTTTCCTCTTCATCCAGGTCTTTGTGACCTTATGAATAGATTGGATGGAATATAAATGTTATGGTGGGCCCTACAAAAGTTTCAACGGTGAAAATCAATTTTCTGCTGCTTTTTGTGGTGTGGTCCAGTTGATCTCTGGATATGATTTTTATTTTTTGTATAATGCTGCGAAATGATCTCAAAATATGGATGAACGTTGTGGATATAATAAATACATAACTGTGGGGCCCATGTAACGTTGATCTCTTTTGAACCGTTCGTTCAACTTGGAGTTCGAGGAGCGTAGGCGCTCGTCTTCGAGCACCAGGCGAAGACCCACCGTGAATGTATCTTGTCTATCCACGCCGTCCATCCATTTTTCCATCTTATTTTAGGGGTTGAGACCAAAATTTAAGCATACCCAAAGATCAAGTGGACCATACCATTGGAAACAGTGGGAATAATGACTTCCACCATTGAAACCTTTCTAAGGCCCACAGTGATGTTTATTTCTTATCTAACCTGTTCATAAGATCACAAATACATGGATGAAGGGAAAACACAAATACAAGATTGATCCAAAACTTCTGTAGCCCCCAAGAAATTTTCAACGGTAGATTTTCAATTCAAACTGTTTCCTATGGTGTGGTCCACTTGAGATTTGGATATATTTCATTTTAGGCTCAAGTCCTAAATTCATCTGTTAAAATGGATGGACGGAGTGGATAAAATACATAAATCACGATGGACCCACAGTTTACTCAGTACGATTAGCGTATTGAGTTACTCAGTACACTGGTTGGGATGCTTTACAAACCTTCCGAATATAAAGATCCTAATCCATCACTAAATGGACGGTCATGTACAACAATGGTCAATGCTCAACGATAGGATTCTAATTATCATCGCCCTACATGTAAGAAATCCTACGGATGGATGAATAACCGTCCCTGATCTAACCATGATTTTACGACATTGGTTTTGATTAATACTCTACAGTTTTCAATTCTCACGGATTGGGCACATGGCTTAGTGATCTAGACCATTGATCTTTTAGGCCCAGCATGGTCATATCAATTCCTGGGAAGATCCTAGCCACCAATCTACACCATTTATCGGATGATTGTTGACTGTAGCTATATTTCACTTGTTCACCGTTGATTCTTAAGTTACAAAAATGTTCAGGATTGTATGATTGAGGATATTTCCAGTCCATATGTCCGTCCACGATTATAATCAATAGACCACGGTCCAGATCATTTAAAGATTTGGTCGAGTGGTCTAGTACGCAAGGTTTAGGCCTTGGTCCAGAAGGGCGTGGGTTCAACCACAGCCGTCCACTTCTATTATAGCTTCTATCATTGTTTTTAAGTGGGACCCACCTGATGAATGGGCTCTCCTGTGTCTTTTTTGTTAGCAGCCAACAAGAAATAAATTCATACACTGTACATCCACCCAAATAAACGGTCTGGACCAGTGGGCCAATCTGACATTCAATTTCCATATCACTTATTTTTTGTTTGCTTTTTTAGGTGGGATCCACTCATTGAACGGTCCACTGTGATGTGTACATTTCTTCAAAATAGAAAAGAAATAAATCCATGCAGTGTGCATCCATCATGATGAATGGTCAGGATCATTGGACCACTGGCAGCATCCAGCCCAACCCCCAAAGTACCAGGGCTGTGATCAGTCGCGCAACTCGTTCCCAAGCCGAGCCCATTGGCATGAGCTTGGTCTTGACCATCACCTACTCAATTCAGGCTCATTGATTGGCCTAAACAAGCAACCCTGAGCCTGACCCATCATGATTATGCATAGCCCAAGATGAAGCCCAGCCGTTCATTTTTTATGTAAGATCCGGACTGTTCGTTACTCATGGCACATGCATTATATTTACAAAAATGCCATCGAAACATTCTAGCGGGCTAGGCTTGTGCTCATGCTAATGGGCTCTTAAAAATAGTCCAATCCCAGACTGTAATTAATAAATGGGCCAAAGCAGCCCTTATGTGTTGGGTCAATGGGCCGAGCAGCCAGGTCTGGCAGCCCAACTAACTAAGACCAGGCTTATCTTAAAATTTTGGCCTAGTTTGGGTCCGGACTGGCCCCTTGGGCCAGTCCAATCATCAAGTAGGCACCATTGCAAATGGTACACTTGCCGAGTAGTTCCAATTCAATATATATGTCCAATTTAAAGACACTTTTGATCAAGGGTGATGATCAAAACCATTTATACCATGCGAGAGTCATGGATGGATAGGATGCCCTTACAAATTCTCTAATTCGGCCACTTTAAACCCTTAGATCATTTCACTCTTTTCGTTATAGGGCCGGCCCTACAAGGCCAAAAGCCGAAGTTTCTTTAACCCAATAAGGTTAAAGGGTAGGGCTCAAGGGAATACAACCAACCATGACCCATTGGCAACCTTACTTGGGCTAATATTCTAGTCCAAGCTCATCCAAAAGTGGGCCAGGCCTAATAGCTTGGTGGGCCATCCCGTCTAGAATAAGTTAAAGTATGTTTCTATGTGAACGAGCCCAAGAACCCCACACTCCAGACCAGCCCATTAACTGCACGAGTTTTATTACTCGAGTGAAGAGAATTAAACAACCGTTGAGAAATGTTCGCATCAGGTGCTGTAGTAGAATCAAGTAGTAGGGCCCACCTGGTGTGCATGCCATTCTAATCCCATCCTTGGGTGGGCCATGCCATGTGAGTTTGTAGGGTTTTCCATATTACCAATGGTGTGGATCACCTGTTGATTGGACACTCCTGAGCTACGAATGTTCAGGTGGAACACTTCATCTCCAAAAACCATATGATGCACCGATACAAATAACATGCATGTATAAAAAAATAAAAATAAAAATCAAGTCGTCCGTACAGGCTCTAGCCCATTTCTAAACAACCCAGATCGACTCATTCAGATGACTTGACTATCTAGTTAGGACTCACTCGAGTCAGAGCTGGATAGACCCAACTCACCCAACAGAGGGGTGGCTCATCATATCTAACCAGATAGTTCAACACCCGATTCAAGTTGACTCAACCAAGTTACATTCGACTCATCTAAGTCTTAAAATACCATGTTATAGCTTAGAGTCATGTCAAATATAAAACGTGGATATCACTTTCAATGAAATAATAATATTTGATAGTCACGTTCGAACCGTATCATGTTGGTAACTCATTGGGAGATCTTGAACTATAATTAGCATATTCCAACATTTGATCATTTATTGCCTTATTAATAAGTATTATATATATATATATATAGTACTGTTGATGTAAAAATCTGGTCGACCCTCTTTAGACCTTCAAGTACCTGCACAAGAAGAAGACAAAGGAGACCCTAGCTAGAGCATGGGACCCTCCGATGCCAAAGTCAGGCTAGGAATCTAGGTCTTATAGTATTGACGGGGTTCTGAGAGAGAGTTTTTGCATTTTTCCATGTCACTTTGTCAATATAATTCCAAAGTGGGAACTAATGTAATCCGATATAAAACTCATACTGATGAATAAATATATTTGATTTTCACATTCATTTGACTCAATTTACATGCTTTTCATTTTTTGCTCGTTGATGATAAAATTTAACCAGTCGCTCAACGGCCGACTTAGGGATAGTAGATTTTTAGATGCTTGGCATTCAATGGATGGGGGAGTAATTGCCCAGTTAGATCTTCCAACCGATAAGTTCCAGGTCGGACGGTGCTCGAGACAACATAGGATCCTTCCCAATTGGGTCCCAGTGTACCTGCACCAACTTCCTTTGTGTTTAGGAACGTTTTCCGGAGGACCGTGTCCCCAACTCGGAATCGTTTAACCTTAACTCGGGCATTGTAGAACCGAGATACTTGTTGTTGCCGAGCTACCATTCGCAGCCGAGCCCTTTCTGTAATAACCCATTTCTTTTAATGGTGGTCATCTCACTCCCCACTGTTTCTTATGGTGTGGCCCACTGGAACTTCGGATTGACCTCATTTTTGGCCCATGCCCTAGTATGATCGAGCAAAAATAATGGACGGAGTGGATTTATATTGCCTTCTCTGTAGGGCCCACCGTTATTTAAAAAAAAAACAATGCAGTGACGTGCTAGTGCACGTCACCACACGACCTAACCTCTCCTCTCCCCCAATTTCCTCTCCCATTCAAACTCTTCTCTTTCTTCTTCCACCATTCTTCATCGGCGGAACCCACCAAATAATCCAGACCGCTCACCATCAACCTAAGAAGATTTTAACAGTAAACGTTCAACCCCACTGTTTCCAGTCTTATGGCCCACTTAAATTCCAAATCTGCCTTACCTTTAGAATCATATATTATTACGACTCGATAAAGTAGTTAGACGGAATGGATTTCTCACAAACATCTCGTTGGACCCCCCTAGCTTCTATTGCAGTAAGGGATTTGGAAGGCTTCCACAATGCAATCCACGCAGATTGAAACTTCTCCGATTTTTTTTCCTTTCTCTTTCCATTTTCGAGCTAACCTATAAATCGGGAAATCTCGACTGTCCATTGGATCCATCTCCAATCTGTGACGTCCAAACTATATCATTCAACCTCCACTCAACACACCAGGTAGGTGATCTTCCCTGTTGAATTTTAAGTTAACATATAGATTGATTTGATTATTTATTATGTATTAGATTTATTTGATCATTGTCATTAGTTGCATATTATTTTATTTGATTTCTTGGTTGCATATTGTAGAGATAATTTATTTGAGTTATTAATTGACTTCATTTTATTATCGTGACGTGTTAAATTACAATTATTTCCTTATTATTATATGATGAAGAGAATGTATTTTGATTTACGGGTGCTCTGCCCCCAAAGGATCACCATGTTATTTGTTTATGGGTGCTCTGCCCAGGGTCATTCCCAAAAGGATCGGCACGGTACGGGTGCTCTGCCCAGGGTCATTTCTGAAAGGATTGACACGGGTGCTCTGGTCTGGGCGATTCCCTAAAATGATCAACATACACGGGTGCTCTGCTCTAGGTATTTACCCTAAAAGTATATTCACCAGATGCTCTGCCGAGGTTCATTCCTTAAAAGGATCAACACACACAAGTACTCTGCCCTGGATTGAACCAAAAAGGATTTTAGATGACTGCATTGTCTCATTTTGTTGTTACGAAAAAAATAAATTATTATTGTTGTCATGTAAAATGATGATTCAATATTCAAAATTAATTATATTTGTATTATTGAGTTTTATTTGTGTTAACGTAGAATTTTCAATTTTGGGAAGGATGTGACCCTACGAGCTGTTGCGCTCACACTCGTATAGATTATTTTGCAGGGTTTGTATATGAAGAATCAGTTGGGCAAGATTGAAGACTTTTTCCCTTATTTATTTAAAAGTTAATTAAAGATCAATGTATGTTGTTATTAATTATTTTTGAATATCAATGTAACTAAATATTCAATGATTAATTTGTGGGTGTTATTTAATGATAATTATTTTGACCCTTTTTAGTTGCTCTGATTGCCTTGAAAATGTATGAAAATAATGTGGGTTGCAATGTATATTTTGTTTAAGTACAACTCACAGTCCTGGAATTCGGGTTCGGGCCTGGCCAACTCGGGTACCGAATTTCAAGGTGTGACACTTTCCCTTTGTTCTTCCAAGAGGTCGAGTTCGAGAGCCAGCAGTTCTTCGTTGTCTTGTTCATTAAACGAACTGACTTGATCAGAAGGCATTCCGATCTCGACCGAAGTGATGGCTTCTGATCCATACGCAAGGGAGAAAGGAGTCTCTCCTGTGTCCGTTCGAGCGGTAGTTCGGTAAGCCCATAGTATTTTAGAAAGTTCTTCTGCCCATGCTCCTTTGGTTCGGCCGAGTTTGGTTTGGAGATGCTGTTTGATGATCTTGTTGACTACCTCAACTTGTCCATTCGTCTGAGGATGATGGAGAGACGAGTAGACATTGCTTATTCCAACGTTGTCGCACATTCCTCGGCATTTCTTGTTATCGAACTGCTTCTCGTTGTCAGTAACAATGGTCCGAGGTATCCTGAATCGGCAGATGATATTTTTCTAGACAAAATCTGTGATTTTTTGTTCGGTTATCTTAGTCAATGGTTCGGATTCGGCCCACTTAGTGAAGTAATCCACCGCGACAACGGTAAATTTGGTCTGGCTTTTCCCCATAGGGAACGGTCCGATGATGTCCATCCCCCACTGCGCGAAGGGCCAAGGACCGGCCATAGGGGTCAGTTCCTCCTGTGGCTATCTTGGAATGACCGAGAATCGTTGGCATTTGTTACAACTTTGGACGAGTTTGCGCCTCACGCCCCGAAATCCGGGTATAGAGTGTGCACCCTCGGACCCGAGTTTTAGTTCGTAACTCATATACAAAGTGTACTAATTTAATTCCTTAATTAGTTTAATCAGAGCTGATAATTATATTCAATCTAAGTTCCACCATAATCTCAATTACACATACATAACATCTGGCACCAATCAACCAAACATATATAAATCTTGACAACCCTTAAAATAAAATAAAACTTCAAAATCATTCATTTATTATATCATCGTAATATAATTATGTTTATTCTATTCTAACATTGTTTCAATGATATAAATCTAAATAATTCATTAAAATCTCAAAATCAATAACAATATACATTATATGTTAATCAAACTATGCTAACAAATAAATTACATAATTAGAAATTGTCTAATCCGCCATTTTATCTTCAGATAAGTATGACAACGTTTTACATGGGTTGTGTTCAAGTACGGTACATCTTTCTGGTTCTTACGCCACATCATCTGCTAATGGCTCATCTGTACGATTTTTTTTATCAATAAAAAGGTAAGCTGGCCAGGCTTAGTGAAATAACCCAGCATGGTTCATAATCATAGCAATTAAAATAACATAAAAGTGGATGTAAAATGATATGGATGCAAATGATATATGAATGCATCAGATGGGGTGATCGTCCATCTGCTTGGGTTGGAGGTCGTCAACCAGCATCCACCTGTTGGGTAGGTTTCCACCTTTCGGTAGGCTTGGGCATAGCCCACATCTGGTAACGCTATACCAGGATCGACATTTCTTTCAAGGAGGGCCCATAGGATCGACTATGCATTATGTCAATGTAATGAATGGTGGATGATTTGTAAATGCATATTTTTCATATTTGGCATAATTGTCTCGATCATAATATTCACGTGTGAATTTATCGTACAATTATCATTACAAAATACTCAAATCAATATATCAATCAATCAAACAATCACAAACGATTTATTTTAATTTTAATGAATTATGAGACAAGTTGGGTTACTCACCTGAGTCTGGTAGTGTAGAATCCATAAGGTAATTAGGTTGGTTTGAATTCAGAGATCCTATCAGTTATATCAACAACATTATTATTAATCTAGTTATTTTACATGGTAGGGCTCACCTTTGATTAACATCATAAGTGGCTAGATCTAAAATAATCAAATAATTAAAATTTTTTATTTTTTATTTCTATCTTTTATTTCATTTTTAAGATTATAAAATTGATTGAAAATTATTTGATCGGGGTGGCCTATTGGATAATTAGGTTATTCAGATTCTTGATGTTTGGTTATGTTTTGCCTCTACACATTGGATGAATGGTGTGGATCTAACCACACATACACCAATGGCCCATTTCAACCTTCTATGCCAAGTGATACCAACACTTGCGCAAAAATCTAAGATTCCTTATTAAACATTTATATTTGACTAGTGTAGCCCATCTAATGGTCAGATTGATCTGAAAATTAGGGCCTTTATATATTTTGATCCGTACAGATCTATCTTAATACAATCAGATTACATCCATTCAATTTATTTATAAAATTTTACTAACCAAATATGAATCATAAAAACATCACTTTATTAAAATAGACTCTTCACACCTATACGATGATGGTATGGATGATCCACACCATCCATTGTATAGATCAAGAAGAAATTAAAAACATAATAAGAAATTAAAAGATATAAGGATTAGAACTTACCTGATCAAGACTTCTTAGAATTTCCTCTTCCTTTTACTTTAGGGCTTCCTATCTTCTTCTTTTTCTTTTAAATGCAGAAACCTTTCGTATCCCTTTTTAAAGAAAATTCTCATAAGATAGGATGAGTACATCCTCCCTTATCCTGAATTTGAATTTTTTTTTATGACATTTGATAAAAAAAAAAAATTATTATTACTACTCCAAGAATCGATCCTTAAACTTCCCTCTCAATTAAAAATGTTTCTACCAACTCAATTATTGACTTGTTTTTATTTTTTATTTAAAAATAAAAAATTTAAATATTTATTTTAATTTTTTTAATGCACCAAAATTTAGGGTTGTTACATTGCGAATGTCATGCTGAATGGTCGACCAGTAATACCCTTGCCGCAAGACCTTGCGCACAAGCAATCATCCTCCCGAGTGATTTTCGCAAATTCCTTCGTGAATTTCCCGCAGTACATAGTTAGCCTTGTCGTGTCTTAGGCAGCGTAGCAAATGAGCGAAAAGCTCTTTCTTATATAGTACACCGTTGAGTATGGTATAACGGGAAGCTCGGATTTTCAGCCGTCGGGCCTCGGCGCGATCCTCAGGCAACTTTCCATTGTCGAGATATTGGACGATCGGGTCAAGCCAAGTAGGTTCCAAATCGATCGAGTGCACGGTCGAGCCAGGCGAGTCGTCGATGCTCGGTTTAACGATGTACTCAATTGGAACGGATCTGGGTATATCGTCTTCATCGGTAGAGACAAGTTTTACCAATAGGTCGGCTTTAGCGTTTTGTGTTCGGTTGAAAACTGTTGATCAACTCTTTGGCTTTCTTCATGTAGGCTTTCAGCTGCTCTTTACGTGTTTGATACACGCTAGTAACCTGATTGACGACCAACTGCGAGTCACTGAATACGTTGAGATGAGTAACACCCGACTGGCTGCTTGTCGAAGGCCGAGCAATAGGGCTTCGTATTCTGTTGTATTGTTTGAGGCTTGAAATTCAAGTCTTAAGGCATATTGCATGTAAGTTTGATCGGGAGTTTCCAGGACGACTCCTGCCTCGCTTGCCTTAGATCAGTTGGATGAGCCATCCACGTAAAGCTGCTAGTGGGGTGGGTCGGGCGATGTCTCGAGAGCTGCAGTATCGGCTGATTGGCTGGCTCATTGCCAAGCTCGGTAGGTGGGTTGGTCTGCGGGGTAACTTCATCTATGAAGTCGGCCACAACCTGCCCTTTAATTACTACTCTCGGCTTGTATTGAATATCAAATTCATGGAGCTCGATTGCCCACTTCGTTAGGCGACCGTAAGCTTCTGGTTTCTGGAGAATCTGACGCAGTGGGAGGTCAGTTACGACGATGATGGAGTGCGCTTGAAAGTATGGCTGTAGTCGTCGTGAAGACACAACTAATATTAGGGCCACTTTTTTCAGAGGTGGATATCAGGTTTTTGCTGGGAGCAGTGCTTTGCTTACATAATACACTGGTAATTGCTTCCCTTCATGCTCACGTATCAAGGCCGAACTTATGGGTACGTCGAAGACCGCTAGATACAACAATAGGGCTTCCCCAGGCTTGGGCTTTTATAGGAGAGGTGGAGATCCGAGATATGACTTCAACTGCTGGAATGCTACTTCGCACTCTTCCGTCCAATCTACCATTTGTCGTCCCTTTAATTGTTTGAAGAATGAGAGGCATTTATCGGTAGCTCGGGAAAGGAAGCGGCTAAGTACGGCTACCCGTCCAGTCAGTCTCTGTATATCTTTAAACGTTCTCGGGGATTCCATGTTAAGCAACGCCTTGATCTTCTTCGGATTTGCCTCGATCCCCCGCTGGCTGACTAGGAATTCGAGAAATTTACCCGAGCTTACTTTAAAGGCATATTTGCTCGGGTTCGACTTCATCTGATATTTACGAAGGATAAAGAACATTTCTTCTAAGTCGGTAATATGATCGGCCGCCCGTATACTTTTGACGAGCATATCGTCGATGTACACTTCCATGGTACGATCGATCTGCCGAGCAAATATTTTGTTCACTAGCCGTTGGTAGGTTGGTCCTGCATTTTTTAGGCCAAATGGCATCACACGGTAACAGTGAAGACCTTTGTCAGTGACAAAGATAGTCTTATATTTATCTAATTGATGCATTACAATTTGATTGTACCCAGAATAAGCATCCATAAAACTAAAAAGTTCGTGTCCCGCCGTGCTGTCCACCAACTGATCGATCCTTGGAAGAGGAAAGCTATCCTTTGGCCAGACTTTGTTTAAGTCGGTATAATCGATACAGACTCGCCACTCCCCATTGGTTTTTTTAACGAGTACAACATTAGCTACCCATTCCGGATAGCATATCTCCTCGATGAATTCAGCCTTAGGGAGCTTGCTGACCTCTTCTTTGAAGATGGCGTACCTTTCAGGGCCGAGTGGTCGTTGCTTTTCTGTCGGATCGGTCGGGTCGATCTCGGGCATGTCTTCATGGCTCCACGTAAATACGTCGGTGTATCGTCGGAGTAGAGATATCAGCTTATCTTTCAGAGGCGGCTGCAGAGACGAGCCATCCGAACAGTTTTGGACTCGTCTGTCTCGACCAAAGGTATTGCAATAAGGTCATCTACCGATTGACCTCGTTCGAGAGTCTCGGCTCGAGGGTCCAGTGATTCGATCGTGGTTACCTCGACTGGATCTTTTATGACCGTCGCATAGAAGCGTCTTGCATCCTGTTGGTCACATTTGATGACTCCTACTCCCGACTCGATTAAAAATTTCATGGAGAGATGATACATCGATACAATGGCCCGGAGGAGGCACAGGGAGGGTCGGCCAAGGATGACGTTATAGACTGATGGTTGATCAACTATTAGAAAGTCGGCCAGAACCGTTGCCTGATGCGGGAAATTTCCGGCAGTGAGTGGCAATGAAATGATTCATTCAGGAAGGATTTGTCTACCCGAGAATCTGATCAATGGGGTTCGGACTAGCCGTAATGCCGATCGTTCGATGCCCATTTTTTCAAATGCTTGAATGAACAGTACATCTGCAGACGATCCTGTATCGATGAGAATACGGAACACTTTGCAGTTTGCTATAGTGAGGGTGACGATTAAGGTGTCATCATGTAGGTGATGAATACCCCGAGCATCTTCATCAGTAAACGACACGCAATACCTTTTGTTTTCCTCTCTTTTGAAGGCCAAGCTAAAATCAGGATCTCGGACTCAGGCCGACTGATGCTCCTTGCGTGATTTTTTCAAGCATTGTTCAAATCACCTCCGCCTCGGGGACCACCGACAATAGTTCGGATTTCTTCCACAGGTCGGTTGTCACTTGAGCATTCTTCCGTCGTCCCGATTCTTTGGTCGATATGCTCTCTGAGATAACCTTCTTGAATGAGCCTCTCGATTTCCTATTTCAGGTTATAACAATCACTTGTATTATGCCCATGATCGCGATGATAAGATAAATACTTACTCTTACTCTATCTTTGGGTCGGTTACAGAGTCGGCTATCGGATTGGAAAGACGTGCTGATTATGGATCGATCTCGTCTCATCCGAGAGAAGATAAATAGCTTAACCTTCTATAGCCAGCCAAAACTCGCTTATCAATAGAGTCGGCTAGGCCCGAGAAAGGAAGAAACGGTGTAAAGTGAAACACCTTTCTGAAAATCCAGTAAGAAGATCCCTGATCTCGAGGATCTCGGGATCGGCTAGAGTCTTAAATTGGATTGATATTGAATCTCCAAAATATCAGGAAAGAATCCTGACACGATGCGATCCTCCCCTTCCTATAAATATAAGAGACCTAAAGGGTGGAAGGTATGTAAAAACACTCTCCCAGAACCCCTCAATACTATAAGACCCAGATTCCTAGCCTGACTTTGGCATCAGAGGGTCCCCAGCTCTAGCCAAGGTCTCCTTTGTCTTCTTCTTATACAGGTACTCGAAGGTCTAAAGAGGGTGGACCAGATTTTTGCATCAATAAGTACAATTAAAATTGTCGCCTTTTAAATGTTATCCAACTAGCATAGATAGCATGACCATGAAAATATCTAAAGCGGGGTCCATGATTTCGACGGTTTTATTGTAAATACACATATGCCACGTCTATGATGGTAGTGTGTGTATGTGTTGGACTGTCACAGTGCTGAAGTATATAATATTTATTTTCTCAAACATAGCTTTCTCGGTAGATACTTCTTTTCTCCTTTCAATGTAGGGTCTCTTTCAGAGGGAGGTGTGTGAGTATGGCACAACCCAAATAATAGGGTAGTCTCATGAGATTTTTTAGAGATGGGGTCCTCTACACAAACTGCTTTAAGTAATGCAATAAAGCATTCCTAACAAATAGATGAATCAAATTATTACTTAGACCTATTTTTGTGTATAATCATGATTGTTCCATAAGTGAACCACTGATCAAACAACTAATATTTTTCATTAGCATGATGTTTTCATGGTAGCATATTGGACCCGATAAACAATCTAGATAAATGAATCTGATTGTCCATGTGGTCCACCAGGAGGACTATAATTAACTTGTGGTGCACCAAGAGAACTAGAGTATTTCTCTTTAATTAAATAACAAAAATAAGAAAAGAGCTATCAGCATTTCACTATTTTTCATGATAAAATTTGAAAATTAAATATTTTGAAATTTTGAAAATTGGGCCATATCGACCTCATAAGATTGTTTACCAGTGCGACCTGGTAACCATTTGGGTGTGGTCCTAATCGTGGGGCCCACCACGATGTATGTATTGTATATCCTGTCCGTCCTTTTTTCAGCTGATTTTAGAGCGTGGTTACAAAAATGAGTATATATAAATTTCAGGTGGACCACACCACAGGAAACAGTCATCACTGAAAGCCCACCATTAAAAGCTTATCATGGCCCGCCGTAATGATTGTTGAACATCCAACCTGTAGTTAAGAACATGCAGACCTGGATGAAATAAAATAACAAATTTCAGCTTGATCCAATATTTTTGTGGCCCACAAAAGGTTTTTAATGATCGCTAACCACTGTTTTCGATGGTGTTGGGCTGTCAACAGGCCGGGCCTGGGTAGGTCTCGGTCTGGATTTTGAGTTATTTCAGGTCGGGCTGTCCGGCCCGCTCTATTCAAAATTCTGATTTGACAGGCCCAAGCGCTAATAACTGACAGGTGTTGTATGAGTTTTATCCATACCGTTCATCCATTTTTCAATATCATTTTTTTAGAAAATATAAAAAATGAGAGAGTTCCAAGGCTCGAGTGGACCATAAAGTGGGAATTAAATACCCATCGTTGAAAACTTTTTTAGGGCAACAGAGGTTTTGGATCAAGCTGATATTTGTATCTTTCCTTCATCCAGGTCCATGTGACCTTATGAACAGACTGGATGGCAATTAAACGTCTTGGTGGGCCCTAAGAATGTTTCAACGGTGGATGTCATTATTACCGCTGATTCCATTGGTGTGGTCCACTTAAGACTTGAATTTTACTTATTTTTGGAAATATATATTAAAACGAAATGGAAAAATGGATGGACGGTGTAGATAAAACCCATACATAACGGTATCCATCAGAGCCCCTATCCGTTCCTGGTTAGGGACAGGCGAGGGCGCGTCCTATCTGTGTAGCTTATGCTGCTCGAGATGAATGACAGTGATGCTGTGTGTCAAGCACTGAGTAATAATCACGGTGGGTCCTACATTAATGAGTCCTCAGCTCAGCTGTTTCCTACTATGTGGCCTACTGTTACTTTGGATCATCAGGATTTTTGAGTTTCACGGTTAAGATGAGGCAACTTATTTGATGGATGGGGAGGATCTCACAAAGGTTCCGCCCACATGGCTCTCTGTTAGTACGCTAGTGTGGTCCGGGTCCCTTGTATGGTTCTCAAAACTGACTGCAGTCTAGCTGTCTGTATGCTGCCCTTGAGTGAAAGACAAAAGAATTTAACGAACGGCTCCATTCAATTGACCGAACTGATGACTGTACCAGGAAGCCCACTAGAGGAATGGTCAAGATGTCTGGCACCGGGCCTTCATTGCCAACGTGGCAGAATCCTGCAAGATCCAACGCAGGAATCAAGCAGGACCCACTTTTCTCTTCTTCTGTATCCACACATCGGGGGCCTGCAAATACAAGTTAAGCATGGACCGTTGGTTAATTTCTTCTAACCATTTGTATTTGCATACAGGTGTGGCCTACATGAGAAGTCGTCTGAGCTGTCCGATTTTTGGGCCATGGCAATGGACATCCAGACATGTGCCCGTCTGATTAACAGCTTGGATATGCCGCTCATGTTAAGCTTCTGCACATTTGCAAGGGCAGACCGTTCATCATAAAACTTTATGGGGCCACCGAAATGTCTGTCTGACATCTACCCCGTACATTAGTACTCAGGTGGGCCACACCACAAGAAACAGCCGGTATTGGACATATGAGGTCCCATAAATCTTGGATCAGGATGATATGTGTGTTTTCCTTCATACTAATGGGACTTACGTTATGAACGGTTTGGATGGCATGTAAACATCACTGTGGGCCCTAATAATGCTACGGTGGTAACCATTTAATCCCATTGTTTCTCATCGTGTACTCGACCTGAGTCTTAAATCTACCTAATTTTTTTAAACTTCACCCTATCATGATCTGAAAAAAGCGATGAACGAACTGATCTCATACGGACATCATAGTAGGCCCACAAAGGTTTATGTTGGACCGACTCCATCCAGCTGGTCGCTGGACATAATTCGCGTCCACTCGCTCGAATGCACGTTACAAGACTTCTAATGGAGAGCCTTCGTTCCTGCAACTTGTAAAAAGCCTGGACTGACACCATGTATTCGGGAGCGGATTGCGTGTGACCCCGGGCAGAGAGATATCTTTGTGCCCGGGACTATGTGGGGCCCATAGATATCTCCGTGACAATCCACTCCATCCATATATTTTGAAAGACCACAATAGTATATGATTTTAAAAATCAGACAGATCTAAAACACATGTGGCTATATCACAAAAACAATGGAGATTGAACGCCTAGCAGTGACAGAAGCTATGTATCAGAATTATATTAGTTCATACAATTTATCTGTTTATCTGAGTGGTAGTAATTCTATCAACTTTTTGGATGGCATATAAACATCATGATTAGCAGCAAGAAGGTTTCAACGGTGATCGTTGTTGTTCCCATTATTTTGTTGGTGTAGATGACTTAAGTTTTGGATTAGCCTACAGATTTTAATACTCACATCCTATTATGGTCTTTCAAAACAGATGAACGGATTGGATTTGGCATGGACATCTCTGTTGAACCCACACAGCCCCAGGCAGAGAGAGATCTCCATGCCCAGGTCACAGGCAATCCGCTCCCCATGCATTTCTTTCCGAATACATAGCCACACCGCCGAGTAGTGTGCATCCATCTGATGAACGGTCAGGATCATTGGACCACTGGGAGCATCCAGCCCAACCCCCAAAGTACCAGGGCTGTGATCAGTCGCACAACTCGTTCCCAAGCCGAGCCCATTGGCATGGGCTTGGTCTTGACCAACACCTACTCAATTCAGGCTCATTGATTGGCCTAAACAAACAACGCCGAGCCTAACCCATCATGATTATGCATAGCCCAAGGTGAAGCCCACCTGTTCATTTTTGTGTAAGATCCGGGATGTTTGTTACTCATGCCCACCATGCATTATATTTACAAAAATGCCATCGAAACATTCTAACGGGCTGGGCTTGTGCTCATGCCAATGGGCTCTTAAAAATCGCCCAATCCGAGTGTAATTAATAAATGGCTCTAACTTTCAGGCTTAAACTAGCCCTTACGCGTTGGGTCAATGGGCCAAGCAGCCAGGTTTGGCAGCTCAACTGACTAAGGCCAGGCCCTATCTTAAAATTTTGGCCTGGTTTGGGTCCGGACTGGCCCCTTGGGCCGGTCCAATCATCAAGTAGGCACCATTGCAAATGGTACGCTTGCCTAGTAGTTCCAATTCAATATATATGTCCAATTTAAAGGCATTTTTGATCAAGGGTGATGATCAAAACCATTTATACCATGCGAGAGTCCTGGATGGATAAGATGCGCTTACAAATTCTCTGATTGCGCTACTTTAAACCCTTGATCATTTCACTCTTTTCGTTATAGGGCCGGCCCTACAGGGCCAAAAGCCGTAGTTTCTTTAACCCAATAGGGTCCAAGGGTAGGGCTCAAGGGAATACAGCCAACCATGGCCCATTGGCAACCTTACTTGGGCTAATATTCTAGTCCAAGCTCATCCAAAAGTGGGCCAGGCCTAACAGCTTGGTGGGCCATCCCACCTAGAATAAGTTGAAGCATGTTTCTATGTGAACGAGCCTAAGAACCCCACACTCCAGACCAGCCCATTAACTGCACGAGTTTTATTACTCAAGTGAAGAGAATCAAACAACAGTTGAGAAATGTTCGCATCAAGTGCTGTTGTAGAATCAAGTAGTAGGGCTCACCTGGTATGCATGTCATTCTAATCCCATCCTTGGGTGGGCCACAACATGTGAGTTTGTAGATTTTTGTAGGGTTTTCCATATTACCAATGGTGTGGATCACCTGTTGATTGGACACTCCTGAGCTGCGAATGTTCAGGTGGAACACTTCATCTTCAAAAACCATAGATGCACCGATACAAATAACATGATGGTAGTGTGTGCATGTGTTGGACCATCACAGTGCTGAAGTATACAATATTTATTTTCTCGAACATAGCTTTCTTGGTAGATACTTTTTTTCCTTTCAATGTAGGGTCTCTTTCAGAGGGAGGTGTGTGAGTATGGCACAACCCAAATAATAGGGTAGTCTCAAGAGATTTTTTAAAGATGGGGTCCTCTACACAAACTGCTTTAAGTAATGCAATAAAGCATTCCTAACAAATAGATGGATCAAATTATTACTTAGACCTATTTTTGTGTAGAATCATGATTGTTCCATAAGTGAGCCATTGATCAAACGGTTAATATTTTTCATTAGCATGATGTTTTCATGGTAGCATATTGGACCCAATAAATAGTCTAGATAAATGAATCTGATTGTCCATGTGGTCCACCAGGAGGACTATAATTAACTTGTGGTGCACCAAGAGTACTAGAGTATTTCCCTTAATTAAATAACAAAAATAAGAAAAGAGTTATCAGCATTTCACTATTTTTCATGATAAAATTTGAAAATTAAATATTTTGAAATTTTGAAAATTGGGCCATATCGACCTCATAAGATTGTTTACCAGTGCGACCTGGTAACCATTTGGGTGTGGTCCTAATCGTGGGGCCCACCACGATGTATGTATTGTATATCCTGTCCGTCCTTTTTTCAGCTGATTTTAGAGCGTGGTTACAAAAATGAGTATATATAAATTTCAGGTGGACCACACCACAAGAAACAGTGATCACTGAAAGCCCACCATTAAAAGCTTATCATGGCCCGCCGTAATGATTGTTGAACATCCAACCTGTAGTTAAGAACATGCAGACCTGGATGAAATAAAAAAAAAATTCAGCTTGATCCAATATTTTTGTGGCCCACAAAAGGTTTTTAATGATCTCTAACCATTGTTTCCGATGGTGTTGGGTTGTTAACAGGTCGGGCCTGGGTAGGTCTCGGTCTGGATTTTGAGATATTTTAGGGCGGGCTGTCCGGCCCGCTCTATTCAAAATTCTGATTTAACAGGCCTAAGCGCTAGTAACTGACAGGTGTTGTATGAGTTTTATCCATACCGTTCATCCATTTTTCAATATCATTTTTTTAGAAAATATAAAAAATGAGAGAGTTCCAAGGCTCGAGTGGACCATAAAGTGGGAATTAAATACCCATCGTTGAAAACTTTTTGGGGGCAACAAAGGTTTTGGATCAAGCTGATATTTGTTTCTTTCCTTCATCCAGGTCCATGTGACCTTATGAACAGACTGGATGGCAATTAAACATTATGGTGGGCCCTAGGAAGGTTTCAACGATGGATGTCATTATTACTGTTGATTCCTTTGGTGTGGTCCACTTAAGAATTGAATTTTCCTTATTTTTGGAAATATAAATTAAAATGAAATGGAAAAATGGATGGACGGTGTGGATAAAACCCATACGTAACGGTATCCATCAGAGTCCCTGTCCGTTCCTGGTTAGGGACAGGCGAGGGCGTGTCCTATCTGTGTAGCTTATGCTGCTCGAGATGAATGACAGTGATGCTGTGTGTCAAGCACTGAGTAATAATCATGGTGGGTCCTACATTAATGAGTCCTCAGCTCAACTGTTTCCTACTATGTGGCCTACTGTTACTTTGGATCATCAGGATTTTTGAGTTTCACATTCAGGTTAGATGAGGCAACTTATTTGATGGATGGGGAGGATCTCACAAAGGTTCCGCCCACATGGCTCTCTGTTAGTACGCTAGTGTGGTCCGGGTCCCTTGTATGGTTCTCAAAACTGACTGCGGTCGAGCTGTCTGTATGCTGCCCTTGAGTGAAAGACAAAAGAATTTAACGAACGGTCTCCATTCAATTGACCGAACTGATGACTGTACCAGGAAGCCCATTAGAGGAATGGTCAAGATGTCTGGCACCGGGCCTTCATTGCCAACATGGCGGAATCCTGCAAGATCCAACGCAGGAATCAAGCAGGACCCACTTTTCTCTTCTTCTGTATCCACACATCAGGGGCCTGCAAATACAAGTTAAGCATGGACCGTTGGTTAATTTCTTCTAACCATTTGTATTTGCATATAGGTGTGGCCTACATGAGAAGTCGTCTGAGCAGTCCGATTTTTGGGCCATGGCAATGGACATCCAGACATGTGCCCATCTGATTAACAGCTTGGATATGCCACTCATGTTAAGCTTCAGTACATTTGCAAGGGCAGACCGTTCATCATAAAACTTTATGGGGCCACCGAAATGTCTGTCTGACATCTACCCCGTACATTAGTACTCAGGTGGGCCACACCACAAGAAACAGTCGGTATTGGACATATGAGGTCCCAGAAATCTTGGATCAGGATGATATGTGTGTTTTCCTTCATACTAATGGGACTTACGTTATGAACGGTTTGGATGGCATGTAAACATCACTGTGGGCCCTAATAATGCTATGGTGGTAACCATTTATCCCATTGTTTCTCATCGTGTACCCGACCTGAGTCTTAAATCTACCTAATTTTTTTAAACCTCACCCTATCATGATCTGAAAAAAGCGATGAACGAACTGATCTCATACGGACATCATAGTAGGCCCACAAAGGTTTATGTTGGACCGGCTCCATCCAGCTGGTCGCTGGACATAATTCGCGTCCACTCGCTCGAATGCACGCTACAAGACTTCTAATGGAGAGCCTTCGTTCCTGCAACTTGTAAAAAGCCTGGACTGACACCATGCATTCGGGAGCGGATTGCGTGTGACCCCGGGCAGAGAGATATCTTTGTGCCCGGGACTATGTGGGGCCCATAGATATCTCCGTGACAAATCCACTCCATCCATCTATTTTGAAAGACCACAATAGTATATGATTTTAAAAATCAGACAAATCTAAAACACATGTGGCTATATCACACAAAACAATGGAGATTGAACGCCTAGCAGTGACAGAAGTTATGTATAAGAATTATATTAGTTCATACAATTTATTTGTTTATCTGAGTGGTAGTAATTCTATCAACTTTTTGGATGGCATATAAACATCATGATTAGCAGCAAGAAGGTTTCAACGGTGATCGTTGTTGTTCCCATTATTTTGTTGGTGTGGATGACTTAAGTTTTGGATCAGCCTGATTTTAATACTCACATCCTATTATGGTCTTTCAAAACAGATGAACGGATTGGATTTGGCATGGACATCTCTGTTGAACCCACACAGCCCCAGGCAGAGAGAGATCTCCATGCCCAAGGTCACAAGCAATCCGCTCCCCATGCATTTCTTTCCGAATACATAGCCACACCGCCGAGTAGTGTGCATCCATCTGATGAACGGTCAGGATCATTGGACCACTGGGAGCATCCAGCCCAACCCCCAAAGTACCAGGGCTGTGATCAGTCGCACAACTCGTTCCCAAGCCGAGCCCATTGGCATGGGCTTGGTCTTGACCAACACCTACTCAATTCAGGCTCATTGATTGGCCTAAACAAACAACGCCGAGCCTAACCCATCATGATTATGCATAGCCCAAGGTGAAGCCCACCCATTCATTTTTGTGTAAGATCCGGGCTGTTTGTTACTCATGCCCACCATGCATTATATTTACAAAAATGCCATCGAAACATTCTAGCGGGCTGGGCTTGTGCTCATGCCAATGGGCTCTTAAAAATCACCCAATCCAAGTGTAATTAATAAATGGGCTCTAACTTTCAGGCTTAAACTAGCCCTTACGCGTTGGGTCAATGGGCCAAGCAGCCAGGTTTGGCAGCCCAACTGACCAAGGCCAGGCCCTTTCTTAAAATTTTGGCCTGGTTTGGGTCCGGACTGGCCCCTTGGGCCGGTCTAATCATCAAGTAGGCACCATTGCAAAGGTACGCTTGCCTAGTAGTTCCAATTCAATATATATGTCCAATTTAAAGGCACTTTTTGTAACGCCCTGAAAATCGGGGGTCGAGCATGAACTCAACTCCCGAGTTCCAGAACATCACTTATGCAACAAAATGAATGATGATTAAATGTTTGATATATTCAAGCATTGAACATGAGTGAGATTAAGCCAAAACAGCATATCATACTCCAGAGACAGTTAAATTTGCAAGCGGAAGACTGTGATAGATAGATAAATAAATATATACTATGATGAGTCTCTAGAGTGTGATAACATTACCAGGTTAAAATAAATACAAGTGCAGTTCTAAAATGTACCAAATGCGAGGAAGTGTAATGTCTCCTATCCCATGTACCATAGCCCCGTCAATACAATATCAGGTCTTCATTGACCTGCCAGAGATACAGATAGGAGATTTCCTCCTATCATCACAGAAGTAGTCGGCGGCTCTGCTTCACAAGCATCGCCATCACCTGAAACTCAACAAATCTGGTTGGTGTTGCAAACACCGTCCCGTAACGTGGGAGTGAGTGATCAACTCAGTGGAACAATAAAGCATAGGTTAACATGTTATCAATTCAGTCAAGCAATAATGATAAAGCAGTACAATCAAACAATCCTAACTACTCTTATTAATGCAAGTATGAAATGCAGTGATGCATGCATGCCCTCACCGACATACTCCCTCATGCGACACCGTCTTACGTCCGCGGCATGCTTTCTTCCCTCAGTGCTCCACATCTTCCAGGCACATGCAGTGTGATGATGAGCATGATTACCAAGTTGTTATTAGTCCTTTTCAATCAGCAGGATTGGAAAACTAAGGTACCTCCCTTGTATCATTCCAAACATGATCCATTCTAGGGTCGTCAATCCTAGTTATCTCATACGATATTATGGTTTGAGAGGATTAGCGAAGGCATCACAAAGGGCTCGTCACCTGTCAGCACGGATACAGATCTCACCGTATGCGGCTCAATTGCTGACCGTCAGCTCGAGTACAGGTCTCACCGTACTCGGCTCAATCACTAGCCGTCAGCTCGAGTACAGGTCTCTCCGTACTCGGCTCCACTCATACTCTAGTTGCTGTGAAAGACTCGTCGCCAATCACAGACCCTTGAGATATACTCGAAGATACTACGGAGGACTCGTCGCCCGTCAGCACGAGTACAGGTCTCACCGTACTCGGCTCTCGCGCGTAAGTATCGACACGCTCGAATACAGTGTCCCATACCACCATATTCGGCTCACGAGTTGGTTGCGCAATGGTCACTACGGGGAGGCACATGGCCCCAGCGTAGGCCGATAGCTCGACCACGGTGTCCCATACCACCATGCCCGGCTCATGCGTCTTAGCGGATCGAGGTACAATGGTTAAAAGGGGTTTCACTGGTAAGTTTGGTACCCTAGGTTCAAGCAGTAGCGTCCAAACAGGGTGAACATGCATAAGGCAGATCAGGTTACTTGACGAGCTCGACTAGCACGATCGCCCGTTGAGCTGCACGACATGAAGTGCATAAACAACTTCGTGTGGCCTAGCCCTGCCGACAGGCAACGCACGACTCGAGTTCGTCGAACACATCCCACGTGGTAAATGAATCTCAGCCACGAATTCAATCCCGTTACCGATTGCCTGGGCCATAATCATAGCCCCAAACACAATCAATTGCAGATAGATAAAGCAGTAATGGATCAAGATTCAACTCATACAATCAAGGTTCGGTATTATTCGTTAGGGCTGCCAGGGCTGTTGCACGCACTCGTTGCTCCGCTCCCCCATCACCCATGACGGATCATACAACGTAATTATAAATTTAACATATGCATTACATAGTCAATATCATAAAGCAGTTGAGCATGTTATAAATCACAACACAAGCATGAGTTTGTACATGTTCAAATCCTAATCACACAACTATTAAAGGAGATCATACACAGTTAAAAGAGGTTGAGAATCATGTCTCAACACCCTTATACATTACAATTTGCTAACTACTACTCATTCAGACATTTCAAGAAACACTTGAACTACATACATCACATACATGACATATGTTGATCACGTAGGTATTAGGCCAAATCCCTCTACTAGGGAGCTACCCCAATCATAACACGCGTGCCCCCACGACGGATTCATGGCAAGCATGGGTCCAAGTTCTATATTCATTCAGTCATTTCCACAAACACTTGGACTACACACTTTAACATGTGTAGTGTATTGACCGTGGCGTGATTTAGGGCAAGTCCTTTCGTCAAGGGGTTGACTAGTACATTTCAATCATGTTCTTACATTCAATACACATGACAAACATAAATCATAAATCCATATTTACTTAGTCATTTCAACAAACACTTAGAATACACTATTCCACATACATAGTGTATGTTAGCAAACATGTATTAGGGCGAACTCTTTCGCCAAGCGGTTATTTTATCCGCGTATACCATGATCATACAACAAATAATCATGACAATTACATTTCCAAAATTTACACATATGCGGTATTTCTAGAATACACAATTTCAACATACATAGTGTTTACAAGCGAACATATATTACGGCGATTCCTTTTGCCAAACTAGTATTTTATCCATGTATTGTATAATCATACATTAAATAAACATGTCAAACATTATTCCAAAAAAAATACGTATACGGTATTTCTACGTATACCTAGAGTATGTGAAATTCCATATTCTACAACGTTAATCGAAACAGGAAACGGAAAGCACTTTGTACATGTGCAATTGCATGCAGATCATGAATCTATCATTATCTGACATTGAAAGCGTTGAAAAACGTAACCTATACCCTAAAGTCCGCACCTTTTGTCGTAGAATCGTAACGGAGTTGATAGTTTGCTAAGCTTTCCTCTACGGCAGTTTGGCACCCTAAGGAACAACATAGGTTAGCTATTTCATAACCTACAACCACCCAAGCCCCAAATCAGATTAGGGTTAGGGTTTCTTACCTAGAAACGACGCCGAAAACGCCGGAAAAATGTCTGGAAAGGGGCGGTGCAGCCCGTGTGGTGGCAGGGAACAACAGCTGGGAGATTCTCCCACTTCTCCCTCACTTTCTCTCTCTCTCTTTTCCCTCTCTCAATTCCAATTCGTATGGCTGCCATAAGAGAGGGTTTAAGGTCCTTATATAGTCTCAAAACTCATCGAAATAGACTCCTGTTCAAAGGTTACTGCTAATATAGGTATTTCGTCACTTTTCCAGCTCAAAGAGAGGTTCTGGTGGCCCTCCTTGAGCCAAACGTCAGACTTAAGTTCACAGACACCGGATCTACGTTCTATTAAGTTTTCATTTCAGTGGGATTTCCAGATCACGCGTGGCGGACCATTTTCAGTTCAACAGTCAGCGGATCTCGATCGGAGATTCTGAGTACATGTAAATGTGTATGAAATTTCTCCTGATCCGAGGGTGTAATTTGGTCTGATTCTGACGGTCAGGTTGCTTAATACTGATGCGCAAGCGAAAGGTGCCAGATCACTATTCCAGATATTTTATTTTCAAAAGGAATAGTGTTTTTCACACACCCTCGCTCCGGATCGAAACGAATGGCCGTGGGACATCAGCTGGACCTGATTTTTGAGATGATTGTCAAGCCCAGTGAGGCGGTCCTAGTTCCTTAGCTTCGTGTTAATCAGACTTCCGATGTGTGATCTAGACCTAATACGAAGTTTCGTTTCATTCCCGAGAGCAGCCGGGAAATGAGTTTGGTTCTAAACTTTAGGGTAACCTAGAGTCACTTGTTTTGCAAGTTTTGAATCTTGCAGATCGTATTTAAGCGATCCCAACAGATTTCATGGCTAAACGAGTTTTGCACTTAGTTAACTTTGTTAAATTTCTAAAGGATTTAATCCTAATTGTTTTCTGGTTGAGATGGTACTTAGGCCTTTGTAGTTTGTATATAAAGTGATCCAAGTTTTACTACTTAGCTAGTTTAAGATAGTGTCTAGGGCGAAAGTGCTTTGAAAAATTGAAAGCACAAGGTAGTGAAGGGTGGGATTTGTGAAGGAAATGGGTTAAGGAGCAATTTTAGACTGTGGGATTTAGTTTTGACAAGTTGGTACAGTCTTAGGATCGACCCATTGCCTAAGGACGTCTAATCCCAGGTTGGCAAAAATCCGGGATGTTACACTTTTGATCAAGGGTGATGATCAAAACCATTTATAACCATGCGAGAGTCCTGGATGGATAGGATGCGCTTACAAATTCTCTGATTGCGCTACTTTAAACCCTTGATCATTTCACTCTTTTCGTTATAGGGCCGGCCCTACAAGGCCAAAAGCCGTAGTTTCTTTAACCCAATAGGGTCCAAGGGTAGGGCTCTAGGGAATACAGCCAACCATGGCCCATTGGCAACCTTACTTGGGCTAATATTCTAATCCAAGCTCATCCAAAAGTGGGCTAGGCCTAACAGCTTGGTGGGCCATCCCGCCTAGAATAAGTTGAAGCATGTTTCTATGTGAACGAGCCCAAGAACCCCACACTCCAGACCAGCCCATTAACTGCACGAGTTTTATTACTCGAGTGAAGAGAATCAAACAACAGTTGAGAAATGTTGGCATCAAGTGCTATTGTAGAATCAAGTAGTAGGGCTCACCTGGTATGCATGTCATTCTAATCCCATCCTTGGGTGGGCCACAACATGTGAGTTTGTAGATTTTTGTAGGGTTTTCCATATTACCAATGGTGTGGATCACCTGTTGATTGGACACTCCTGAGCTGCGAATGTTCAGGTGGAACACTTCAACTTCAAAAACCATATGATGCACCGATACAAATAACATGATGGTAGTGTGTGCATGTGTTGGACCATCACAGTGCTGAAGTATACAATATTTATTTTCTCGAACATAGCTTTCTTGGTAGATACTTCTTTTCTCCTTTCAATGTAGGGTCTCTTTCAGAGGGAGGTGTGTGAGTATGGCACAACCCAAATAATAGGGTAGTCTCATGAGATTTTTTAAAGATGGGGTCCTCTACACAAACTGCTTTAAGTAGTACAATAAAGCATTCCTAACAAATAGATGGATCAAATTATTACTTAGACCTATTTTTGTGTAGAATCATGATTGTTCCATAAGTGAGCCATTGATCAAACGGTTAATATTTTTCATTAGCATGATGTTTTCATGGTAGCATATTGGACCCAATAAATAGTCTAGATAAATGAATCTGATTGTCCATGTGGTCCACCAGGAGGACTATAATTAACTTGTGGTGCACCAAGAGTACTAGAGTATTTCCCTTTAATTAAATAACAAAAAAAAGAAAAGAGTTATCAGCATTTCACTGTTTTTTATGATAAAATTTGAAAATTAAATATCCTAAAAATTTGAAAATTGGGCCATATCGACCTCATAAGATTGTTTACTAGCGCGACCTGATAACCATCTGGGTGTGTTCCTGATCGTGGGGCCCACCACAATGTATGTATTGTATATCCTGTCCGTCTTTTTTTTTCTACTGATTTTAGAGTGTGGTTACAAAAATGAGTATATATAAATTTCAGGTGGACCACACCACAGGAAACAGTGATCACTGAAAGCCCACCATTAAAAGCTTATCATGGCCCGCCGTAATGATTGTTGAACATCCAACCTATTGTTAAGGCCACGCAGACCTGGATGAAATAAAAAACAAATTTCAGCTTGATCCAACATTTTTATGGCCCACAAAAGGTTTTTAATGTTTGCTAACCATTGTTTCCGTTGGTGTTGGGCTGTCAACAGGTCGGGCCAGGGTACCTCTTGGTCTGGATTTTGAGCTATTTCAGGCCGAGCTGTCCGGCCCGCTCTATTCAAAATTCTGATTTGACAGGCCTAAGCGCTAGTAACCGACAGGTGCTTGAGGAGCAACGTGTTGTATGGGTCTTATCCATACCGTTCATCCATTTTTCAACATCATTTTGTTGGAAAATATAAAAAATGAGAGAGTTTCAAGGCTAGAGTGGACCACAAAGTGGGAATTAAATACCCATCATTGAAAACTTTTTGGGGGCAACAAAGGTTTTGGATCAAGCAGAAATTTGTTTCTTTCTTTCATCCAGGTCCTTGTGACCTTATGAACGGACTGGATGGCAATTAAACGTCATGGTGGACCCTAGGAAGGTTTCAATGGTGGATGTCATTATTACCGCTGATTCCTTTGGTGTGGTCCACTTGATAATTGAATTTTCCTTATTTTTAGAAATATAAATTAAAATGAAATGGAAAAATGGATGGACGGTGTGGATAAAACCCATACGTAACAGTATCCATCAGAGCCCTTGTCCGTTCCTGGCTAGGGACAGGCGAGGGCGCGTCCTATCTATGTGGCTTATGCTGCTCGAGATGAATGACAGTGATGATGTGTGTCAAGCACTGAGTAAGAATCACGGTGGGTCCTACATTAATGAGTCCTCATCTCAACAGTTTCCTACTGTGTGGCCTACTGTTACTTTGGATCATCATAATTTTTGAGTTTCACGGTGAAGATGAGGTAGCTTATTTGATGGATGGGGAGGATCTCACAAAAGTTCCGCCCATGTGGCTTTCTGTTAGTACGCTAGTGTGGCCCGGGTCCCTTGTACCGTTCTCAAAACTGACTGCGGTCCAGCTGTTTGTATGCTGCCCTCGAGTGAAAGACAAGAATTTAATGAACAGTCTCCATTCAATTGACCGAGCTGATGACTGTACCAGGAAGCCCACCAGAGGAATGGTCAAGATCTCTGGCACCGGGCCTTCGTTGCCAACGTGGCAGAATCCTGCAAGATCCAACGCAGGAATCAAGCGGGACCCACTTTTCTCTTATTTTGTATCCACACATCGGGGGCCCGCAAATGCAAGTTAAGCATGGACTGTTGGTTAATTTCTTCTAACCATATGTATTTGCATACAAGTGTGGCCTACGTGAGAAGCCGTCTGAGCGGTCTGATTTTTGGGCCATGGCAATGGACATCCAGACATGTGCCCGTCTGATTAACAGCTTGGATCTGCCGCTCATGTTAAGATTCTGCACGTTTGCAAGGGCAGATCGTTTATCATAAAACTTTCTGGGGCCACCAAAATGTCTGTCTGACATCTACTCCGTACATCAGTACTCAGGTGGGACACACTACAAGAAACAACCGGTATTGGACATATGAGGTCCCAGAAATCTTGGATCAGGATGATATGTTTGTTTTCCTTCATACTAATGGGACTTATGTTATGAACGGTTTGGATGGCATGTAAACATCACAGTGGGCCCTATTAACGTTACGGTGGTAACCATTCAATCCCACTATTTCTCATCGTGTACCCGACCTGAGTCTTAAATCTACCTCATTTTTTTAAACCTCACCCTATCATGATATGGAAAAACCGATGTATGGAATGATCTCATACGAACATCATAGTAGGCCCACAGAGGCTTATGTTGGACCGGCTCCATCCAGCTGGTCGCTGGACACAATTCGCGTCCACTCGCGTGAATGCACGCTACAGGACTTCTAATAGAGACCCTTTGTTCCTGCAACTTGTAAAAAGCCCGGACTGACACCTTGCATTCGGGAGAGGATTGCGTGTGACTGCAGGCAGAGAGATATCTCTTTGCCCGGGACTGTGTGGGGCCCATAGATACCCCCATGACAAATCCACTCCATCCATCTATTTGGAAAGATCACAATAGTATATGATTCTAAAAATCAGACAGATCCAAAACACATGTGGCTATATGACACAAAACAATGGAGATTGAACGCCTGGCAGTGACAGAAGTTTTGTATCAGGATTATATTTGTTCATACAGTTTATCTGTTTATCTGAGTGGTAGTAATTCTATCAACTGTTTGGATGGTATATAAACATCATGATCAGCTGCAAGAAGGTTTCAACGGTGATGGTTGTCGTTCCCACTGTTTTGTTGGTGTGGATCACTTAAGTTTTGGATCAGCCTGATTTTAATACTCACATCCTATTATGGTCTTTCAAAACAGATGAACGGATTGGATTTGGCATGGACATCTCTGTTGAACCCACACAGCCCCAGGTAGAGAGAGATCTCCATGCCCAAGGTCAGAGGCAATCCGCTCCCCATGCATTTCTTTCCAAATATATAGCCACACCGCCAAGCAGCGTGCATCCATCTGATGAACGGTCAGGATCATTGGACCACTAGGAGCATCCAGCCCAACCCCCAAAGTACCAGGGCTGTGATCAGTCGCACAACTCGTTCCCAAGCCGAGCCCATTCTCATGGGCTTGGTCTTGACCAGCACTTACTCAATTCAGGCTCGTTGATTGGCCTAAACAAACAACCTCGAGCCTGACCCATCATGATTATGCATAGCCCAAGCTGAAGCCCCGCCGTTCATTTTTGTGTAAGATCCGAGTTGTTCGTTACTCATGCCCACCCTGCATTATATTTACAAAAATGCCATCGAAACATTCTAGCGGGCTGGGCTTGTGCTCATGCCAATGGGCTCTTAAAAATAGCCCAATCCCAGTGTAATTAATAAATGGGCTCTAACTTTCAGGCCCAAACCAGCCCTTACGCGTTGGGTCAATGGGCCGAGCAGCCAGGTCTGGCAGCCCAACTGACTAAGGCCAGGCCCTATGTTGAAATTTTGGCCTGGTTTGGGTCCGGACTGGCCCCTTGGGTCGGTCCAATCATCAAGTAGGCACCATTGCAAATGGTACGCTTGCCGAGTAGTTCCAATTCAACATATATGTCCAATTTAAAGACACTTTTGATCAAGGGTGATGGTCAAAACCATTTATACCATGCGAGAGTCGTGGATGGATAGGATGCCCTTACAAATTCTCGTATTCGGCTACTTTAAACCCTTGATCATTTCACTCTTTTTGTTATAGGGCCGGCCCTACAAGGCCAAAAGCTGAAGTTTCTTTAACCCAATAGGGTCCAAGGGTAGGGCTCAAGGGAATACGGCTAACCATGGCCCATTGGCAACCTTACTTGGGCTAATATTCTAGTCCAAGCTCATCCAAAAGTGGGCTAGGCCTAACAGCTTGGTGGGCCATCCCGCCTAGAATAAGTTGAAGCATGTTTCTATGTGAATGAGCCCAAGAACCCCACACTCCCGACCAGTCCATTAACTGCACGAGTTTTATTACTCGAGTGAAGAGAATCAAACAACCGTTGAGAAATGTTCGCATCAGGTGGTAGTAGAATCAAGTAGTAGGGTCCACCTGGTGTGCATGTCATTCTATTCCCATCCTTGGGTGGGCCATGCCATGTGATTTTGTAGATTTTTGTAAGGTTTTCCATATTACCAATGGTGTGGATCACCTATTGATTGGACACTAAGCTGCGAATGTCCAGGTGGAACACTTCATCTCCAAAAAAAATATGATGCACTGATACAAATAACATGCATGTACAAGAAAATAAAAATAAAAATGAAGTCATCCGTACAGGCTCTAGCCCATTGCTAAACAACCCGGGGTGACTCATTCAGATGACTCGACTATCGAGTTAGGACTCACCCGAGTCAACTCACCCAAGTCAGAGTTGGATAGACCCAACTCACCCAGCAGAGGGGTGGCTCATCATATCTAACCAGATAGTTCAATACCCAATTCGAGTTGACTCAGCCAAGTTACATTCGACTCATCTAAGTCTTAAAACACCATGCTATAGCCTAGAGTCAAGTCAAATATAAAATGTCGATATCACTTTGAATGAAATAATAATATCTGATAGTCATGTTCTAACCGTAGCATGTTGGTAACTCATTGGGAGATCTTGAACTATAATTAGCATATTCCAACACTTGATCAGTTTACTGCCTTGTTAATAAGTTTTTTTTTTTTTTTTATATTTAGTACAATTAAAATTGTCGCCTTTTAGATGTTGTCCAACTAGCATAGATAGCATGACCATGAAAATATCTAAAGTGGGGTCCACGATTTGGACGGTTTTATTGTAAATACACATATGCCACGTCTATGATGGTAGCGTGTGCATGTTTTGGACCATCACAGTGCTGAAGTATACAATATTTATTTTCTCGAACATAACTTTCTCGGTAGATACTTCTTTTCTCCTTTCAATGTAGAGTCTCTTTCAGAGGGAGGTGTGTGAGTATGGCACAACCCAAATAATAGGGTAGTCTCATGAGATTTTTTAGAGATGAGGTCCTCTACACAAACTGCTTTCAGCAGTACAATAAAGCATTCCTAACAATTAGATGGATCAAATTATTACTTAGACCTATTTTTGTGTAGAATCATGATTGTTCCATAAGTGAGCCATTGATCAAACGGTTAATATTTTTCATTAGCATGATGTTTTCATGGTAGCATATTGGACCCAATAAACAGTCTAGATAAATGAATCCGATTGTCCATGTGGTCCACCAGGAGGACTATAAATAACTTGTGGTGCACTAAGAGTACTAGAGTATTTCTCTTTAATTAAATAACAAAAATAAGAAAAGAGTTATCAGATTTTCACGATTTTTCATGATAAAATTTGAAAATTAAATATTTTGAAATTTGAAAATTGGGACATATCGACCTCATAAGATTGTTTACCAGCGCGACCTGGTAACCATTTGGGTGTGGTTCTGATCGTGGGCCCCACCACGATGTATGTATTGTATATCCTGTCCGTCTTTTTTTTTTTTTTTTTCTGCTGATTTTAGAGCGTGGTTACAAAAATGAGTATACATAAATTTCAAGTGGACCACACCATAGGAAACAGTGATCACTAAAAGCCCACCATTAAAACTTATCATGGTCCGCCGTAATGATTGTTGATCATCCAACCTGTTTTAAGGCCACACAGACCTGGATGAAATAAAAAAAAAAAAAAATAAAAATTCAGCTTGGTCCAATATTTTTGTGGCCCACAAAAGGTTTTTAATGATCGCTGACCACTGTTTCTGATGGTGTTGGGGTGTCAACAGGTCGGGCCTGGGTAGGTCTCGGTCTGGATTTTGAGCTATTTCAGGCCGGGCTGTCCGGCTCGCTCTATTCAAAATCCTGATTTGACGGGCCTAATTAAGCACTAGTAATCGACAGGTGCTCTGAGGGGCAATGTGTTGTATGGGTTTTATCCATACCGTTCATCCATTTTTCAATATCATTTTGTTGGAAAATATAAAAAACGAGAGAGTTCCAAGGCTCGAGTGGACCACAAAGTGGGAATTAAATACCCATCGTTGAAAACTTTTTGGGGGCAATAAAGGTTTTGGATCAAGCTGATATTTGTTTCTTTCCTTCATCCAGGTCCATGTGACCTTATGAACAGACTAGATGGCAATTAAACATCATGGTGGGCCTTAGGAAGGTTTCATGGGTGGTCCACTTAACATCTCGTGCCTTTGGTGCTCGGGTGTTACGCTTATAAACCCACGTTAACTTAAGCTCAAGATAGATGAATCAACTGACTTAAACTCGACACATGTAGGAAGGAGGTTTCGATCGAAACTAAAGCCATCCATGCAGGACCTCCAGGAGCCAGAACGTGCCCTACAACATATAGAGGGTGAGATTACCTAAACACTTTAACTTAGAAGCATTTATGTTAATGAAAGACTGCTGCAACACACTCATCACCAACGTCTGAGGATTTTAGTGGCAAATCAAACATTCATCATGGCTAGTACGTAGTATTAACCGTTGAAAATAAATATTAGACCCACTGGATAGGCAGGCCACATTATTTAGGTTGATAATGGCCCAAAGAGGAGTGTAGCGGCCCACCTGGGACTCGCCAGCAGCTCAAAGTGGGTGGGATCCCTGAGTCGGGTCCCCCAGTACGAATGACGGAGTGGATCGGAGCGCTAACGCCTCATCAGGCCCCTATGCGGTGCATGCACATTGAGAGTGCATGTGCACGATGTGCACCGGAACGTCAGGGTCGGTCAAATAGCCTTTGACCGACTCTCTCTCGAAAAATCGCAAAAATGACATTTTCTTGCCATTTCCATTTTTAAACGTTGGATCTTTGGCCTCTAGGTGGTCCACCCTAGCCATTTTCCGACCCATCTTAGCCGCTCATTTTCTCCACGAGGTCAGACTTAACGAAACTGTTTAGCGTCATGGGCCCTTGTAAACAGAAGAGGAAGATTGTGTGCGACCGTCCAAAATGTTGCACGTGGCGGGTGTCCGATAAGTGGGGCCGCGATAGGATCACCTGAACGGTTCACGATCGGTCCGATCGTGCGAACCCAACCGTCCATCTTTCCGTTGGAAGCGTGCTCTCCCTCTGCCAAGAATAGCCAGACATGGTCTGTATGAGCAAAGGCAGAGGGGAGACTTTCCCTTCTAGGGAAGGCGGTGCTGGAGGAATCTGGGCCATTCCTGGCCACGTGGAGAGGTCCCGACCACCCCCTGTTAAAACACGAGAAGTTTTGAGGAGAAATAATCCGTCTCACGAGTGGGAGCAGCGAGAATTTGGAAATCTCAGAGGATTCTCCCAAGACGACGTTTGGAGCCCGAGAAATGGGCCCCACATTCATCAAAAACTTCATCAGGTCCGTCCAAATGGATCAGATCCCAGGCATGCATCCTAGATTGAGAGTTGTCATTGTTGGCCCTCTCATCTTCTCCGTTGACAAAGTCGAACCCCCACCATGAGATGGGCCCCACCAAATCAGAAAGAGTACTTTTCTGGTGGGCCTCGAGGTCAGCTTTTCGAGAGAAAGAGAGGTGGAAAGAGAGTGTTAGGCCGAGGGAAAAATAAAGAACCGAGAGAGTGAAGGAGTGAGAAAGGCAAGTTGGTGCCGCATTATGTCGACCTAGCCCAAGCAGGTTGAGACGACTCAGTGCAGTCCGGTCGAGTCTAGCAGAGAAAGAGAGAGAGAGCAAAGGAGTGTGAGGACTGCACCAGCTCAACCCGAAACTCGGGTCAGTTCAGGTCAAGGGAAACTCCATCTCTAAGGAAAGGAAGAAATCCAAGTAATCTCTAGCCCTCCCTTCACCTGTGTAGCATAAAACTCAGTTGAACTCGACCACTAAGTAGGGCCAACCCATGACCGTGGGACGGTCTGGGGAAGGGTTGTTGGTAGGTCGCTGTTGTGGACTGGGACTAAGCCAATGAATGACCCCATTTCGAGATGAGGCCTAGCCAAAAACAATGGCTGGGATTTGAACTGAAGCTAGTCATGGTTCATGGGACTGCTGCAGGCCTATTCAGGCCCCTGTCCTAGCAAAAATCCGGCCTAGTTGAGAGGCGGAAGTCGGTTACAGTGGAGCTGAAGTCAGGCTCAAGCAGGCCAGTGCAATGGCGTTTTTGGGCTAAGAACCAGCGCGCGTTGCGACGCCTTGACCTAGCCAATTAATGGCTGAGTCCGAGACTGAGATCGTGGCCTGCATCTGCCTGACAACCCGGCTCTCACCAGGCCAGGGTGGCGTTGAAAGTAGGTCCTTGGTTAGGCCAGAATTTTGGCAGGGATTGGGCCCTTGGTCTGGGTCCTTGTTGGGACGAATGGCAATATCCCTGGGCCTGCAGGAAACAGGTGGGCCTCACCACATGCAGGTGGACTGCACTGCAGGCGGACCTCACCACATGGGAAGACTGGCCGTGGGTCCCCACCAACTAATGGTGGCCCACCCCGACTGGCATAAATCTGGACCGTCCGTCAGATGACGGCAAATCATCAGCATCCGTCCAGTGTGGGACATTTTCTCTCCTCCCTTCTTTCTATTTATTCTTTTATTTATTTATTATTACATATGTATATGTAAGTATGCATATATACAAATAGACAAAATATAAGTAAGGCAGACACGCAGAGATATGTGGTGGAACCCACCTGTGACGTGGATGGCTGCATGCACTAGTCATATAGCTGCAACGTTATAAGTGGTATTTTAAATCCAGGCCATCCACCAACTGACAACCAGACCTGGACGCATATCCAGTCCGTCCGCCTCTGTTGCCAGCAGGGTGGGGCCCACCAGTTGCCCATATCATGTGTATGCGACATACATGATGTATACCTATGCTTCTACAATATACATGATGAATTAGGGCTGAAAGTCGGGCGGGTTGGGTCAGGTTGGTGCTCAACCCCAACCCAACCCAAGGTTCCTATATCTCAACCCTAACCCAACCCAACCCAATCTCGGGTTGGGAATTCTCAACCCAAGCCCAACCCAAGCGGGCTCGGTCGGGTTGGTCGGGTATATACATGCTAATATTTTCATTATTACATTATTTATTATATTTCAATATAGGACTTATTTTTTGTATCTATAATTTTATTAATTATATATGTGATTATTCATTATAAAATTTTCATTTTTTTCTTTAAAAAACAAGCTAAAATATAAGACAACTACTCCTTTAAAAGTCATGTAGCATAGGATGAAGTCTATTTGGGAGAGAGAAATCTGACATATGTTGTTAGCTTGAGTCTTTGGAAATGACGTGGACAAATGAGACTTGACATCACTAGTGTGCCTTCGACACAAACGATCCACACTCAATTATAATTTATAAGAAACTTATATATTGATCGGGTTCGGGTTGGGTCGGGCAACCCGAGACCTCAACCCGAGCCCAACCCAAGTTTTATCGGGTTGGTGTTTGTATAGCCCAAGCTTAAGATCAGACATGAAATATCCTGCCCAAGCCCAACCCAATGTCGGGTCGGTCACGGGTCAGTCGGGTTGAACCCGCCCAACTTTCAGCCCTATGATGAATACCTATGCCATGAGGTGCAAATGCAACAGATAATGTGTACATATGTATTACGTGTATATGAAATGTATGATATACACACATGTGCCATGTGGTGCAAATGTAATATATATTCAGTGTGCACAGTACATACGTGCGTGCTATGTGGCTATTGAATGTAGCAAGGGTGGGTGCTGATCGGGCCCAATTCGCACTGAAATTGTTGTCACAAGTTTGGCAGGCTTGATCGCCCTTGGTTACGACCCAAACAACCTCTGTTTTAGGCCTTCCAACTCTTCACCTACCATCACATATTTAACCTTATGACTCATTGACTATTATGAATGAATTGTTTAGGAAATTTTGCGAGCAGTGCAAACTCACCAGCTTCCTTGCCTTTAGAAGCATTCTACCCCGTGTCTGGTGATGACTTCCTCCCCTTAAGCTTTCCATCCCTAACTAGACTAGAAATAGTAGTTTAGTAGTGTAAATGGCTAATTTGACTAATGTTGAATCATGTATGGAAATAAACTGTATTCACTTGATTTATCGGTTTAACATGATAATCCTCATGCTTACTATTATTTGGAATACTTATCTCTTTGAACTGCCTAAGTAAATAACTCAGTCATTTATGTTGTGTATCTCATGCAATTTCAGTTATTGTTCCTTATCTCCCTTCAAAATTGTGATACATGTTGCTATGACACAGGTATTGTTAAAATCTCTCCATGTAAATTCCTATCAAAGGAGAGTCCGTGCTTGGGGTGTAACTAGACTAGTTGTAATCTAAGTGGGCCCCTGACATAGAGGTTTTGGTTGTGGTATTTGACCCTGGGGTTTACCATCCATGTGGAGATTCACCTAATGGACTTGGGAAGAACTTCATCACTTTTCTAAATACCGCTGTTTACTCGGCTTTGCACCATTCATGACGTCATGTTTAGCCGCCACATTTGGTAATTGCAACGTTCCATTCCCAGTCGGCATTGGTGGTGGCCCCTTTATGTTGAATTGATTGGCCACATGTTAGTGGGTACTACACACACCCTAAGACGGTAGTCTCATGGGCCAGGGATGGTGGGAATGGGACACTATGCCTGAGCTGTGGGCCTACGCTGGGCCATGTGCTCCTCATAGTGACCTTTGAGCTTATCTAAATCGGTTGGTTGTAAATGGACTAATAACGACTTGGCTAATCATGCATACATGACACGTATTGTTCCGACTTGATGATATTTCCCAGGTTCGATGATTGCATGGGTGACGGCCCACTATCCGCACGGATGAGCATCCTCAGGGCGATGATTGCATTTATACATCCACGCATCTAATAAGACTGCATCTACTGTGTTTTGGATTATCTGTATGTTTTGTGTTATTCCTTATTTAGGGCGGCAGTGTGTAATCTTGAGGGGAGATCACATTGACTTGGCCACTCATTCATCAATGTTCAACCGTACAGAGGACACATGTACGGGAGACGTCGAGGACATGGTAGGTCTGGAGGCGGTGGCGGCCGAGGAGGAGCCATATGATGAGGAGCTGTAGCAGGAGGTGGCAGCCTACTACGGGCTAAATCAGTAGTTTAGTCATTTATTTTATTTCAGCACTTTTGGGTTTTAGGAAAACTTAAGGTTTTGTAAGTGGCCCTCAGCTGAGTGGGCCCGAATATTATTCCTATTTTGAGGCTATATCTATGGCATGATTTTCATTCCCGCTATATCGCACTCTGATTTATTGGATGATCATCGTTATCAATAGCTAACTCTTGTGTTCTTGGAATCTAAGTCGTGTACTCGGGTTCTGAAAACTGGGGCGTTACACCTCATCTCAACTGTTTCCTACTTGTGGCCTACTGTTACTTTGGATCATCAGGATTTTTGAGTTTTACGGTGAAGATGAGGCAACTTATTTGATGGTCGAGGAGGATCTCACAAAAGTTCCGCCCACGTGGCTCTCTGTTAGTACGCAAGTGTGGTCCGGGTCCCTTGTACGGTTCTCAAAATTGACTGCGGTCCAGCTGTCTGTATGCTGCCCTTGAGTGAAAGATAAAAGAATTTAACGAACGGTCTCCATTCAATTGACCGAGTTGATGACTGTACCAGGAAGCCCACCAGAGGAATGGTCAAGATCTCTGGCACCGGGCCTTCGTTGCCAACGTGGCAGAATCCTGCAAGATCCAATGCAGGAATTAAGTGGGACCCACTTTTCTCTTATTCTGTATCCACACATCAGGGGCTCACAAATGCAAGTTAAGCTGGACCGTTGGTTAATTTCTTCTAACCATCTGTATTTGTATACATGTGTGGCCTACATGAGAAGCCGTCTGAGCGGTCCGATTTTTTGGGCCATGGCAATGGACATCCAGACATGTGCCCGTCTGATTAACAGCTTGGATCTGCCGCTCGTGTTAAGCTTCTGCACGTTTGTAAGGGCAGACCGTTCATCATAAAACTTTATGGGGCCACCGAAATCTCTGTCTGACATCTACTCTGTACATCAGTACTCAGGTGGGCCACACCACAAGAAATAGCCAGTATCGGACATAAGAGGTCCCAGAAATCTTGGATCAGGATGATATGTGTGTTTTCCTTCATATTAATGGGACTTACGTTATGAACGGTTTGGATATGTAAACATCACGATGGGCCCTAATAACGTTACAGTGGTAACCATTCAATCCCACTGTTTCTCATCGTGTACCCGACCTGAGTCTTAAATCTACCTCATTTTTTTAAACCTCACCCTATCATGATCTGATAAAACCGATGTACGGATTGATCTCATACGGACATCATAGTAGGCCCACAGAGGTTTATGTTGGACCGGCTCCATCCAGCTGGTCACTGGACACAATTCGCGTCCACTTGCACGAATGCATGCTACAGGACTTCTAATAGAGACCCTTCGTTCCTGCAACTTGTAAAAAGCCCGGACTGACACCATGCATTAGGGAGCGGATTGCGTGTGACCCCGGGCAGAGAGATATCTCTGTGCCCTGGACTGTGTGGGGCCCATAGATATCTCCGTGACAAATCCACTCCATCCATCTATTTTGAAAGACCACAATAGTATATGATTCTAAAAATCAGACAGATCCAAAACACATGTGGCTATATCACACAAAACAATGGAGATTGAACACCTGGCAGTGACAGAAGTTTTGTATCAGGATTATATTTGTTCATACAGTTTATCTGTTTATCTGAGTGGTAGTAATTCTATCAACTGTTTGGATGGTATATAAACATCATGATCAACTGCAAGAAGGTTTCGATGGTGATGGTTGTCATTCCCACTGTTTTGTTGGTGTGGGTCACTTAAGTTTTGGATCTGCTCGATTTTAATACTCACATCCTATTAATTATAGTCTTTCAAAACAGATGAACGGATTGGATTTGGCATGGACATCTCTGTTGAACCCACACAGCCCCAGGCAGAGAGAGATCTCCATGCCCAAGGTCACAGGCAATCCGCTCCCCATGCATTTCTTTTCGAATACATAGCCACACCGCCGAGCAGTGTGTATCCATCTGATGAACGGTCAAGATCATTGGACCACTGGGAGCATCTAGCCCAACCCCCAAAGTACCAGGGCTGTGATCAGTCGCACAACTCGTTCCCAAGCCGAGCCCATTGTCATGGGCTTGGTCTTGACCAACACCTACTCAATTCAGGCTCGTTGATTGGCCTAAACAAACAACCCTGAGCCTGACCCATCATGATTATGCATAGCCCAAGCTGAAGCCCAACCGTTCATTTTTGTGTAAGATCCGGGTTGTTCGTTACTCATGCCCACCATGCATTATATTTATAAAAATGCCATCGAAACATTCTAACGGGTTAGCTTGTGCTCATGCCAATGGGCTCTTAAAATCCGCCTCCGTGCCTAATTACATGATCCCAGTAATGATGGCTCTAACTTTCAGGCCCAACCACCAGCCCTTACGAGTTGGGTCAATGGGCCGAGCAGCCAGGTCTGACAGCCCAACTGATTAAGGCCAGGCCCTATGTTGAAATTTTGGCCTGGTTTGGGTCCGAACTGGCCCCTTGGGCCGGTCCAATCATCAAGTAGGCACCATTGCAAATGGTATGCTTGCCGAGTAGTTCCAATTCAACATATATGTCCAATTTAAAGGCACTTTTGATCAAGGGTGATGATCAAAACCATTTATACCATGCGAGAGTCGTGGATGGATAGGATGTCCTTACAAATTCTCCGATTCGGCTACTTTAAACCCTTGATCATTTCACTCTTTTCATTATAGGGCCAGCCCTACAGGGCCAAAAGCCGAAGTTTCTTTAACCCAATAGGGTCCAAGGGTAGGGCTAAAGGGAATACAACCAACGATGGCCTATTGGCAACCTTACTTGGGCTAATATTATAGTCCAAGCTCATCCAAAAGTGGGCTAGGCCTAACAGCTTGGTGGGCCATCCCGCCTAGAATAAGTTGAAGCATGTTTCTATGTGAACGTGCCCAAGAACCCCACACTACAGACCAGCCCATTAACTGCACAAGTTTTATTACTCAAGTGAAGAGAATCAAACAACCATTGAGAAATGTTCGCATCAAGTGTTGTAGTAGAATCAAGTAGTAGGGCCCACCTAGTGTGCATGCCATTCTAATCCCATCCTTCGGTGGGCCACACTATGTGAGTTTGTAGATTTTTGTAGGGTTTTCCATATTACCAATGGTGTGGATCACCTGTTGATTGGACACTCCTGAGCTGCGAATGTTCAGGTGGAACACTTCATCTCCAAAAACCATATGATGCACCGATACAAATAGCATGCATGTACAAAAAAATAAAAATAAAAATTAAGTCGTCCGTACAGGCTCTAGCCCATTGCTAAACAACCCGAATAGACTCATTCAGATGACTCGACTATCGAGTTGGGACTCACCCGAGTCAACTCACCCAAGTCAGAGCTGGATAGACCCAGCTCACCCAACAGAGGGGTGGCTCATCATATCTAACCAGATAGTTCAGTACCCGGTTCGAGTTGACTCAGCTAAGTTACATTCAACTCATCTAAGTCTTAAAACACCATGCTGTAGCCTAGAGTCAGGTCAAATATAAAACGTCGAAATCACTTTCAATGAAATAATAATATCTGATAGTCACGTTCTAACTGTAGCATGTTGGTAACTCATTGGGAGATCTTGAACTATAATTAGCATATTCCAACATTTGATCAGTTTACTGCCTTATTAATAAGTATTTTTTTATATTTAGTACAATTAAAATTGTCGCCTTTTAGATGTTGTCCAATTAGCATAGATCGCATGACCATGAAAATATCTAAAGTGGGGTCCACGATTTGGACGGTTTTATTGTAAATACACATATGTCAGGTCTATGATGGTAGTGTGTGCATGTGTTGGACCATCACAGTGCTGAAGTATACAATATTTATTTTCTCGAACATTGCTTTCTCGGTGGATACTTCTTTTCTCCTTTCAATGTAGGGTCTCTTTCAGAGGGAGGTGTGTGAGTATGACACAACCCAAATAATAGGGTAGTCTCATGAGATTTTTTAGAGATGGGGTCCTCTACACAAACTGCTTTAAGTAGTGCAATAAAGCATTCCTAACAAATAGATAGATCAAATTATTACTTAGACCTATTTTTGTGTAGAATCATGATTGTTCCATAAGTGAGCCATTGATCAAACGGTTAATATTTTTCATTAGCATGATGTTTTCATGATAACATATTAGACCCAATAAACAGTCTAGATAAATGAATCTGATTGTCCATGTGGTCCACCAGGAGGACTATAATTAACTTTTGGTGCACCAAGAGTATTAGAGTATTTCTCTTTAATTAAATAACAAAAATAAGAAAAGAGTTATCAACTTTTCACGATTTTTCATGATAAAATTTGAAAATTAAATATGTTGAAAATTTGAAAATTGGGCCATATCGACCTCATAAGATTGTTTACCAGCGCAACCTGGTAACCATCTGAGTGTGGTCCTGATCGTGGGGCCCACCACGATGTATGTTTTGTATATCCTATCCGTCCTTTTTTCTGCTGATTTTAGAGCATGGTTACAAAAATGAGTATACATAAATTTCAGGTGGACCACACCATAGGAAACAGTGATCAATAAAAGCCCACCATTAAAAGCTTATCATGGCCCGCCGTAATGATTGTTGAACATCCAACCGGTTGTTAAGGCCACGTAGACCTGGCTGAAATAAAAAAACAAATTTCAACTTGATCCAATATTTTTGTGGCCCACAAAAGGTTTTTAATGATTACTAACCACTGTTTCCGATGGTGTTGGGCTGTCAACAGGTCGGGCCTGGGTAGGTCTCGGTCTGGATTTTGAGCTATTTCAGGCCGAGCTGTCCGGCCCGCTCTATTCAAAATTCTGATTTCACTGGCCCAAGCGCTAGTAACCGACATGTGCTCTAAGGGGACATTGTGTTGTATGGGTTTTATCTATACCGTCCATCCATTTTTCCATATCATTTTCTTAGATAATCCGAAAAAATGAGACATTTCCAAGGCTCTAGTGGACCACGAAGTGGGGATTAAATACCCACCGTTGAAAACTTTCTGGGGACAACAAAAGTTTTGGATCAAGCTGATATTTGTTTCTTTCCTTCATCCAGGTCTATGTGACCTTATGAACAGACTGGATGGCAATTAAACGTCATGGTGGGCCCTAGAAAGGTTTCAACGTAGGGTGTCATTATTACCGCTGATTCCTTTGGTGTGGTCCACTTAAGAATTGAATTTGCCTGATTTTTGGAAATATAAATTAAAATGAAATGGATAAATGGATGGACAGTGTGGATAAAACCCATACGTAACGGTATCCATCAGAGCCCCTGTCCATTCGTAGCTAGGGACAGGTGAGGGTGTGTCCTATCTGTGTGGCTTATGCTGCTCGAGATGAATGACAGTGATGTTGTGTGTTAAGCACTGAGTAATAATCACGGTGGGTCCTACATTAATGAGTCATCATCTCAATTGTTTTCTACTGTGTGGCCTACTGTTACTTTAGATCATCAGGATTTTTGAGTTTCATGGTGAAGATGAGGCAGCTTATTTGATGGACAAGGAGGATCCCACAAAAGTTCCGCCCACGTAGCTCTTTGTTAGTACGCTAGTGTGTCCGGGTCCCTTGTACGGTTCTCAAAACTGATTACGGTCCAGCTGTCTGTATGCTGCCCTTGAGTGAAAGATAAAAGAATTTAACATACGGTCTCCATTCAATTAACCGAGCTGATGACTGTACCAGGAAGCCCACCAGAGGAATGGTCAAGATCTCCGGCACTGGGCCTTCGTTGCCAACGTGGCAGAATCCTGCAAGATCCAACGCAGGAATCAAGCGGGACCACTTTTCTCTTATTCTGTATCCACACATCAGGGCCTGCAAATGCAAGTTAAGCATGGACCCTAACCATTTGTATTTGCATACAGGTGTGGCCTACGTGAGAAGCCATCTGAGCGGTCCGATTTTTGGGCCATGGCAATGGACATCCAGACATGTGCCCGTCTGATTAACAGCTTAGATCTGCCGCTCGTGTTGAGCTTCTGCACGTCTATCTAACATCTACTCCGTACATCAGTTTCCAATAGTCGGGTGGGCCACACCACATGAAATAGCTGGAATTGGACACATGAGGTCCCAGAAATCTTGGATCAGGATGATATGTGTGTTTTCCTTCATACTAATGGGACTTACGTTATGAACGGTTTCGATGGCATGTAAACATCACGGTGGGCCCTAATAACGTTACGGTTTGGATGGCATGTAACCATTCAATTCCATTGTTCATCGTGTACTCGACCTGAGTCTTAAATCTACCTCATTTTTTTAAATGATAAAACTGATGTACGGACTAATCTCATACAGATATCATAGTAGGCCCACATAGGTTTATGTTGGACCGGCTCCATCCAGCTGGTCGCTGGACACAATTTGCATCCACTCGCGCAAATGCACGCTACAAGACTTCTAATAGAGAACCTTTGTTCATGCATGCTGCAACTTGTAAAAGCCTGGACTGACACCATGCATTTGGGAGCGGATTGCGTGTGACCCCGGGCAGAGAGATATCTGTGTGCCCGAGATTGTGCGGGGCCATAGATATCTCCGTGACAAATCCACTCCATCCATCTATTGTGAAAGACCACAATAATATATGATTCAAAAAATCAGACCGATCCAAAACACAAGTGGCTATACCGTACAAAGCAATGGAGATTGAAGGCCTGGCAGTGACAGAAGTTTTGTATCAGGATTATATTTGTTCATATAGTTTATCCGTTTATCTGAGTCGTATTAATTTTATGAACTGTTTGGATGTTATATAAACATCATGATTAGCTGCAAGAAGGTTTCAACGGTGATGGTTGCCGTTCCCACTGTTTTGTTGGTGTGGATCACTTAAGTTTTGGATCAGCCTGATTTTAATCCTCACATCCTTTTATGGTCTTTCAAAACAGATGAACGGATTGGATTTGGCATGGACATCTCTGTTGAACCCACAGCCCCAGGTAGAGAGAGATCTCCATGCCCAAGGTCACAGGCAATCCGCTCCCCGTGCGTTTCCTTCCGAATACATAGCCACGCCGCCACGCATTCTCGACCGTTCAAATCCTATCCTCCTTCCACGTGTCCACCGCTACATAGATATTTCCATCACCCCTCCGCCTCTCCTACTTAAATCCCACCCTCCTTTCTTCCTCCAACACCCAAATCCCTTCCCCAACCCAAACCCTAGAAAAACCCTAACTCCAATCATGTCCACCATGGCCACCGCTCTCACCTCTTCTCTCTCCTCCAAACCCAAAACCCCTTTCCTAGACCACTCATCCTTCCATGGCCATCCCATCCGCATCCAATCCATCCGTCCATCATATTCATCCCCCCATCCAACCCTCTCCATCTCCAACTCCTACAACCTCCAAAACTTCCAATTCGACCCCATCAAAGAATCCATCGTCTCCCGTGAAATGACCCGCCGATACATGACCGACATGATAACCTACGCCGACACCGACGTCATCGTCGTCGGCGCCGGCTCCGCTGGCCTCTCCTGCGCTTACGAGCTTAGCAAAAACCCATCCGTCCGTGTAGCCATCATCGAGCAGTCCGTCAGCCCAGGCGGCGGCGCCTGGCTCGGCGGCCAGCTCTTCTCAGCCATGGTAGTCCGTAAACCAGCCCATCTCTTCCTCGACGAGCTTGGTGTCGATTACGACGAGCAAGACAACTACGTTGTAATCAAGCACGCCGCGCTCTTCACGTCGACGATCATGAGCAAGTTGCTCGCCAGGCCGAACGTGAAGCTCTTCAATGCTGTAGCGGCCGAGGATCTGATCGTGAAAGGCAATAGGGTTTCGGGCGTCGTGACGAACTGGGCTCTGGTGTCGATGAACCATGATACGCAATCTTGTATGGACCCCAATGTCATGGAATCGAAGGTGGTCGTGAGCTCGTGCGGCCATGATGGACCGTTCGGTGCTACTGGTGTCAAGAGACTCAAGAGCATCGGGATGATCGATGCCGTCCCTGGGATGAAGGCCCTTGATATGAATACTGCGGAGGATGCGATCGTGCGGCTGACAAGGGAGATCGTGCCTGGCATGATCGTTACCGGGATGGAAGTCGCAGAGATTGACGGTGCACCGAGAATGGTATTTTTTTTTTTTTTTTTCTTATAATCATCATCTAGCCGTCCATTTTTTTTTCGGTTATCGTAGTTATATAGTGGAAGTTGGCTGTGGGCGAATCTTAATAAATGTTTTTGTGAGTGGGGTAGTGGTCCACATGGTCTGCTACAGCCTAAAATGTCCTTATAAGTTGGACCCACATTTGCCCACCTGCCCACAGTGGAGTTTTGCTATGGTTGAATCTCTCTCCGTACAATCTCGGTCCAATTTTATTTTTCCGTGAGTTGGGTAGTGGTCCACATGGTATGCTACAACCTAAAATGTCCTTATAAGTGGGACCCACATTTCCGCACCTGCCTACAGGAAACGGATTGGCTACTCCCCCTGACACCAGCCCCGGAGCTGGTGGTCGGTGCTTTGTGGGGTCCACCATAATGCATGTGTTTCATCCATTTCGTTCATCCATTTTTAAATATCAATTTGTCTTTATTAAAAAAAGGTGAGGGATATAAATCTCAAGTAGATCACACCACACGAAAAAAAATAGTGATTGGATATCCATCATTTAAATCCTCCTAAGGCCCGATGTACTGTTTATTTGACATCCAATCCGTTGATTAGGTCATAAAAACCCAGATGAAGGGATAAAACAAAGATCAACTTGATCCAATACTTTTATGGCCCCAAAAAAGGTTTTAACTGTCGAAGTTCATTAAACACTGTTTCCTGTAATGTGGTCCACTTGAGACTGGGATATACCTCATTTTTTTTTGTATTATCATAAATTGATCTGCAAAAATAGATGGACGGAATGGATGAAACACATACATCATGGTGGGCCCACAGAGCACCGACCACTAGCTCCGGGGCTGGTGTCAGGGGGGAGTAGCCAATCCGTTTCCCTGTCTACAGTGGAGTTTTGCTATGAGTGAATCTCTCTCCGTGCAATCTCGGTCCAATTTTATTTTTCTGTGAGTTGGGTAGTGGTCCACACGGTCTGCTACAACCTAAAATGTCCATATAAGTGGGACGCACATTTCCCCACCTGCCCACAGCGGAGTTTTGCTATGGGCGAATCTCTCTCCGTACAATCTCGGTCCAATTTTATTTTTCTGTGAGTTGGGTAGTGGTCCACATGGTCTGCTGCAACCTAAAATGACCTCATAAGTGGGACCCATATTTCCCCACCTGCCTACAGTGGAGTTTCGCTATGGGTGAATCTCTCTCCGTACAATCTCGGTCTAGTGTTATTTTTCTGTGAGTTGGGTAGTGGTTCACATGATCCACCCTAACCCAAAATGTCCAAATAAGTGGGACCCAAATCTCAGATCAGCACCGTTAAATTTCAATCAAGTGTTGAAAATATTCTTTTTTATTTATATTTTTCATTTGTCTTTGTATTTTAAACAGGGGCCCACATTTGGAGCGATGATGATATCAGGGCAGAAAGCGGCCCACTTGGCATTGAAGGCTTTGGGACTGCCTAATGCATTGGATGGGAGTTACAACCTTGGAAGCATCCACCCAGAGCTGGTCCTAGCATCTGCTGAGGCTTCGGAGATTGCCGATGCTTAGAGAAAGAAATAAAAAAAAAAAAATGAAAAAAGAAAGAAAAGGAGAGATAGAGGTGCATGCATGTAATGGAATGGCGTGAGGTGTTTTTGCCTTTTGTAGGTTTTGTAAAACCTTTCCTTTCCTACTCTCTATAAATTTTATATAAAATAATAAATGTAGTGGCATTTCATTTGCAAGAGATATTTGTGGGAACCTTTTTTGTGCTTTTCTAGGTTTCCTTTGTGAGATTTCATGTTCGCAGGAGTAGAGATGAAAGAAATTAAAGAGGTGAATCATGTCACACGTGTGCACATGGGACGCTCGTGGCAGATCCTGTCTATTTGCCAGTGGGTCGCTGGGTGAATATGTTTGGATCCTATAAAGTCCTTAATTAGGAATCTGTTTACTCAAGTAGGAATCTGTTTACCTGTAATCAAGTTAAGAGGGGCCGTTTGAATGGGTATATCGTCTGAAATCAGATTGCAGGATCGTATGCACATATATCATAGATTTGAAAGTTGGTGTTGATTTTCTTTAAACCATTGGCTAGGATTGGGCTGGCCTGATTACGGTCCAAGGCCCACTGTGATGTAAGGATCTTATCCACGCCTTTCATCTATTCTCTCATGTCATTTTACTGCATGATCCAAAAAATGAGACAGCTCAAGTCGTCCACACCGTTGAAACCTTTCTAAGGGCCACCTTGATGTTTTTTTACCATCAAGCTATTCATAAGGTCACGTAGACCTGGATCAAGTGAAAACAATCCAAACAATCCAAGTTATTCATGTAGACATGGATGAAGTGAAAACACAAATATCAACTTTTAATGATCTGTGGGCAGCTGAAACCTTGGTTTTGCCTCAGTTTTTTGGATCATACCTACGTATGGATGGATGGTGTGGATAAAACCCTTACATCATGTTCTCTCCATCCATTTTGAAAGATCATTTTAGAGCGTGAGCCCAGAAAAGAAAGATTAATTGTTAAAATATATTAATAGTGTGGATAAAACATATACATCTTAGTGGCCCCACGGAGCCCTGACATGACCGTCTTTCTCTACCTGGGTCCCAGTGGGGCGGCTGTCAATGGGCCCTGCCTGATGTAGGTCTTGGCTGGATTTCCAAGTGTTTTGTGCTGGGCCGTTTCCATTTAAAATTCTAAATTTTCAGGCCCTAGCCCGCCCCATTGATACCTCTAGGGCTAGTACCCAATCCGCTCTCCTTATCTTGGGGTTTTCCCCTAGCTACGTGGGGCCCACCATGAAGTCTGATTGCCATCCTACTCGTTCATTTGATGCCCCCGGATTATTCTTGGGATGTAGTGTGAACATAAGGAGTTGCACCAAATGCACGGTCTGGATTTCACGTACACATCACGGGCGGACATGACAAAGCTAGAACCTATGTACCACTCGTTCGGATGCATGTGACCGTTTCCCCAACTCGAAAATAATTTACGTTGGGAGATTTTGTGATGTTATAGCTTACGTCACAACCGCATGATCTTTACTCTCTCTCTTTTTTTTTTTTTTTTGTTCCTTTTTTTTTTGTTATGGATTTTTATTATAGTACAGACACGGTTTTGTCCCTTTCATCTGTATCTTCTGAGATGTTTTAATTGGAGTGCACTAGAGGAGTATGTGGGGCCCATTTAAAAGCGAACTCCACTCGTGAGCTCTTGATAGACATAAATTATGTGAGCTGGTGGACCTGGTGGTCCACTTCTCAATGATGGGTCCACTGCGGGTGGGTGATGCCCAAAAAATCTCTGGTTAGTATGGTGTCCACCTTGATGTATTAATTTGTTGTACATTCGTTTTTTCTGCTCATTTTAGAGCATGAGCCCGAAAATGAAGCAGATCTAAATCTTAGGTGGACCACACCATAGGAAACAGTGGTGAATGAATCCCTACAATTAAAAACTTACTGTGGGCCACAAAAGTTTTGTATCAAGCTGATATTTGTGTTTTCGCTTCAAGTCTGTGTGACATTATTAATAAATTTGATGATGACAAATAAATATAGCAAGTTTTTAATGGTGGGTGTTCAATCATCCCATTTCCTGTGGTGTAGTTTACCTGAGACTGGGATCTACAACTTTTGGCCCAAGTCTTAAAATGAGCTGTCAAAACGGATGGACGGCATGGATATACAACACATACATCAAGATGGCCCATAGTCAGGGTGTGACCAAACTCGTTGTTACCCGGCTTTTGAATTCGCTCCCAAAATCTCTCTGAACAGTATCCGTTAAGGTTTAAAAATGAAGTGACTGTTGGCATTAAGGGCCGCTTCGATACTCACAAGTAGCGTTACGTTGGCTCACCTACGAACTATGCACATTAGGTGACACTATAACTTAAAAAATTATCCAGGGGAATATGCTCTTCATGGTCATAAATCCCTTTCAACTCACGGTTTTGAAATTTGGATCCGCGGCTGGCCAATTTGAGTATTGAATTTTGAAGTGTAATAGGTTTTAGATTATATACGAGGACTTAGGATGATAATTGAATTAGAGACCATTACATAAGACCCTTGCTTTTGTGATGATTTAAACTACAAATATGAACTTAGGTTCCTTTACATTCATGTTAATATCACGTCTAATCTTATTTAAGTTATGTACTGAACTAACAAATCAAATTTGAACCCCAATGAATTTTTAAGAAATTTTAGCCTATTACAATAACTTAGACAATAATATTAAGCAGAAAATACTTGAATTACAAAAATTATAACCAATTAAATATAAGTAAATTTAAGGTGATTCAAAATCTAAGTTGTGGATTAACAAGTGTAGTTTTCAGAAAAAATAATTCAAAAAAGTAAATCTAGGTTTATCCTGTATCGATTTTAAGTTATGTGTATGCTAGTCAGAAATCATTTATTTCTAGGCAAACCTAATAATGTGAATTTTATGATTTTTTGAGTCAAAATGAGTCGAGTTCGAGTCGTCCTTCGAGCCAATTTAAGTTGAGTCGAGCTCGGGCCAACTTAGATTCTGTTCAAAATTTTTTAAGCTCAATAAAATAACTCGACTTGGTCTAAACCCAATTTTGAGTCGAATAGAGATTTTCTAAGCCAAGTCCATTGAGTTAACTGAGTTAACTCAGTTCATGTCACTTTAACCAAAAGCTACTTTATCTTGATAATTATTTTTAGCTTTTTAACTCTTTTCTACTTCTCTGTCTTATTCCATGTTAAATGAGACTCTCTCACAGTCTATATTAAAGGAAACCCCACATGGTGGACTGTCCACATTGAAGGTGGCTCACGGGTGGATAGTTCACATAAAAGGTGGGCCCCATATGATGGATGACTCCATATTAATGTGGGCCAACATATGGATGGTCCACATCAAAGGTCAGATAATAATAATAAAAAGCCCACAGCCAAAGTGGGCTGGTATGCTGGACGACCCACTTCAAAGGGGGAGGGGGGCTACATGATGGACGGTCCACATCAAAGGTGGGTTCCACATGATGGGCAGTGGACATTGAAGCTGAGCCCACATGATGGATGACCCATATTAAAGTTGCCCTACTGGATGGACGATCCACATCAAAGGTCGGCCCTTGATGATGAATCACCCACATCCAAGGCAAACCCCTGCATGATGGGCAACCTACATTGAAGGTGGGGCCCACACGATGGACAATCTGCATCAAAAGTGAGCTCCACATGATGGGCAATTAATAATGGTGGGCAGCACATGATGGATGATCCACATCAAGATGCCCCCCAAATGATGGATGGTCCTCATCAAGGGTAGGCCCCACATGATGGACAGGTTCACGTCAAAGGTCAACCCTAATGATGAGTGGCCCATATCCAAGGAGGGCCTTGTATGATGGATGACCAACATCAGAGGTGGGGTCCACATGATGGATGGTCGACATCAAAGGTGGGCTCCACATGATGGGTAATGGATCCAAATATCCAGAGGCACACTTTGATACTCTGGCAGAGTGTGATGACGATAAGCAGGCATGTAGAAATCATCTACAAATTGCACACATGGCATTCAAGCACCGTAGAAAAGTTTTTCTAGCCATTGACAAATAGAAAAATACAAGTGTGGCCGGTGGATGAATAGATATAGCTGTTTTTCTTTTTCATAAGGTGATCTCCTTGGCAGGGCTAACCTATGGGATGGGTTGGATGTCGCATGCACTTAATAGGTTGGAAATTATCCAATGGGTGGACCATAACTTATGCTAAGGTCAAAATTTTAGGGCCAGTGAATGTTTACAGGACCCAGTTGATAAATGGCCAGGGTCTTGCACAGGTGTGCAAGATGGAACGTAGGGTTGTATATTGAGCCGAGTCGAGTTGAGTCGAGTCGAGGTGGGTCAAGCTTGGCTCGACTCGTCCATGCTCTCCTCAATAGAGGTGTACTCGAGTCGAGCTGAGCTTTGCCCAGCTCGTGCTCGACCCGGTCTGCTCGAGGCCCAGCTCATACTCGGCTCAGCTCGGGCTTCGAGCTCGGAGTAGCAGCTCGTGCTCAGCTCAGCCAAGTTTGAGCCGATTTCAAGCAGCAGAAGCTCTTCAATCCCAGACGGGACATGCTTTTCTTTAGTTGCTACCGTGCTACCTTCTTCCTTAGGTGGAGTTTCTGTTAGCATCGATGTGCTTGAATAACCTCTTCTTGCTATAAACTTGCCATTCTGCTCGTATAACAGCTTTGCCAAAATCTTATTACTTGGGAAGTATGTCATCTTTGCATCGTAGTCGGAAGATTTCGATCTGTTTACTGCTGAATCTTTCGACTCTATCAAATGGGTGTCGATGTCGGGGTTTCCAATCGAGCTTGTATGGGGAAGGCCCAGTTTCTGTCTTAGAGACCAAATCTCCACATCCTTTTCGGCGTTGGATCTATTTTGGATGAACCTGTAATCTCAACTTCTTCATCCTTTTGTTTAGATGGATCAAGTTTCTCGAAGAGACCATCGAAGGTATGACGTGTTTCTGTAAAACTCCTCGAGCCGAGTCGAGTCGAGTTCGAGTAGTATTCGAATCGAGTCGAGTTGAGTAGGGGCAAGCTTGAACTCGTTTCGAGCTCCAAAAATCAGCTCGAACTCGGCTTGAGTCGAGCCAGTTCCGAGTCAAGTCGAGCTTTTTCGAGCCGAGTTGAGTGAGTTACCGAGCTTTTGCTGCTCGTGTATAGCTCTACTCCTCGAGCTCAAGCTTACCATTAGAGCTTGGCTTGTTTGCCAAACTTTTGAGTTGAGCTCGAGCGAGCTAGTGGATCGAGTCGAGGTCAGTTTACCTCGAGTCGAGTCGAGCTTGCTCCCAATCCGACCCAACCCAGTATCCAACCCTCACCCGACTTAAGCACTCGATTCAACCTAGCCACCCGACCCAACTGACCCAACTCACACGACTCAACTACCAAATTAAATATTCAATTAATAATATATATAATATTAGATAGATGCATAGAGGTACCTTATTGTTGGTGCTGAGAGAGAGATAAAGAGAGAGATTGTGGAGCTCGGGCACAAGAGAGATCTCAGGTACGGTGGATTGAATAAGGTAAAGGGTAAGAAAGGGACGGACGGATAGAGTAAAATTTAAGTTTTAATTATATATATTAGATTGAGTCAAGCCGTGAGCTTTTTGAACTAGCTTGGTTCATATACAAACCTAATGAAACGTCTGTAAGCAGTACATAAACTCACGGCTCGCAAGAGACTTGTGACAAATTCATCAGATGGAACCCTGCTTTGAGTACATGACCTGGCTCACGGCAATCAGGCTGCCTTCTCAATGGGTGGCTCACCTTGTTCCTAGCCATCAGACTTTTGAAAATTCCAGAAGAATGGTTCCGAAAAATTGTCCATATATCATACAAGCAGCAGCGGTTATGATCGTCCAACCATTGTGATTTCAGTATATGGCCCACCATTGTATGCCCATTCAAAATGATTATTCTTCATTATGCACCCAATCCTTTTCCAAACAAAAGTGTTAGGTGTGCACCACTCCTCCACATTTGTGTGTACATTCGGATATCTGGATTATGCTTGTGGGATCCCATCACGGATGGGCCACATTACAAAAATTGCCACAACCATCATGTAAATCAACGGTGGGCAACTCTAGTTTTAGCAATTGTCGAGCCTGGGAACTGAAAGTGTTTGGCTTTCACTGGGTACACCTGAGCCCGGTCCTGGCCCACCTCCATCATTAAAAATGGGCCGAAAGTATGCGGCGGACATTAGGTGAAAATGGGCCTTTGATGGATTTTGCAACTGAAGATCATGGCCCATTGTCTGGCTTAGATATGCATAAACAACGAGAAAGCTTGGTAGGGCCAGCATATTGAAGTGTTGGCTTAGATACTTGGCCAGTGGGCCACATCCGGCATTCGAATAGACGGTTATCTAGCCTGTGGGTCCAAGCTTGGGCGGCTGGTCTTCTTCGACAGGCCTCAGCTGTGGGCCCAGCCCATTTACACTCGGACATGCGATCCAACTCGCTACACATACAACTTGGACTGCACTGGTATCATGGTGGGTCCATTGGGGAAAACGGATTGGCTACTCCCCGGTGCTCTGTGGGCCCCACCATGATGTATGCATTTCATCCATGCCGTCCATCTATTTTTCTAGATCATTTTATGGTATGTGACCAAAAATGAGGTATATCCCAATCTCCAGTGGACCACATTACATGAAACAGTGTTGAATGAACGTCGACCATTAAAAAATTTTTAGGGGCCATAAAAGTTTTGGATCAAGCTGATATTTATTTTTTCCCTTCATCTGGGTCTGTATGACTTAATCAACAGATTGGATTTCAAATAAAAAGTACAGTGGGCCTTAGGAGGATTTTAATGGTAGATATCCAATCACTATTGTTTTCCAGTGGTGTGTTCCACCTGAGATTTATATCTCTCTAAATTTTTTTTTTGGAATCAAGCTCTAAAATGATCTTTAAAAATGGATGAACGGAATGGATGAAACAAATACATCATGATGGGCCCACAGAACACCGGGGAGTAGCCAATCCGTTTCCTCCATTGGGGCCCTACCTGGACCTGTTGGTGGGTGTTGCCTTAAATCTCTCCTTGATGTATGAGCCGTATATCTATTGGGTCCATCACTTTTTCCAGCTCATTTTGAAAGCATCTTCCGAAAAAAAATAGCATATCCAAAACTCAAGCGAACCACATAATAACAACATCCAACCTGTTGATAAGGTCACATCGACGTGGCAAAGGTAAATCACAAAAATCAGCTTGATCTAAAATTTTTGTGGCCCCAAAAAAGTTTTTAACAGTAGGCATTCAATCTTTAATTGTGTGGTCCACTTGAGTTTTTTTTATCTCTTTATTTTTGGGAAGATGCCTTAAATAGTCTGTAAATACTGATGGACGGCATTGATATACAACACATACGTCAAGGTGGGCCCCACGGTCAGGGCAACACCTAATCCACTGCAATAGAAAAAACCGCAGGAGAAAGATAGCATTCGCAGCGAGTGCACCGATATACTGATGCCTCTCTACGATATTGTGACGGTGCAATCCATCAGGACATGTGGCAGAAAGATAGAAGATCGTGACCGTCCACCATGTGGGACCTACTTTGGATGGTGCAATACCCAGAAATCACTCTGGTAGGATTATCTGGCACGTAACATTTTTTCAATTTTCCCCTATAATTTTGACCGTTAACCACTTCCTTCTGAACCGTCTGTTGTAAGTCGACGGAGAGGATGACTAGAATCTAACAGACAATGTAATAATCTCATCATGCATGGTGCATCCAGATAGGTCCCACATGATGGCCATCCATGATCACAATCTGACTGCCACGTGTATGGATGCAGAGGAGCTATATGATAATAAGACAGAAACGCCTCTATCATGTGACACCGTCCTAGGCATTAGCTAACGTGTGGGGATGAGGGAATGAAGCTTCTTTCTCGAAACGATCAACACCCAATCCATCCCCTCTGCCTGCGAGCCTTTTACAAGTTCCGAGAATATAACAACCTCCGTGCACGAGAAAGACTTTAATACTCTGGCAGCCTGCATCTACGATACGCAGGTAGTTATAAATTACTTAAAAATTCAAATTATACTGTGTAAATTGGAATGTCCCCTCCTGGATTATAATAAGTCCAGGCAGGGGCTGGGGGGCACTGTGATGTATGGGTTTTATCCTCACTGTCTATTCATTTTCTCGAAACATTTAAGGACCTGTTTGGCCAGCTGCATTAGGTGAGATTAAGGCAGATAAAATCGAAAAAGTTACAATAAATGCATGTGTTAGGGATTGTCCCAGATTGAATTGGGTATATCCCATGTTTTCTAATACTATGCTTGGAATGCATGCATTAAAAAATAAATCTCAGGATTAACTTTCAAATTGTACTTTAATTGAACTTGGATGAAGCAAAAATGCATCATCCATGGGGTTAGTAATCCCATCTCACACTTTCCAATATGTGGCTCATTTTCCAAAGTCTACAAAGTTAATTTTAATATCATCTCATACTCCTTTCAAACATGTTATTTTCAATTTCAAAGTAGGATTAGTAATGCAATCCCATTTAATACAACTTAATACCACTGTCCAAACAGGTATGAGCTAAAAAATGAATAAATCCAAAGCTTAAGTGGACCACACCATAAGAAGCAGCAGTGATAATGACAACCACTATTGAAACTTTCCTAGGATCCACTGTAATCTTATTTACCATCCGACCACATATCACCTTGATTAATCCAAAACTGGTTTTAATGGTGGGCGTTAAATCGCCACATTGGCTTTAGATCTGCCTCTTTTTTTTTTTTTTTTTCTTTTCTTTTGGGTTTATACCTTAAAATGTCAAAATGGATGAATGATATGGATAAACCCATACATCATAGTGGGCCCTACAGAGCCCTGTTTGGATGGATTATTGTTCCGCAGGGCCGAACGGAACGGATACCAATTTAGAGGTGTCACAAGCTAAAAGTTTAGATTATTTGATTATGAGACTATCTTACTGATGGCCATTGATTGAACAGTTAAAGATGAAAATATCCAATTTTCCAATTCAAAAAATGGTGTTGGCGAATCATAAGTTACGAATTTTCCACCAATCTAATTTTGGTACTTAGCTATACATTAATTTATACAATTCAGTTAGTTTAATTTATGTTAATACACATAATTATACAATTTCTGACTACTTGTGTATCAACCATGATATGTTGTGAGAGTATCAAATAACTTCCATTTATATCGTCATTGCAAAGAATGCTAAGGCTTGTTGGAAATCTAACAAATGAGAATGTAGATTTGGTAAATCGATGAACTTGTCAAATTTATTAATTTGCAATAGATTTAGACCTGACAAATTCAATATTTATTATTTAATGATTAAATTATAAATTTATAAATTTATAAATTTGAGGAGTATTTATCCTAATGGTAGAAAATTTATTATATATATGCATATGCTTTTAAAAAAGTCTCTCCTTTTTAAAATTCGAGAAGTCTTTATTTACTTTTTAGAACTTAAAATTGCCCTAGGTTCATATTTATGCTTGAGTGGTAACTCACAATAGTTTTAACACGAGGTCATAGGTTTGATTACCCATTGTGGTGAAATCCTACTGTGGTGTAACTGTGTGTGTGTAAAAAGAGTATAAAAAAGTTTGAGGTGTGAACCTAAAAAATCGATGGATTTGGCATGTCACATTTCACGAAGAGAACATATTTATCCGTGTATTTTAGTGTAGGCACACATGTATATCAGGTAGTTTTTAGGACTATTATATTATTTCACCCTATAAATAAGAAAAGATGGGGATAGATTAAACTCTAACTCTAATTTCTCTCAAATATAAAAAAAAAACTAGTCCAATCAACATCATAATAGACACGAATATCAAGATAACTATGTACGACAAAAATGATATCATTTTTCCACATGCATGTATGTATCGGAGGACATGAAACACAACATTAAGGTGTTGGGAGCATGGAGTCTTTGTGAGTGAACTTATCACACCGACAACATAAATAATGTTAAGTTGAGTAGTTAAAGAGAGAAAATATTTTTTCATACCAAACTATAATATTATTTAGGATTAGAAAGCAGTGCAAACTGCATGGTGAATAATAGATGATTAACTTCAATAGGGGATTGCAGGGAGAGAGTCATCGATGAGCTAGTAGGGGTCAAGTGCATACTTTCTTTAAGAAATGAAAATGCCTTTTGATGAATGAACAATCTTAATGCTAAAGAAATAATGAAGAGGTCATAAATCTTAAATTTCTAAGCTCTATGTTAAAAACAGATTTACTAAGAAATGTTACTCTCGTCATTTTCTACAAGAAGATTATCATTTTATATACTGTAAGAATAATAGTAGAGGCACTTCACTGTTTAACAAATTAAAAATGGAGTGATCAGAGGGACATTACCAGAAGCTAATTTACAGTATTGTTGAACTACTTGATTAAATTGGGTATAAGATGACTATTTAAGACCACATAGTACTTTCTTTACATGACAAACCTCCCTAGATGAATCATAATTTAAAAAACTAGGAGGATATATATAGATTTATTCGTGAAATTCCCCACCAAGAAAAACATTCTTGATGTCGAGCTAATAAAGAGGTCAATAACAATTAACCATAATGGACAAAATGAATCATATTAAATTAAGCTATGAAATTGGAGGAAACATTTCATGCTAATCGATATCGAACTATTGTGTGCATTATTTAGCAATTAAGCATGCTTTATAACGAGCAACAAAACCATCCAGATTATATTTGATAATTTAAACCCACTTGCACCTAATGAAATATATCAATTATCTAGAATATCAACTAACTCCCAAGTACCTTACTTTTTAAAGGCAAACATTTTCTTAACCATAACTAATTTTCATTGAAAGTTATTTAGGACATGCGAGTTTGGTATAAACTAAAATGAAAGAAATAATAGAGATAAATGCATGGAAAAAATGAGACAAATAATAATTGAAAACAAAATTATTGATGGTGTGAGGAGATGCAAACCAATATTGTACATGGAGAGTAATAATCCACTTTGCTTTCTAAACCGCAATAGGAAGATCAAAGGATGTGCTTAGATCCACAACTGGCGATGAATCATCAGAGATATCTAATTAAGTCCCCTCAATAGTAAAGAAATCATTGACAACTGGAAGAGAAAAATGAATCAATTGATAAACAATTTTTTTGTCTTAAATTAAGAATTTTCTTTAAAGAGGTAGTATCTCGATATAGAATTTTGTAGAAGGACAATAATGTTAATAAACTCTCATGTAGAAGAGTACTTAAGAAAAAATATACTCATAAATCGAAAGAAAAGTTTGTCTGAAATGAGACGAAGTAACGGAAAAAATAAATACAACAATAAACTCATAATGGTAAAAAAAAAAAAACGATAATGAAGTTGAATAAGGCGGAGAGGACTCTGCCACCCAATTGATTGAATGACATTTTATTGATAAGGTATGTAATAATAAGGATAATTTTACTTTACTATATTGATAGAACTTCCATTTGGACCGTTTTACTTTAATAGATTAATAGAAGTTCCATTTCAGTTAAGAATGAACGATTGACCTCTAACAAGTGTCGATCTTTGCATTTAGTTACTCATTTTGTTTGGGTTGTAATTACAAGACATTTAAAACACAATTCTTAAACTAGAAAAGAAATTATTGATTTCTTGGAAAATTAAACGTTATCATTTACATTATTTAGCTGAAACTTTTAATCATAATATTAAATTATTTTTAATATACTTGATAAAGTTGTATACAATAGAGAGTAATTTAGTTTAATTTTTCATTAAAAATAAGAAAAAGTAAACTTCAAATAGTCATCAATAAATGAAATAAAATAATGACACTCAAATATATATAAAATGTGAACATATCTCAATACATCAGAATGAATCAATACAAAATGTTTGAAAGTTCTAGTATCACTAATAGGAAATGACGCATGAACGTATTTGGATAACTAACCAGTCTCATGTCATAAAGTAGTTGAAGAACTAAAAAAATGAGAAAATAAATTATGAAGTGTACCAACATAGATATTCCCAAGGAGAAAATGCCATAGGTGTAGACGGTCTTTTTATTCAATAAAGAAAAACTAGAAGCAATAATTAATGTGAATGAGCTATTATCGAAGTCAAGGAAATACATCATTTCATCCTCTCGTATATTATCAATATTTTGTCTAATCTATATATCCTTGGTCACAAAAATGGAAAAAAAAGTGATAAAATAACAAAGCTATTTAATCAAAGCATACCTTCAAAGCAAATGAGAAGAAAAAGACAGAACATGAATTGCAGTGGGCAAGAGACTTGATTGGACAATCCAGTATGTCCATGATGACTTGTAAATGGATGATCAAACCATCTAGACCAAATGTTTGTATTAAGAAGTTAAGTTTTTCCATTTCCACGTGTATATACATCCCAACTTGTGGCACACAAGCAACGCAAATAATAACCATGTTCATGCATGAGATCTACACTTTTCGTAATGTTAAAAACATTAGTTAGATCTTCTGCCCAAAATATCAGACTAGTTTACTTTTATAAGGTTGAGTACAAAGTATATATAAATTGAAAATTAAAATTTATTTTTTAAACGATTCATTTATTTTGATATGTTTGATCACCTAAGGTGTGGAGCATAGTTTGTAAATTAGTTTAGGCGTATCAATTATATATATATATATATATATACACATAAGTTCTCTCTCTCTCTCTCTCTCTCTCTCTCTCTCTCTCTCTCTCTCTCTCTGACACACACAATCTCCACATGGGTACTTAAACCCATGACCTTACTATTGAACACACTCTGTATAAGTTGTTTCCAAGCTAATACAACCGCATTGTTCATGGGTGAAACCATTACATGTAGGGTAACCTAATGGACATATGAGATCTCACACACATTACATTATGACACATATCTATATGTAGATACGCAAGGGATACCACACGTGGGGTAAAATAAGCAAGCATATAATTAAGCAAAATCTTTTTAGGCTTGTTTGGAACATGAGATTAAATGGTATTAAATTGCATTTTGTGTAATTAGGACATGGATTGTGTCCTACCCCCGCTCATCTCT